>JAMPIV010012487.1:0-74993 GCA_024509875.1 Oreohelix idahoensis
CCTGTTTGAACCTCCAGGAGTGCAGGACTCCTGCTAACCTAGCCAATGGGACATCAAGCCATCCAGCCACTTCATGGTGGGACAAATAAAACAGTAAAATGTGTAAAACAGTTGTAAGTACCAAATGCACCTGAACATTAAAATAAACAGCCTTCACTTCAACTCAACACCTTAACACTTTTTCTACCACTTAAAAAAACAAACAAACAAAAGCTTATCAAAGGAGAACACTTCTACTTACTTTGACAATCTCAAAGTCTGCTTTATATATGCCAGTCTGTGGCGTTAAGATACATTACACATTTCATAAATAATAAATCTCATAATAATCCACTTGGCTTTAGGTTTGCAGTCAGAGAGTGAAGATTTTATTATCTTGGAATGAAATAAACTGTTAGGTGGTGAAAATGACCCAAGCACTTGAGGTAACAATAACATATAGATAATTCTCATTTTAGGAAAGACAGAAGCTATAGTGACAATATTATCTGCAGTAAATATAATAATCAATTGTACACTAGAATGGGATGGAGCACTATACATAAATAATTAGATTTTAATATGACTTTTGGTGGCCTGCATAGAAACTATGTGTAAAATTCGTTGTTAACATGCATGCCCATTCCAAAGCCATGAGTTCTGATCCAGTCTGCGCAATGTTTTTCTAATATGTGCTGTTTAGGAATTGTCTTACTGGGGAGTAGCTTTCTGAACAAAGACATATATGTCTCTATTGATGCTGTTATTGATGATATTGATTCTTTACTAATTGGTTTACTGTGTGATATTTTGTTGTTTACTTTCTCAAATGCTTTGTTCAGTGAGTTGAATTGTTCTTGGGCAATAAAAGCTATGTCAGTTATATCTTGTTTGTCTGTAATTTTCAGTGTTTGTGTAATGATTGCTCTTGTAAGATCTTTATAAACTTTTGTGTGAGATATCTGTGGCAGTGATTCCCTATGAATGCTCTGCTATGATAAGCCTGTGGTATGATTTTGTGTTTGGCTAGTACCTTGTTCAAGTGTGAGCAAACTGGACCAGACCTAGCACACAGATCTTGAAACTGAAGTTTGGCCAGCGCATCTTGTGCATTTTCAAGTTTAACTTTAAAACTATCTGTCTCCTCCTTATCCTCACAAAGTTCAATAATAATAAATTCTTTAAGCACCAAACACGGCGCATAAGGCAGAAACCAGTGCTCTCCAGGTTGTACGTTGTGATGCCACTCCTCTTAGCTCTTGCACATTGTTTAATCCCAACGTTCTTCCTTCTCTTATTATTGTTCTTCTGAGTGTTTCTTTTGGTCTTCCTTTTTTCCTCTTACCCTCAGGAACCCAAGTGAGTGCCTGCAATGGTATTCTGTTGTTTTGCATTCGTAGGACATGACCGATATATGACCATTGTCTTTTCCTTATATAGTCGGAGACATATTTCTGCCTAGAGTCTTCTCTTATTTGTCGATTAGTCTTGAATTCTTTCCAACTGATGTTCATGAGTTTTCTAAGACATTTGTTCTCGAATGTATTCAGCTTGTTCTCCAATGATTTTGTTATTTTCCAACTCTCACAGCTGTATGTTAAAACACTGAGATAACATTTGAATTAAACAGACGAAGCTTGGTATGTATATTCAATGATCGTAATTTCCAAATGTTAGATAATCTATTGAAGGCGCTAGCTGCCAAAGCAATTCTAGTATGAATTTCTCTTATTGTGTCACCATCCTGAGTCATTTTACTGCCTAAATAATTGAAACTTTCAACTTTCTGTAGTTTTTCCCCGTTCAGGATGATATTAAAGGTCTCGTTAAAAAAGTTCATAACTTTAGTTTTAGAGGCATTTATTTGGAGACCTATTTTAACCGAAAGATGACACAAATTATTTACTGCTTCTTGGGATTGTCTGGGTGTTGAACTTAAGAATGCTAAATCATCTGCTAAATCCAGGTCCCCCAGGAATTGTCCATTTTATACCTAATTGTTCATTGTGGGTATAGTTTCTCATAACCCAATCAATAGCTATTCCAAAAAGTAGTGGTGACATAATACAGCCTTGTTTCACCCCTGTTTCTACTGTAAACCATTCTGTATTCCCTTTATTTGTTCTAATACAACATCTTGCATTGTCATATAGCGCTTTGATTATATTCACATATTTTGTTGGAAAACCATAGATTGTAAGTATCTTCCACAATGATGGGCGGTGTAGACTATCAAAGGCTTTTTGATAGTTCAATACCTGCCTGAAAAAATTCAATTTTAGCTTCTAATTCTTCTGCCTGTTTCCAGTTCCTACCAAATCTCTTCAAGTTCTTAATAGTTCTAATGTTTGCATGTATCTCTTGCGGATTCTCAAATATTTTTGCGTCTATTGTATCGGCTACCTGTTCTAGAAGTCTTTGGTGTTTCAAAACAATGCCTAATAAAATATGATGGTAAGGAGGAGCTACATTTTCAATTTCAATCTCTAACATTGCTTTGTGTAAACAATTTTACTCCCTTTCCCATATTTCATATATCTATTGTAATCTCTTATCAATATGGCCAAACTTCTTGGTTTGCAAGTTGTATGCTCTCTGGATGTCTTTATTTCCTTGTTTTGCTGGAGACACCACAGACATGGGTATGTTCCTTGAGCTCCAGACAAACCAAACATTTTCATCAAAAAGTCATAATCCCCGTATAAGAAAACAACAACTTTTTTACCATCCCACTCTAAATCTTTTAGTGACTCTATCTGAGTTTTCATGCCATTCATGAATATTTCTAAATTATCATATGTAGTATCTCTGACTCTAGCCATTGATAAAAGGATGGTATTAGATTTAGAATTTGGTTTCTCTAAATTTACTATCTGCATTGTAACTTTGAACTGTGAATGAAAGAAGATATACAAACAGTTACTTAGAATTCTTTGGCAGCCGTTGTGTGCACAGGATTGTCTACCAAAGAACACTAATGGAACAGTCTTTATCTCACACACAATAAAAAAAAGACATTCATATTATAAATACAAGATTAACAAGACTTGAAAGATAGATCAAATACTGTGGAAGTAATCTATCTATAGCTTTACATGTTTTCTGATGCTTATATACGTAGCTAACTATCATTATTAATGAATAAAAATGCAAAAACAGATGGTACTTTACAAAAACCATCTGTTTTTTGTTTTTGCATTTTTATTCATTAATAATGATAGTTAGCTACGTATATAAGCATCAGAAAACATGTAAAGCTATAGATAGATTACTTCCACAGATGGTACTTTACAAAAAAAGCCACTGACATGAAAACGGATGTCCTGACCGCAAAACAGGATACAAGAATAGGTTTTTGGAATGTCAGGACAATGTACGAGACAGGTAAACTAAGACAGGTCACGGCAGAAATGAGAAACTATAGGTTACACATTCTAGGGATAAGCGAGAGCAGATGGACAGGGGCAGGAAAAGTTAAAACAGCAACAGGAGAAACAGTACTTTACTCTGGAAGAGAGGATGGACAGCACAATGAAGGCGTAGCCATTATTCTTACTCGTAGCAAGCAAGAGGACATGCACACCATCATAGCTGGCAGACGCTGGAGCTGGGTTGGTCATGTCCTCAGAAGAGACCCTGATGCCATCACAAGAACAGCTATGCTTTGGACCCCTGAAGGAAAACGAAAGAGAGGCCGACCAAAAACAACCTGGCGGAGGACTGTGGAGGCTGAGATGCAGGGAATGAACCAGAGTTGGGGCACTGTACGAAGGATGGCCACCGACTGAGCAGAGTGGAATCAATTTGTTGTTGCCCTACAAGACGCCACTTGGCGTGATGGCCACTGACTGCTTTGATGGTCGGCGGCTAAGGATCAAAGAAGAAGAAGAAGACTTTACAAAAAGCTATTTTTTTACAAACTTATTTAAGATTAGCGAGTATCAGGAATGCGTTTACAGTGATTTAAATGTTATAAAATCTGGTGACAATATGCTTGTTCTTGTAATGCCAAACTCACAAAACTGACTACCACACATTCTCAAGATAAGAAACCAAAAAAAAAAAGTATGTGGAAATAATCTTTAGCTTCTCTTCGAGAAGTCTATATAATTATAAACTCATATGAATGGGCTGATTTTTAGATATTACATTAATAAATAGATTACTTCTGTTATGAATTTCCTCAAATGATGACGCTGTTTTCAAAAGCCTGTAACTCCATCAAATATAATTTCAAACAAATAAAAATGCAATCAAAAATAGAACACAGAACAAAGTTATAGTACACAAAAGAATTTTAGCACTGTGTTTATCCAGAACGAGTGTGTGATGATTTATATAATTACTGATTTTACACACACATCAGCTGATTTTCCCCACCAAAACCTCAGTAGTCGTTTACGGTGCAAAGGAAGATTTATTACCCGGTGTCAGAATTCCGGTCACCGAAACTAAAAGAGCGTTCTGGTATAGGGCACAAACAGCCGTGGCAGATGCAGGGCAAATTTCCGTCATTTTAACTCTTAGTATACGAGCTCAAAAACCATGTTTTTACGAGCTAATTTCAGAGAGTACATTTTTAGACATGACTACATTTACAGATTTTGCATTAAAAAAATGTATTTATAAAGATAACATAAAGTGTTATATATCAAAATGTTAAGAAATGAAACCCCTATATCATGCACTTAACTAAATTGTTCAGTGGTTCTAAACATGCATTCACCATATACACTAATGAGTGCAGAAAAATTTTTAAATTTAAAAAATTTAAAATCAAATTGTACTTATCAATATGTGTAATTAATCCTGGTAAACTTCAACCCCTAAAACTACTTTTATTTTAAACTACAGCCATTTTCACATAATGTAGGAAAGTTGCAGTTGTTTCTGAGCACAAATAAAGTTTTTATAACAATTTGAAATTTTTTGGTAATTTAGATAAAGCGCACAAATATTTTAATCCTATATTTACAGACATGACTACCAGTACTGATTTTGCATTAAATACTTTATTTATAATAATAACATAAAGTGTTATATATCAAAATGTAGAGAAATGAAACTCCTTTGATATGCACCTAACAGAATGGTTCAGTGGTTTTAAACATGCATGCAACATATAGATTAATGAATGACAAAAAACTTTTTAATGTAAAAAAATGAAAAACAATTTGTACTTATCACTATGTGTAATTAATTCTGGAAACTTCAACCCATAAAACTACTTTTATTTTAAACTACAGCCATTTTCACATAATGTAGGAAAGTTGCAGTTGTTTTTGAGCACAAATAAAGTTTTTATAACAATCTGAAATTTTTTGGTATATTCAGACAAAGCGCAAAAATATTTTAGCCTATATTTAGACATGACTACCGTTACTGAATTTGCATTAAATAATTTATTTATAATGATAACATAAAATGTTATATATTAAAATGTGGAGAAAAGAAACCCTTTTGACATGCATCTAACTGAAATGTTGAATGATTTTAAACATGCAACATGCCTATACAGTACAGAGTGCAGGAAAGTTTAAATATTTAAAAATTTGAAAAAAGAGTTGTACTTACCCACAAAAATAATCCAATTTGAAGCCAGAAACTCCTAAAACTACTTCCATTTGAAAGTACACTCACACAATGTAGAAAATTTTCAGCTGCTTCTTTTCATAAATACTATATTTATTACAATTGAAAATTTGTTGGCACATTTTGAAGATGCACTCTAAATCTGAAAGTTTACTATATACAATGTAAATTTTCCCTTCATTCTTAAAATTAAACTACTTTGCCTCATGGTATTTGGCAAAGCAGTCATTTGGGTGAAGGTGTGGATGATCTGTGCACCCATCACAATAAAAAAATGTTCTCACTCTAACTTGAGGGGTGCTACAAATGACGCACCTGCGCAGAAATGTCGATTTTTTTTACAATGTGTCTGGTTCCACACAGACGGTTCAACGGACTGTTGTGTTGATTGCATGAGGTACCCTGTGTGGGATATTCTGGATAATATCAGAAGCAACACGACTAAGTTCTGTAATTAACTCATTCTTGAACTGCAGTAGGGTCTGCTTCTTTGAATTATTTGATCTGCTGAGTGCAAACAACACAAAAGCATTCAACTGGTAAACTTCAAAGATCCAAAAGAAAATTTTCTTCCACCACTTTCTGGTTCTTCTGTTGAATGTTCCATAGGTTGTTACACACTGGTCAACCTTGTCACATCCATTCATTCGTTGGTTGTAGTCATCAATCATAGCGGGTTTGTGCTTTCTTTTGCTGAAACGATGTGATTTCTTTGGTTTCCACAGTTGCAGAACTTGTCACTAGAATGCATGACTTTTTTGCCTTTTTATCTCCAAACATTACACAAAGAAATTTACTTTCTAGACTGAGAAACCATTTCATTTGATTGTTGTCGGCAAGATATTGCAGCAATGCAAAACTTGTGTAGTAACGATCTGCATAAATATGATGGCCTTTTCCACAAGGTTTTAGCAGTGTATCAAAGACTTTGATGGCTTATTGGCTCTTTACATCTAGCTCAGGACTGTATGATGTATTGGCACCGAAGTAAATCAACAAATTGACAACATAACCAGTACTACTGTCACAAAAGCCGAAGGTCTTGACATGATATTTCTTAGGCTTTGAGGCATTGAACATTTTATGTGCCCACCTGCCTTTCCACCCTATCACCATTTCATCTAAAGACAGTTCTTTGTGGGGATAAAATGCCTCCTGAAATCGTGTTAGGAGTTTCTGCAGAAACGGGTCAATTTTTGCTTTTCCCTGCGCGTCAACATCACTTACATGGAACATTGTGTGATACAATGCTTGAAACCTGTCCCTTGTAAATATCTGCCTGAACCAAGGAGTCTGTATGTAAGGCTCCTGAGACCAGTAATCACTCATTTTTGGTTTTTTGACAATGCCCATGGCTATGATAACAGAAAAAAACCTGTAAAGTTCATGTAGTATTATTGGATGCCAGTTGCGATAAGCAGACCTAGTGCTCGCTGTTGCAGCTTTTGACTGACAGAGGTGATCAGCATAATCATTGACAGACACAACAAGTTGTTCCAATATTTCCTCTGTAAAAAGGGCTTTGAGGCAAAAAAGTGCTGGTGAGTCTTCGGGGACAATATCTGGATTCACACCAGGAGTCCTGCCCTGAGGTGGAGCAAAGCGAAATGCATTCTGAGTTGAACCCTTATCAACTTCATTCCATTCAACCTCCTGTTCAATAATATTGTTGTTCTGAAGCTCTGCATTACCAGATTCAGTGATTACCAATCTCAGCTGTGATCTAGATCTATCTTCTCTTTCGTTTTTATGGCATTTACCTTTCCTTTTTAGCAATCCCCTACCAGTTCTATAACTAGATCCACCCAAGGGACACGCCCCCTTGTCCTCAGAATCTGCTAATGTATCGCTAAATTCAGCGTCATCTGAACTATCCGTGCTCGAGAACTCATCGCTATCATTATCAATCCATGATTTAATAAGCTGTGATGCATGTTCAGCTGATAATCTTTTCGAATGACCATTTGAACACAAAGCCATTCTCAGACAGACAAAATAGATTTTTTTTGACTAATGAACCCTACTAAATGTAATCAAAATCGATCAATATTTCACACAAATTTGAGTATTCCAATATTTTTCAAACATGAGGTTTTACCGAAAATGGCATTAGAACTCTTTTATGGGAAGAAAAGTATGTAAATAATGTTAAATCTTTCGCTATCGACACGGCGACCGTCTAAACCAACTACGGTCGCTCTAGAAGGCCAGCCGTAAAATGGCGACCGTCCATCGACCAAAAGAAAGGCCAGCCGGATACTAAGAGTTAATGCAGCATGCTAAAGGGTATACTACAGGGTTAGATCACTAACCAAAACCCTAAGCATCTCAGCATAGAACACACTGGAAACAGGCAACCTTCAAGTTTTCGTGGAGTGAAGTGTTGTCATATGCCACTCTGTTCATTGCTGTATATCTCTGCTCCTGTGGCACCAGCCCCATGACAGCCGAACATCTGCTCCAGTATAACTATACAGATTGTTCTTTTCCAAGTAAATCTTCAATCTCTTATTTACTATGGTTTCTAATGCTTAACCTAGCCGGGAAGTTAAAGAAATTTATCTGTATGAACTGGAACCATGTTCATCTTTTTCTAGTTTTAGTACAGCTGCATTGGAATAATTACTGCAACTTTCCGCGCCTTAGGAATTGTTCCTGTGTCCTAATTCAGTTAAAAAAGGATGTTACATTTCCTATGGCACTTATTGGTATCTCCTTCAATATTTCCTAGGAAAGCTAGGAATGAAAAGAGAATGAACCCATTCTAACCCACAAGACATGTCATGCGCCAGGTCAACCTGTGGGCCACAGGTGCGCCCGCTTGACACAATTTCAAATTTGAAAAGAAACAAAAATTAGAAAATAAGTGGCCACCACTTGATACAATTTCGAATTTGAAAAAAAATAAATTAGAAAATAAGTGTTTAAATCATATATACACTACCTGTGGACTACATGTTTTAAATTGGTACCAGTAGCAAAAGAATTATTCTGGTGCTTAATTTGTATATACTTTTATCAATTAGTAACATCATTAGGCCGCTTTTCTACATACAGTCTAGTCGCAGACATCACAGTCATGGAACATCAACTGATCAACCACAATAGATTATTTCTAAATTAATTTTAATGATATTTATAGCGACAATAACCTATTTGTGATTCTGAGAAGTTCATTAAACAAATTTCTTAGAATAATATTTGCAAGTAATGAATTAATTAAATTGTGAGGGAGAGGGCTAGGTAGGTGAGATTTTACTTGCATTAGAACTCATTGCATTTCACAACATTCTTCAGCCAGTTACCTAAAGCTTGGTGCATTAAATACTGCTGAATTATATATATATATATATATATATATATATATATATATATATATATATATATATATATATATATATATATATATATATATATATATATATATATATGTATGCAGTGGCGTCACTATGGTTGGTGTCACCCAGTGCAGTAACTCATGGTGTCACCCCCATGGACCTCCTCCCATACCAGACCATACAGAATCCTTAGTAATGTTTTTTGTACTAATGTTACTCGTAAATCGTAATTCACAAATACTAATTACCACAATATTGTAGCTAAAATACCAGAAAATTTGACAAAATCAGTGACTATTAAAACACTAGCAGCAATGAAAACAACAGCGTGTGCTTGTAGTGTGTGCAGACGAAACCAAGTGATTCGAAGCGTCATTGTAATTGGGTAATAATGACAGCTCTGACCGGAGCGCATTAGAAGGTTCAAAAAGTAAATTAGCATAGAGTTTTAGCCTTGTAGGTATATTGATACAGTACATGTAAGCTGGGCTTACGAAAAATGTTTTTGTGGTTATAACTAACTACAGCGATATTTTTATAAAAAATAATAAATCTCTGCTGATACACTGCACAAAACTTTTATAGACAGTCATTTTGGTGTCACCCGGTGCGGTCTGCACCCCCCTAGTGACGCCACTGTATGCATGTATGTGTATATATATGCATATATGTGTTTGTGTGTATTGCCTGTTTTTAAAACATCACTTGAAGAAAACAAATCAATTTTGGGCCCTGGGTAGAAGCCAAAAACTGCATGGGATAGAAAGAGTTAGGCTAACGAAGGAGATCAAAGTTAGACAGTTTAAATATTTTCGTCATATAAAAAGACATAAAGACTTTAGATTTGCTAAAGATCATAATGGAAGGGAAAGTTGAAGGCAAACATACAAGAGGAAGATAACGCTATAAGTGTGAAGATAACATCAAGAGATGGATAGGAATGAGCCTACAGAGCTTAGGCTACCAGTCAAGACGAGACAGAAGACGTTGGCGATCCACCGAAGCCGATCTCCGATGTAAGGATGGCAACTTATTATGTGAGATTGTAATATTTTTATACATATCAACAACAACAAAATCTTTTTTTTTAAAAAGCTAAACGTTTGTGAAATTCATAGGAGCAATTGATAAAGTCAACTCACGTCGCTTTGGTCGTCGTCAGAGTCCATAGTTGTTTTCCTTGACACCGGAATGCCAGCTAGCCAGGTTTTAATACATTTTATGTTATTATTATTAAAAAGGTTTTGTTACACTAACCTTGAGTCGTAATACTTTGATTGCAAATATAAAAAAATAAGAATAAATAAACATGCATATAATTTTAGAGCATACGTATTATATCAAATACATGCGCTATTCAGTTGAACTGTGTTGGGCTTAATACAAGCAATCCTGGCACATGAAGGTCTCACTCACTCTTATTGAAAGTTTCGTATAATAATATTTTTTCTTAGCCTATTAAATACTTAGAGACTTTGTATACATCTGTCTGAAAATTTGCTGTTGTTGCAGTCTCTTATTTAAGTTTTTTAAGGTGAAATTATGTCTGGGAAGAAGCAGTTTATTCATACTTAAAGACAAATAATTAACTATTTAATAAAGAAGTTCAGCTTCAACTTTCAGTGGAAATGGTTGCTAACTTCCTGCAAGTGTTAGTCGCTGGAACGAGTTGTCGTCTGAGATGTTATTTGTGTGATCTGGTTTAAATTGACAATGTTTCGTGAAAGTTACAAAATGACTTATTAACTTTGATTTGTCGAGAATGGGGGCATGTTGTTTTATTGCAGCGTAACCATACGTCGGCAGCAATACTGTTTCATCAGTATCATAACTTTATTTACAATTCATTAGGCCCTGTCAGTGCAACTACAAAACTGTCACATTACGGCGGATATCTCCCGTGTTTTTGTCTTTTTATTATTTTTTTTAATGTTTATTATATGCTGGCGGTCAATAATCCAGCAACAGACTTTACGGTTTGCATTTTATTAGCTGATAATGCAGGATAGGCATTATTTCCTCTATTCACTGTCCGCTACTGCAGTGTTAAAATTACTATTAGCCTACGTGTTTAGCGGAGACTTTAATCGATGCGATTTATACATCAATCATGAGCAGGTCAAGTGACCTCTGTAATAGTTTACTGATGTAAACATAGGTGAATGTTATATTTTACACATTGTCAACTGTCATTGAGGTTTAAATTAGGTTCTATCAGTTTGGGCAGAGATTGGTTTCTTCTGAAGGATGTTACAGGACTGGTGGGTGGTAGAGATAACAAAGAATGATTGTGAATGCTAATGATCATGGTGATATAATCACAAAGATAATAAGACCGCCAGCCTTCATTGGATATGTGATGAGAAAGAAGCATTCGAAAATATTCTGGAATCGCAACAATGCCAGGAAAGAGAAATATAGGAAACATAGAGAATAATTACATAATGGACAGCTTGATATTGTGGCATTGGAAGAGTTCAGCAAGATTTGAGATTGATGGAGTAGGCCCTACATCAAGTGTTAACTTCTGTGAAGGGACATGTTGCTTGTGGGTTGTGATGAGACATAATGATGATAAGTCTCCAGTAGTTGATAGTCTTTGATCTGAATAATTCAGTTGAAATGAAGAACAGTGAGTCGTGTTCTTCGATGCCATCCAAATAAGTTGCTTACATACTTAAGGTTAGGATTAAGGTTATGGTTTAGGGTTAAGTTTAGGATTCTTAAACCTAGCCTTTACCCCTTATTATTGCATCTCTTAATTCTTTTTTGAGGCCATATTGAAAACACTGCCCAGTGTTCATCCTTTCAGCCAATAGGCTAATTCTCCCTCACAGTTCACAAACGATTTATTTTTTAAAATTACTAAGTAACATTTATTTCTATCGTTTTATGCATTTTAACACTGTTAAATTTAATAACAGATTTTGTTTTATTCACAATGTTTAATTCAGTATGAACTTATTTAGCGCTTAAGAAATTAATGGGATCTTCAATGAATAAAGTTGCGGACAAATGAGATATAATATTTATGTAGTTTAGTATGCTAAGCTTTACATGAAAGAACAGATTTGTATTTTAACAATATTTTTTTCATTTTGAACTCGTTTGTGATTAAGAAATTCATGGAATATGACGTAAACAAAGTTATAGCCGCTTGAGACATAAAAATGAATGTGAAGGACAGTAAACGATTGTCCCTTGAGGTCCAGACACAGAGATCTTCACTTACTGTTGAAACAACAGAATTTCGCAGATATAGCAGTGGAGTTTTCCAAGAGCACAAACAAAAACAGATTGTTTCAGTGCAGTTTGAAGCTGGAGATACAGATGGGAAAAAATCTCCAACTGCTAGCATGATGATTAAGCAGTAAGTTGGTTTTAGCAGCCATATTGTTGTATTTGTACATCCTACAAAACAAAACATCTAGCATTTGTGCGTCATTTCTGACTTTGCCATTCACAAGTTGGTGAAAATTTTTAAACAATCGCTGTTAACATGCATGGAGCGTGCAGTTTTGGTTGTAACAAATTAAATTTTATAGTTAGGGATGAAATTTTTTGTTTCTAGATTGTCATTGACAACCTGAATTTTAGCTAAAGATTTTATAGTTTTATTCTAGTGGTGACCAAAAGCTTTTAGTCCTTCTAGCACCTTAAGACTTGAAATTTTCTGCCATTTTACATGTCAGAATATTATTTATCACATTTTGTAAATAGAAAGTGCAGCTGAGATTATGTTATACTAAACTACTTGTTAGAGACTGGTTACTGAATGTTGTGCTAAATGCCATTACCTATATCTGAATTTTAAGTAATGGTTGAGACTCTTTTTTTGCGCATCACTTAGGATCTTGTATCTTAAAACTTGGTGGTGCACAAAGAGACCAATACGATGGTGTATGGGTTGTTACGACATGACGTATGAGTGTTTGCAGTAGCAACGGGGGGAGGTTTATGAAAAATGTATTGAGGAGAACAAGTCATGTTCTTGACTAAAGTGTATTAGTGGAAGTCATTAAACATTGCGTCTGTGTGAAAAATGGATTTGAATTATTGATCTAATTCTACTTGGCCAATCATATTCAATGTTGTGTTATAAACTGTTTCGCCCATTCATTTATCGGGGCAACATACATACACACGGTTACATAATAGTAATTTAACTAACATATTGATATAACATTTTAAAATATCACTGGGGCTCAAGTGACTCCTCCAAGTTTAGTGTGCAATGCTGGGGTTCTCAACAATAAGAATGTTAGCAATATAAAACTTTGTTGTGAGAAAATAATAGTTTTCTTCTAGGAAAAGCAAAGTTTTACTGAGAAGTTAATTAATTTAAAACACAGAGTACTTGAAGTCATTCTGTGATTTTTTTAAATTTTTTCTCAAACCTGTTCTGTCATGACAGCTTCCTCTTCTCATTATTCTCTGAGCTGCCCAAGGTTCTTTTCTTTTATTTATTACCCTTCAGCTCTCATTAAGCATAGGCCTTCAACAAATGCTTTCAAAGACCCTGTTTCTTGTCATGGTAACTTTTTCTTTTTATGAAATCTCAAAACCTTTAAGGGGAGGTAAAAGTGGTCCTAAAGCAGGTACGTCCATATGGGAGTGAAGTGTTAGAGACATCACTTGTACTAGGACTCCCCTTTATGAAGTGGGGGTGGGCAGTTCTTTTCTCTGCTGTTTTTGCCTTCACTAACTCAAGAGCAGTCATATAATAGTTTTACAGATGGGTAGACATCCTCAGTATTTTGTGGGAGAACAAAGTGACAAATATTGAGGTGTTGTCACGTGCTAGCCTTCAAAGCATGTATACACTGCTTAGACAGCGCAGGCAACGCTGGCTTGGTCATATCTGCCACATGGAAGATGGTCGCATCCCAAAAGATACCTTCTACGGACAACTGGCAGATGGCAAAAACTAACAGAATAGTGGCCTAAAACCAATGCTTGTTCTGAGTGTTTCCATGAACTGGAAGGAATAGTATCACAGTGATATCTCAGACAGTCTTTGATTGTGGTAATGGGGATATCTATATCTAAATTTAGTTTTAGGCTCGACAATCAAGTATAAATAAAGCATTAAAATCCGTAGCAAACATTTAGTTCATGTTTTGGTTGCTTGTCTCAAATTTCTAGTCACTGATGGTGACCTAATGACAAGAAATGTTATTCCCAGTTCTAGGTCAAAATAGAAAAATGAATGAAAATTTGAATAAGCCTAATTTCTGATCATTGAATCTAAATGTATCAAAAACGTTTCTGTCAGCATATTCCAACAAGGTGTATTATGACTTTAAAAAATTGTGCTTTCTATGAAACTTTGCTTTTTCTAGAAGAAAACTATTATTTTATCACAAAAAATGTTTTATATTGCTAACATTCTTATTGTTGGTCGGCGTCAGTGGCCTAATGGATATGAACGCAGTTTCATAATCCAGATATACCAGGTTCGAAACCTGCTGCAGGTGGTTTGGTAGCAGATCGCTTTGTGTGGATTTTTAACAATGGTATAAGCGCCGTACCGTTCAGAAAGCAATGGCAAACTACTGAATGAAAAAAATTGCCTAGAAAAATCACAAAACAGCCAATAAAAGCTGGGGTTGATTGCCACGTCCTGTAAAGGATAAGCAACTAACTTTTTAACTCTTATTGTTGAGAACCCCAGCATTGCACACTAAACTTGGAGGAGTCACTTGAGCCCCAGACGTAACTCTGGCGTATACCTGGTTGGCTGTGTGCAGGAGGATCTCACTTTGGACTCAATTATAGCCAGGGGGAGCTGAGAAGTGGATCTATGTAGGATGTGACAATGCCTTGGTAGAGCCCAGAACCAGACCACAGTATTTTGGCTCTACATAGTTGGAGAGCCCCCTTGGATGGTGGGGAATGATAGTATGCCGCATGCTTCTCCCTCCTAGCTTTGGACCAAATGCGATGATTCTTTAAATGCAAGCCAAGCTGGAGAAACTGGAGCTCATGACTTCAGCTGTCTTGGAATGGCAGAAAAGCCTAGGTCTACAGTGTAGATAATACCAAGGAGTCTTCAATTTGGTATTGGCTGCAAAAAAGCAAGAAGCTCAGCAGCCCTAGTTAAACAACAACTACATTACTTGCATACTTGTTCATTGACCAGCTTTAAATTTTCCTTGGGATGTTAAAATGTTAAAACAAAGATGAATATATCGTAACAATAGGTAAGATTGAAGGAAAAAGAAATAGGGGAAGACAAAGAGAGCAAATACTGGACAGTTTGACATCGTGGCATGGAAAGAAGTCAACAGCAGAATTGATCAATTGTACTGGAGACAGGACGTTGTGGAGAGACATGATCTCCTATGCCACTAGGCAAAATTAATATTAGACAAACATAAAGGTATGTTTTCAGGCACTCGTAAGAAATAAAGAAGTAGAACACTTGGACAACAGAAAAACAACAGACGTGAGTGGCTTACCCAGGGTTCGAACCATTACCTATATCTGAATTTTAAGTAATGGTTGAGACTCTTTTTTTGCGCATCACTTAGGAAAGAGACCAATACGATGGTGTATGGGTTGTTACGACATGACGTATGAGTGTTTGCAGTAGCAACGGGGGGAGGTTTATGAAAAATGTGTTGAGGAGAACAAGTCATGTTCTTGACTAAAGTGTATTAGTGGAAGTCATTAAACATTGCGTACGACAACTCCGCCTAGCTATCAAGCGAATCACACTGACCCCACGGCCAGCTAGGCATCCCCAAAAAAGGATGCTTTGCTGACTATTTATCAGTACGAAACACACAAGATAACACCGGAAGTATACAATGGGCAACTCAGCCCTTTAATGACGCAATCACTTCTGTTGTTCCCCTATTAGTGATTGCGTCATTAAAGGGCTGAGTTGCCCATTGTATACTTCCGGTGTTATCTTGTGTGTTTCGTACTGATAAATAGTCAGCAAAGCATCCTTTTTTGGGGATGCCTAGCTGGCCGTGGGGTCAGTGTGATTCGTTTGATAGCTAGGCGGAGTTGTCGTACGGAAGGTACGGGGTTCGAACCCTGGGTAAGCCACTCACGTCTGTTGTTTTTCTGTTGTCCAAGTGTTCTACTTCTTTATTTCTTACGAGTGCCTGAAAACATACCTTTATGTTTGTCTAATATTAATTTACTGTTTACAGGCCTCGGGTTTCCCTTCCTTATGTGTTATTTATGCCACTAGGCACAGTACTTGAAGAAGAAGAAGTCATAAAAACTTTTTTTTTTGGTCATTGTGAGTCCGGCACACAACTATCAAACAAATTATAATCAGATTCATCCTTCACAGCTTCCTGGTCGAAATGTGAAACAAAAGCATCTGCCAGTCTGCAGACGTTAAGATACATCAGATTTACCATTAATGGTTGGGGTCCATTATTTTGAGTTTTTTTTATTTTTTTTACTTTATCTTCTAGTTTTACAGCAAGCTCACCAGTACTTACTCACTTTTGTGTCTGAGTAAAGCCTATAAACTACTATGGAGAGCAAGAGAGTGTTAAATAAGCCTTGCGTACTGATATTTCATCTTTTAGCTCCATGTAAATACACATTTTTAACCATATCTCTTGTTTACTTTATCTTCTAGTTTTGCAGTAACTCCTCGCCCCAACCCCTTTAGTTATCGATTTTTGTGTCTGAGTGAAAACCTATAAACTGCAAGGGAGAGTGAGAGAGAGTTAAATAAGCTTTGCGTACTGATATTTCATCTTTTAGCTCCATGTAAATACAAATTTGTAACCTTATCTCTCAAAGACATCTTATCTTAGTCGACACATTCCAATCTTTTCAGTTTCTTCATTTATTTATTTTTTTTTTACTTCTGATTCACATTATGTTGCTCTTTATCTTTTTTTTTTTAATTTAATTTTTTAATTTGCTTTTCTTGTTTGCTACTACCCTGCTATGGGTGCTGTTAATGCTAATGTTAATCAGAATTGACATCATTGCACTCCGGGCAAACCCATAGGTGCTCAGTCTCCCTCAGCAAATGTCGAAAAGTAGGAATGCTAATTGTTCCTGTTGCGCACTGGTTTTATACACACCGGATTCGACCTCTCATACGTCAATCCCTGCTGGTCTTATGTTTGATGCCAAATTCCAGCAATCTTAGCTTTGATTAATCGATTGCAGTGTCATTCTCTAATAGGCAATCATGAATTGCCTTCAGTATTTCTCTCTTATCCATGTTCAGTTCACCTTCTATGGGTTCTCTTGAAGCTAGTCTGTCAGCTCTTTCATTGCCACTTACCCCTGCATGACCTGGTCAGTAGATCCTTATCAGTTCTTGAAGATTTGATGCTTCTACGGAGGTTTTCCATTCATGTCGAAGCCATCCATTTTTGACCTTTCGAAGCATGGATTTTGAGTCTGATATAATAACTGCCTTTGTTAATAAAGTCTCAGACAGCCATCTTAAGGCAGCAGTAACTGCCTCTACCTCAATTCTCATGCTGGAGGTTGTTATCATGTAAGCCCTGCTATGTTCAGCGACGGTTCTGCCCGTTACTCTAGCAGAGAAGCCCCACCCTGATTTATTACCACGGATTTCGGCCCATCAATGTACACAATGACATCATCATCCTCAGCATTAACATTTAAAAGCTGATCAATTTCCAGCTCTGCTCTCCCATTGGCCCAAGTTCTGCACTCTCTACCAAGGCTGATGATGACTTGCTGGTATTTCGTCTATGGGTGCATAAAGGTGTAACGGTAGTCCCATAGAAGTTACTGCCAAAGGGGAAGGATGTGTTAGAGATTTCACTGTACTAGATCTCAGAGGTTGGGGCTTAGTCTTCCTTAACTCAAGAGCGGAGTCAGGTGTCCATTTACATCTGGGTGGACTAGAGCATGACACTATCAAGTTTTGAATCCAGAACCCAGTAACTTTGCAGTGAGAGGCAAATACTCTAGCCACATTGCCAATCAAATGTTCATTGGTGCTTGGTTTGCTCAAATAAAAAATATAAAGTAGGTAATGCAAAATACATTGAAATAATTGCTGTTGTGGTTAGGTAATTGCAGACATAAACTTACTCAGGTATACTCTTGCTCATATAAACTTACTCAGGTATAACCTTGCTCATATAAACTTACTCAGGTATACTCTTGCTCATATAAACTTACTCAGGTATACTCTTGCTCATATAAACTTACTCAGGTATACTCTTGCTCATATAAACTTACTCAGGTATACTCTTGCTCATATAAACTTACTCAGGTATACTCTTGCTCATATAAACTTACTCAGGTATACTCTTGCTCATATAAACTTACTCAGGTATACTCTTGCTCATATAAACTTACTCAGGTATACTCTTGCTCATATAAACTTACTCAAGTATACTCTTGCTCATATAAACTTGCTCATATAAACTTACTCAGGTATACTCTTGCTCATATAAACTTACTCAGGTATACTCTTGCTCATATAAACTTACTCAGGTATACTATAAACTTACTCAAGTATACTCTTGCTCATATAAACTTACTCAGGTATACTCTTGCTCATATAAACTTACTCAGGTATACTCTTGCTCACATAAACTTACTCAAGTATACTCTTGCTCATATAAACTTACTCAGGTATACTCTTGCTCATATAAACTTACTCAAGTATACTCTTGCTCATATAAACTTACTCAGGTATACTCTTGCTCATATAAACTTACTCAGGTATACTCTTGCTCATATAAACTTACTCAAGTATACTCTTGCTCATATAAACTTACTCAGGTATACTCTTGCTCATATAAACTTACTCAGGTATACTCTTGCTCACATAAACTTACTCAGGTATACTCTTGCTCATATAAACTTGCTCAGGTATACTCTTGCTCATATAAACTTACTCAGGTATACTCTTGCTCATATAAACTTACTCAGGTATACTCTTGCTCATATAAACTTGCTCAGGTATACTCTTGCTCATATAAACTTACTCAGGTATACTCTTGCTCATATAAACTTACTCAAGTATACTCTTGCTCATATAAACTTGCTCAGGTATACTCTTGCTCATATAAACTTACTCAGGTATACTCTTGCTCATATAAACTTGCTCAGGTATACTCTTGCTCATATAAACTTACTCAAGTATACTCTTGCTCATATAAACTTACTCAGGTATACTCTTGCTCATATAAACTTACTCAGGTATACTCTTGCTCATATAAACTTACTCAGGTATACTCTTGCTCATATAAACTTACTCAGGTATACTCTTGCTCATATAAACTTACTCAAGTATACTCTTGCTCATATAAACTTGCTCATATAAACTTACTCAGGTATACTCTTGCTCACATAAACTTACTCAGGTATACTCTTGCTCATATAAACTTACTCAGGTATACTCTTGCTCATATAAACTTACTCAGGTATACTCTTGCTCACATAAACTTACTCAGGTATACTCTTGCTCATATAAACTTACTCAAGTATACTCTTGCTCATATAAACTTACTCAGGTATACTCTTGCTCATATAAACTTACTCAGGTATACTCTTGCTCATATAAACTTACTCAAGTATACTCTTGCTCATATAAACTTACTCAGGTATACTCTTGCTCATATAAACTTACTCAGGTATACTCTTGCTCACATAAACTTACTCAGGTATACTCTTGCTCATATAAACTTGCTCAGGTATACTCTTGCTCATATAAACTTACTCAGGTATACTCTTGCTCATATAAACTTACTCAGGTATACTCTTGCTCACATAAACTTACTCAGGTATACTCTTGCTCATATAAACTTGCTCAGGTATACTCTTGCTCATATAAACTTACTCAGGTATACTCTTGCTCATATAAACTTACTCAGGTATACTCTTGCTCATATAAACTTACTCAGGTATACTCTTGCTCACATAAACTTACTCAAGTATACTCTTGCTCATATAAACTTACTCAGGTATACTCTTGCTCATATAAACTTACTCAAGTATACTCTTGCTCATATAAACTTACTCAGGTATACTCTTGCTCATATAAACTTACTCAGGTATACTCTTGCTCACATAAACTTACTCAAGTATACTTTTGCTCATATAAACTTACTCAGGTATACTCTTGCTCATATAAACTTACTCAAGTATACTCTTGCTCATATAAACTTACTCAGGTATACTCTTGCTCATATAAACTTACTCAGGTATACTCTTGCTCATATAAACTTACTCAGGTATACTCTTGCTCATATAAACTTACTCATGTATACTCTTGCTCATATAAACTTACTCAAGTATACTCTTTCTCATATAAACTTGCTCATATAAACTTACTCAGGTATACTCTTGCTCATATAAACTTACTCAGGTATACTCTTGCTCATATAAACTTACTCAGGTATACTCTTGCTCATATAAACTTACTCAGGTATACTCTTGCTCACATAAACTTACTCAGGTATACTCTTGCTCATATAAACTTACTCAGGTATACTCTTGCTCATATAAACTTACTCAGGTATACTCTTGCTCACATAAACTTACTCAGGTATACTCTTGCTCATATAAACTTACTCAAGTATACTCTTGCTCATATAAACTTACTCAGGTATACTCTTGCTCATATAAACTTACTCAGGTATACTCTTGCTCATATAAACTTACTCAAGTATACTCTTGCTCATATAAACTTACTCAGGTATACTCTTGCTCATATAAACTTACTCAGGTATACTCTTGCTCACATAAACTTACTCAGGTATACTCTTGCTCATATAAACTTGCTCAGGTATACTCTTGCTCATATAAACTTACTCAGGTATACTCTTGCTCACATAAACTTACTCAGGTATACTCTTGCTCACATAAACTTACTCAGGTATACTCTTGCTCATATAAACTTGCCCAGGTATACTCTTGCTCATATAAACTTACTCAGGTATACTCTTGCTCATATAAACTTACTCAGGTATACTCTTGCTCACATAAACTTACTCAGGTATACTCTTGCTCACATAAACTTACTCAGGTATACTCTTGCTCATATAAACTTACTCAGGTATACTCTTGCTCATATAAACTTACTCAGGTATACTCTTGCTCATATAAACTTACTCAGGTATACTCTTGCTCACATAAACTTACTCAAGTATACTTTTGCTCATATAAACTTACTCAGGTATACTCTTGCTCATATAAACTTACTCAAGTATACTCTTGCTCATATAAACTTACTCAGGTATACTCTTGCTCATATAAACTTACTCAGGTATACTCTTGCTCATATAAACTTACTCAGGTATACTCTTGCTCATATAAACTTACTCAGGTATACTCTTGCTCATATAAACTTACTCAGGTATACTCTTGCTCATATAAACTTACTCATGTATACTCTTGCTCATATAAACTTACTCAAGTATACTCTTTCTCATATAAACTTGCTCATATAAACTTACTCAGGTATACTCTTGCTCATATAAACTTACTCAGGTATACTCTTGCTCATATAAACTTACTCAGGTATACTCTTGCTCATATAAACTTACTCAGGTATACTCTTGCTCATATAAACTTACTCAAGTATACTCTTTCTCATATAAACTTGCTCATATAAACTTACTCAGGTATACTCTTGCTCATATAAACTTACTCAAGTATACTCTTTCTCATATAAACTTGCTCATATAAACTTACTCAGGTATACTCTTGCTCATATAAACTTGCTCATATAAACTTACTCAGGTATACTCTTGCTCATATAAACTTGCTCATATAAACTTACTCAAGTATACTCTTGCTCATATAAACGTACTCAGGTATACTTTTGCTCATATAAACTTGCTCATATAAACTTACTCAGGTATACTCTTGCTCATATAAACTTACTCAGGTATACTCTTGCTCATATAAACTTACTTAAGTATACTCTTTCTCATATAAACTTGCTCATATAAACTTACTCAGGTATACTCTTGCTCATATAAACTTACTCAAGTATACTCTTTCTCATATAAACTTGCTCATATAAACTTACTCAGGTATACTCTTGCTCATATAAACTTACTCAAGTATACTCTTTCTCATATAAACTTGCTCATATAAACTTACTCAGGTATACTCTTGCTCATATAAACTTACTCAGGTATACTCTTGCTCATATAAACTTACTCAGGTATACTCTTGCTCATATAAACTTGCTCATATAAACTTACTCAAGTATACTCTTTCTCATATAAACTTGCTCATATAAACTTACTCAGGTATACTCTTGCTCATATAAACTTACTCAAGTATACTCTTTCTCATATAAACTTGCTCATATAAACTTACTCAGGTATACTCTTGCTCATATAAACTTACTCAAGTATACTCTTTCTCATATAAACTTGCTCATATAAACTTACTCAGGTATACTCTTGCTCATATAAACTTACTCAGGTATACTCTTGCTCATATAAACTTACTCAGGTATACTCTTGCTCATATAAACTTGCTCATATAAACTTACTCAGGTATACTCTTGCTCATATAAACTTACTCAGGTATACTCTTGCTCATATAAACTTACTCAAGTATACTCTTTCTCATATAAACTTGCTCATATAAACTTACTCAGGTATACTCTTGCTCATATAAACTTACTCAGGTATACTCTTGCTCATATAAACTTACTCAGGTATACTCTTGCTCATATAAACTTGCTCATATAAACTTACTCAGGTATACTCTTGCTCATATAAACTTACTCAAGTATACTCTTGCTCATATAAACGTACTCAGGTATACTTTTGCTCATATAAACTTGCTCATATAAACTTACTCAGGTATACTCTTGCTCATATAAACTTACTCAGGTATACTCTTGCTCATATAAACTTACTCAAGTATACTCTTGCTCATATAAACGTACTCAGGTATACTTTTGCTCATATAAACTTACTCAGGTATACTCTTGCTCATATAAACTTACTCAAGTATACTCTTGCTCATATAAACTTACTCAGGTATACTCTTGCTCATATAAACGTACTCAGGTATACTTTTGCTCATATAAACTTACTCAGGTATACTTTTGCTCATATAAACTTGCTCATATAAACTTACTCAGGTATACTCTTGCTCATATAAACTTACTCAGGTATACTCTTGCTCATATAAACTTACTCAGGTTTACTCTTGCTCATATAAACTTGCTCATATAAACTTACTCAGGTATACTCTTGCTCATATAAACTTACTCAGGTATACTCTTGCTCATATAAACTTACTCAGGTTTACTCTTGCTCATATAAACTTGCTCATATAAACTTACTCAGGTATACTCTTGCTCACATAAACTTACTCAGGTATACTCTTGCTCATATAAACTTACTCAGGTATAAACTTACTCAGGTATACATAAACTTACTCAGGTATACTCTTGCTCATATAAACTTACTCAGGTATACTCTTGCTCATATAAACTTACTCAGGTATACTCTTGCTCATATAAACTTACTCAGGTATACTCTTGCTCATATAAACTTACTCAGGTATACTCTTGCTCATATAAACTTACTCAGGTATACTCTTGCTCATATAAACTTACTCAGGTATACTCTTGCTCATATAAACTTACTCAGGTATACTCTTGCTCATATAAACTTACTCAGGTATACTCTTGCTCATATAAACTTACTCAGGTATACTCTTGCTCATATAAACTTACTCAGGTATACTCTTACTTACATAAACTTACTCAGGTATACTCTTGCTCATATAAACTTACTCAGGTATACTCTTGCTTATATAAGCTTACTCAGGTATACTCTTGCTTATATAAGGACTAAGCCTAGAATGTGTCGACTGAGCCTGAAGACAGATGAAGAGAAGGGAAGAGCATTATTCAATCGATATGTGGAGCAAATGGATAAAGGTGACAAAAGTGCCCGCCTGAAAATAAAGGACAGTGTGTTGAAAAATGCCCTAAGGAGCCAGATATACTTCAGTCTCATTTCTGAAGAGGAAGTGGTGTACACATTGAAAACCAGCAGATACACTGCTCCGGGTCCTGATGGTGTACAATACTATCACATTAAACAGCTTGATGACACAGCCATTATAAATATGGTGAGCGATTTCAATACCAGCATACAGAATGTTGAGGTGCCGGAAGACTGGCTACACAGTTACTTTTGGCCACTTCCTAAACCTGGCAAAGACCCTACACTGCTCAGCAGCTATCAAATTATCACACTACAGAATGTCTATGGTAAATTACTTGAAAATATAGTTACAATACAAGTAATGAGCCACCTCAAAAATGCACACATTCTTCCTGATACCCTGGGTAGCTATATGCCTATGAAAACAACATGGGGTACCGCTGGAACATTTGTATACGATGTGTATGAGGGATTCCAGAGTAAAAGACAAACGGTGGCTGTCGCAATTGACCTAGAGGATGCTTATAACAGTGTGGACTTTGCAACCCTAATAGACTGTATAATGGTGTTTGGTGTAAACCCTTGGATAACAAGGTGGATAGCAGCTGCCTTAATGGAGAGATCAGTTGCATTTCACTTGGGAACTTGGACATCAGAACCAATGCGTATTTGTCCGGGACTACCCCAGGGTTCTCCATTATCACCAGTGCTGTTTAACATCTACACAGCAAAAGTAGCAACCTTTCAACCAACAGGACTGGGACAAACATTAACTTTTGCAGATGACATACTCATGTACAAAACTGGCTCACACAGACAGGAAATGGTCCAAGGCATACAAGAGACACTACAGGCGGTTTCTAAATGGTGTGAGGATTTCGGATCAAAGGTCAATCCCAACAAGGCATGTGTGATGTACTCTTTGAACAACTCCATAGTGAAAGCAGACCTTCCAGACATCACTTTCAATGGGCAGAACATTGAAAGGCGGCAGACAGGCTGAATTATCTAGGAGTAATGTTTGATCGTGGGCTATCATTCAAGTATCATGTCAAACTGATCATACAGAAGTGAAAGCGAGGACTGGCAGCCTTAAAAACAATGGCAGCTACGTGCTTGGAACAGAGACTATTGTTTCTCCTGTATCATCAGCTCATGATTTCAGTAATCGAGTACAGGCTAGGAATACTCACTCTGTCAGTGTCACAATGTGAACGACT
Source organism: Oreohelix idahoensis (assembly GCA_024509875.1). Taxonomy (NCBI): domain Eukaryota; kingdom Metazoa; phylum Mollusca; class Gastropoda; order Stylommatophora; family Oreohelicidae; genus Oreohelix; species Oreohelix idahoensis. Next base: position 25,033 of record JAMPIV010012487.1, read on the forward strand.
GGAACGCATTCAAAATGAAGGGATGCGACTAGTTTTGGGCTGTATGCGTGATACCCCCATTGTGACAATGAGATACGTGCTTGGATTGCTGTCGATTAGATCCAGATATGCGAAGGCCAAAGCATATATGCGGGTAACCACCAACAAAAGACACCCCCTACACGAGAATGTAGCTGACATCAAAGGAGCAAGAATCAAGAGGGGGATGTCATGGATGGCACAGGCTGAGGCTATGATTGGTCAGGTGACCAGTGTTGAGAATGAATCCAAAGGGGAAGAGTGGAGTAGGTCAGGGGAGAACTGGATACACTACCAGCAGGTCATCATTGGCCTTGGCACAGAATGCAGATCTTGGGGCAGTGGAAAAGCAGAGCTGGAGATTAATCAGCTGATAAGTGATCATGCTGGGGTTGATAGCGCCATTGTGTACACTGATGGGTCTGTAGTGCGTGGTGAGAAATCAGGATGGGGCTTCTCTGTGAGAATAAAGGGCATGGTCGTCGCTGAACAGAGTGGAGTCTACATGACAACAACCTCCAGCATGAAAATGGAGGTAGAGGCATTTATTGGAGCACTGAGGTGGCTGTCTGAAACTCCATCAACCAGGGCAGTTATATTGTCAGACTCTCAAGCCATGCTTCGGAAAGTTCAGAACAGATGGCTGCGGCAGGAATGGAAAACATCAATAGAATCCTCAAGTCTTGAAGAACTGGTGTGGATCTACTGTCCTGGTCATGCAGGGGTATGTGGCAATGAGAGAGCTGACAGACTGGCCTCGAGAGCACCAATAGAGGGGACACTGGACATGGATAAGGGAGAGATACTAAGAGCTATTAATGATCGCCTGCTGGATAATGACACTGCAATGGATGAATCAACAAGGCTGAGGCTGTTGGAGTTTGGCATAAAACGTGGGACTAACAGAAATGGAAGTGAGAGAGGATGCATCCATCGTATGTACAACCAGCATGCTACAGGTACAATTAGCATTCATACTCTTCCACATTTGCTGAGGGAGACTGAGCACCTATGGGTTTGCCCGGAGTGCAGTGAGGTTGATTCTGATTAACAATAACAATAACTCTTGCTCATATAAACTTACTCAGGTATACTCTTGCTCCATCTCCTGAGGCTTCTTTTCTTTCTCATTTGCAGGCAGAGATCTAAAGATTTAAATTCAAGCCAGGAGTCACTGTCATCACCGGGACTGCAGCGAGCATCGCCACACGCTAGTTCAACAGATCTTAAAGAAAGGTACAGACACCAGCAGTTTACTAATTTCTGTTTATTTTTGTTTTTGTCCTTGTTAAAGAGTAAATAAGAAAGCTTTATATTTGTGACCCTGTGTAGTTGTTGAGAGTCTGGGAAAAAACAAGAAAGAATAGAACTACTACACATTCAAGCATGTTGTACAATGAGATTGTGCATGAGGCTGGCAACTACATAATGTTAACTCTTTCTGTCCAAACGGGCGCATGGCGCGTCAGATAGGCTTTTCGTTATACCCAGGGCGTATGGCGTGCCAAGGTGACTATATGCCATATTTGAGCGGAAAATTATAGAATATCTGGCGATAAGCCAGTTTAAAATTATTTCATTACATCCGGCACATGGGTGTGAACGTTTGTGAGCGAAAAAAAAATTTATGAAGTTACAATTGTGTATTTTATATCCGTTGCAAGAGTTGCTTTGGATCTAGCTGCACGGCGCGTAGTATGCCCGCTTTATAAGATTCCGAAATTGAACAAAAAATTAGAAAATACGTGGCCATAGAGTGTTCATATCATGTAAACACTTCCTGTGGACATCGTATTTTGAACTGGTATCAAAATAATTATATTGGTGCTTGGTTTTTGCATACTTTTATCAATTAGTGACGTCATAGGGTTATTTGTTTACAAGTGGTGTAGTCACATACATAACACTCATAAACTATTAACGAATCAACCTCAATATATAATTTCGAAATGAATTTTAGCGATATCGGTAGCGATAATAACCTATTGTCGATTCCGATAAGAACGTTGAACAAACGTGATATTTTTAAATAATAAATTAATTAATTTGCATGGAACAGGAATGTGTAAGTGAGATTCCAGTTCAGCAATATGTTACTTCACAAAAAAATTTATATAAATTATAATTTTCATTTGTTTTTTATCACACTTCTTGGATTAGTTGCCAGTTGGATACATATTTCAATTCCTGGTGTTTTAATACCAAGGGATTAAGTACAGTTGAAATATTTACGTGTATGTGCATAATTTGTATTCATTTTTATTTTTTATTGTTTCTACACTTCACACGATATAACAAACAATAATAACATCACATAACAACTCAACAGTATTTCACAATATTTTGCAGCCAATTTCCTAAAGTTTGATGTATAATACATATATCTACTAAACTAATATATGTGTCTACTGCCTGTTTTTAAAACATCACTTGTAGAAAAAAAAAGTCTGCATATTGGGTCCTGGGTAAAACCGAAAAACCCCAAAAAATGCCTGGGTTAGAATGAGTTAAACAAACTGCCACAGAAACCACCACAGCGAGAGCATGTGAATGCTTGATGCAGGCTTCTTACAAGGGGACCAGCTACAGTAATGACTCCAACTCCATAAGGATGGCTAAAATTAAGTGCATCCTGTTTTTCAGCAGTCATGACTGTATTTCATGATGCAGACGAGTCATTGAATTAGTGCTGTATGCTTCCTTGCAGACTTAGGCTAGTGAAAATATTTTTCCATTCATTTCATTTCCCTGCCACTTCCTCCATCTCTTTCCACTTGCATCCTCCATCCATCATTACGGTTGGAAAGTCTGCTCCGTGTGTTCTCTGGTCTTCATCATCTTCCTTCACTGCTCATTCCGTGTTGATGGTTGGTGAGTAATACCTGAGGTTGTTTTCTCATAAAGCATGTTCAGTCGATTGTCTTTACACTTTTGTATTACTTTTGCAGATTATAGGATTTCATTTTTAACACTTCCCTGCCATCTGCTACTCATGATCAATCTTCAGTATTTTTTATTTTTAAGATCAATATTTTATTTACAGCATTCTGTTGTGTTATGTTTTTGTGCTCCATACATCAGGGTAGGATTAACAGCTGTAGATGACTTTAATTGTATTTTTAACAACTTGAAAAAAACAATGTTCAGTGACAATAATGGTAGCATTACTGCAGTTTATTTTTTTTTAGTTAAAAAAAAAAATATCTAAACATTTGTGGGGGTGTTACTTCCAGTTTATGTAGCTGTTATTGTCACAACAACTGTTACACATACCACCAGTTGTGAAACAACACGTATACGTTGTTAGCTTCATCACTCTTTATATTGTGCTGTGACAAGCCTGAGCTGCACTGTGCAGTTTCAGAAACACAGTGGCATAATTTGTTTTTTGTTTTCGCATAGTGTTACGTGTTTTATCCTAATGCTATCTCGTAAATAATGCATTTATTCTGAATAGACCAAAATGCCAGATCCCATGTGTCACAGGATCAATATTAACAACTGCTGCTATGTCTAGACCATAAAAGTGAAGCCAGCACTAAGTTAATGATGCACAGGAGTAAACTTGAAGAACTGATCGTGACCACTTTGTTTCGTAATTTCGCTGCCTTATCACCCCCTCTTTTCTATGTGTCTGGATTTTGATGTAGAATGAATTATCTGAAAATGGCTTTTGGCTTGTAAGTATTGTCTTGATATGTTTTTTAACTCTTAGTATACGAGCTGCCTTTCATGACTACCATTACAGATTTTGCAATAAATAATTTATTTATAAAGATAACATAAGTGTTATATATCAAAATGTGAAGAAATGAAACCCCTACATCATGCACGTAACTAAATTGATCAGTGGTTTGAAACATGCATTCAGCTATAAATTTTCGCTATTGACGGGGATCGATCATCGGCCTCTCTAGAAGGCCGCTCGTATACTAAGAGTTAAAACTATGGTAGTGGTGTATATTCTTTTTTGTGGTTATAGTTTAAAATTGCTATTAATGGGTATGTGCTGCTTTCATTTTTCCTCTTCTTAACTCATTGTTCCTTCTTTAGTAGTTTGGGCTACCACTACAGTTATCCCCATAGGATAAGGGCTGTGCCAGGGCACTTTATGTGCTCTCACAGTGGTACTTTCTGTGGTAATTAGTTCTAGATTCATCCATAACCCATAGTCACTTTTATGACACGCTTACCTCTTAGTATACGAGCGGCCTTCTAGAGAGGCCGATGATCGATCCCCGTCAATAGCGAAAATTTATAGCTGAATGCATGTTTCAAACCACTGATCAATTTAGTTACGTGCATGATGTAGGGGTTTCATTTCTTCAAATTTTGATATATAACACTTATGTTATCTTTATAAATAAATTATTTATTGCAAAATCTGTAATGGTAGTCATGAAAGGCAGCTCGTATACTAAGAGTTAATGAGATGCACTAGTTCTTGTCTTTGCTGTTCAGTGCTGGAATCCAGGGTCACATGAATGACTTTTTTTCTGTATTTGTGACATATCTCCTGTTTTATAATAATTTGCATATATGATAAGTTTGCTGGAAGTTGCTGTTAATCAGTAAATCTTGGTTCAGTGTTTATTTTTATCTGTGATATGATGTGATTTATTTTTACCTGTGATATGATGTATAGTCATTTATTTGTAACTGCCTGTGATGTATAGTCATTTATTTGTACATGTGATATGATGTATAGTCATTTATTTGTAACTACCTGTGATATGATGTATAGTCATTTTTTGTACCTGTGATATGATGTATAGTCATTAATATTTACCTGTAATATGATCTCTAGTCATTTATTTGTACCTGGATGTCGTAAAGTCTGGATCATAACTCGCCATTCATACCAAAACGGTACACCGTACAATTAAAAGTTGTATTCTAGACGGAGCAGTGAAACGGCATCCTTATTCACGTATGTTTACAAAATAATTAGGCATCTAACATGGCCGTACTCCAAATCTGTGTTATCGAGTTGGGTTTGGAAATAAACTATAGGATTTTGAGCGAAGTACCGTATGGAAGAGGTCAGAAATTCGATAATGGAACTGTTCCTTTGTAAGTATGTGCAAAGATTTCCACAAAAAGTGTTATACTAACAGAGAAATTCTGAGTTGAATGCATCGATACATCAGGCAGGTCGTAAATTTTGCTGTTTAGGCTGCGCCTATGAAAAGATGGACGAAGTAAAGTAAAGGACAATTATCTAGATAGAAAAAGAATAAGCCAAGACGTACTTTAAGCCTAAGATGAAGGAAATCGGTCCAGGAATAAAGAAGATATGAATATTTTTAATTGTCCATAAATGCACAACTTGACAAAATTCTGCCTGCATTGAGGACACGAACATACTTCAGTCTTATTGCTCCGATACATTCGGCCATGACCTATATAAGGAAGTCTAGCAAGTCAAAAGCTTGCCACTAGATTCAAACTACAGCGAGAGCACCAGTCTTTCACTAAGACTCCGTTGCCTTCTGCATCTGAGAGCAGACTGACTGACCATTAACAGCTCGACTGTATGTACTTGAGGGTAAGAAAGAATGTATAAATTTATATATTTCTAATTAATTAATCAAATTGTGCCTTATGAAGTGTATAAGTGTGTTAAAAACCACTGTGTAATTATTGGGAGCAATCCAAGCCTGTGATAACAACAGAAACCATCAATAAGATAAAAGACAGGAAAAACAAGAAAGCAGATTTAAACACAAGCAAAACCAGAAGTTCCAAAGCCAAGGCTCAAGAAGTGTACACAGAAGCAAACAAAGAAGTAAAAAGAAGTATTAAAAGAGACAAGAGGAAGTATATTGAGGAGTTGGCAAGAGAGGCAGAAGATGCTGCAGCCAAAGGGAATATGAGAGAACTGTATAACAGCACAAAGAAGCTAACGGGGAAATTCAAGCAAACAAGTTGCTTCATAAAAGACAAGAATGGAAAACTGCTCAGCAATATACAAGAGCAAATGAAGAGGTGGACAGAATATTTTGAGGACCTTCTCAATAGACCAGCTCCACAAAACCCCCTGGACATCCAGCCAGCAGAAGAAGAGCTACAAATTAACGGTGAAAGACCAACGAAAGAAGAAATAAAGAAAGCCATAAAGCTTCTAAGAGATGGAAAAGCGTCTGGACCTGATGGCATTCCAGCAGAGGCCATCAAAGCAGATATTGACACGGCTACAGAGATGTTATATAAATTACTTGGTAAAGTCTGGGAAAAGGAAGAGATACCAGCAAATTGGAAGGAAGGATATCTGGTTAAGTTGCCTAAGAAGGGAAATTTGCAAGAGTGCACAAATTATAGAGGAATAATGTTACTTTCAGTGCCAGGAAATGTATTAAACAGGATTATCCTTGAAAGATTAAAAGAGTCCATAGACAAGAAACAGAGATGAACAAGCAGGTTTTTGACAAAACAGATCCTGTACAGACCAGATAGCCACTTTGAGAATAATAGTTGAACAAAGTCTGGAATGGAATTCACCACTATACATCTGGATTTGTGGACTACGAAAAGGCATTTGACAGTGTAGACAGAGAATCACTTTGGAAATTGATGAGGCATTATGGAGTTCCCCTGAAGATCATTAATTTAATAAAGAAAACATATGAAGGCATGACATGCAGAGTTCTTCATGAAGGACAGTTTACAGAACCGTTTGGGATAAGAACAGGAGTGCGACAGGGATGCCTCTTGTCTCCATTTCTTTTCTTACTAGCAATAGACTGGGTTACGAGAACATCGACAACACACAACAGAAATGGAATCCAGTGGACTCTGACTAAGCAGTTGGATGATCTGGATTTTGCTGATGACTTAGCTCTTCTGTCCCATAACCGTAATCAGATGCAGGACAAATTGAAAACACTCGATGAAAGGTCACAGCAATTGGGTCTGAAAATACACAGGGAAAATAAAAAATAATGAGAATAAATGCAGGTAATGATAACAGCGTTGACCTTGAAGAAGCACCAATACAAGATGTAGAATCGTACACATATCTTGGCAGCAGTATAGACAAAGTTGGAGGGACAGACAGTGATATCAAAGTAAGAATACAAAAAGCAAGAGGAGCTTTCATTGCATTGGGAAATATATGGAGATCAAGAGAAATCTGATCCAACACGAAAATAAGAATCTTCAACTCAAATGTGAAGTCAGTCCTATTGTTTGGCTCTGAGACATGGAGAACAACAAAGACAACTACCAAAAAGCTACAGACTTTCATAAAAGGGTGCTTGCTTAGAATAGAGGGATTAAAATGGTATGACAAGGTTACCAACGTGGAACTGATGACAAGAACTAGACAAGTGCCAGTGGAAAAAGAGATGAGAAGAAGATGATGGCGATGGATAGGACACACACTGAGGAAACCTGTTGATAGCATTACAAGGCAGTCCTTGTTCTGGAATCGCCAGGGCAAGAGAAGCAGAGGTAGACCAAGAAGCACATGGAGAAGAGAGCTGGAAACAGAGGTGAAAATGATAAGGAGAACGTGGAAAGAACTTGAGATGATGGCACGTGACAAGAGGACTTGGCATGTGTTTGTTGAAGGCCTATGCTCCTTTGGGAGTGGAAGGTTATGAATGAATCCAAACCTGTGTTTATTCAAATAAATTGAGAATGGAAGTGGAAAGTGTGTTAGTAGTTTTAGAAAAGTATTTAAAGAATTATTTCCGGAAGGAATGGACTACACACAAGGAACGAAGGAAAGGATGAACGTAATTGAATTACTGTATTGATTAAGGTATTATATAGTGTTTTTCCACAAGGCCTAATAAGTGTATAGAAGTAAATCATGGACAGATAGCTGTAACAAAGGAATTAGTGAAAGATTGCATTCACAGTAAAATAAATTATGTTATTGATGATTTACTATGTCCTGTGCATCTACCTGCACATTGTCTGAAACTGTCTCATATCACCTACATCTTTGGTAGGAAGATAGAGATAGACAATACAGTGGTTAACAAATTATATTTCAGGTCACATCCTTTATCTAAAATTGTACCTCTAAGGAGCCATACTCAGCTGGAGGAACTATTGTTGTCAGCGCCCTATAAAGTGCATAGGGACATCAACATAGTCACCTTTACTACTGGTAGAACCTCATCTGACGGTTTCTCTCCAGGACACTGTTGTTACAGACTCCAGGAAAAGACATTGAAGATAAGTGGCCACTAGATGGCTACTGAACAGTGAACAAAAATTGTTACCACAAAACTAAGTCAGATATTTAATGATGAGAATCCTGTGTAATTAGTATAGGCATATCCAAAATCAGTGAATGACTTTAGCTGTTGTTAACTGTGAAGAATTCCTACTGATACAATTAAAGACTGTCTACACCTAGATCAAGATCACAAAGGAAAGGAGAACTGTCCTAATACATTTTTAAGACTGGATATGTATATATTTGTGAATTAATAACAAATTATCCTTATTTTATTATCAAATCAATTTGAGTTCCATTGAAATTTCATAACTTTCAAAAAGAAAACTTGTACAAAATAAATTGTAAATTTAACCAACAGACTTACTTGAATTATTTAAGTTCAGTTATAGTTCTTCTTAGTTAATTAGTTAATACCCCTAGCAGAGCCATAACACCTTATAAACTGAAGAGGAGCATTTAGGAACCTAGGATAATACACTATCACCATACCTAGGAACTTATACAGCTTGATCTTATCTTTGATGTCCATACACCCTTACTCTTTTCAGAGAAGTGAGTATTTCTGATAAGACCAATCTGGCACTATCCTGGTATCACCTGATACAACTTTGTATCTAGGATGTCTTTCATCTAAAACTATAGTAACCTCTCGTGACACTGGAATATGATGTATAGTCATTTATTTTTACCTGTGATATGATGTATAGTTAATTATTTTTTTTTAACTCGTGATGTGTTGTAAAAAAAGGTAGTCCCATATTAGATATTGGTGTAGGGAAGTGAATTGTTCAGATTTTTGTTTGTTAGAGACTTCACCATACTAAGTCCAGCATCAAGAGGTGGGGTGACCAGTTACCTTCATTGCTGCCTTTTCCTTCCCTAACTCAAGAGCAAAGTCAGGTACCCATTTACAGTTTGTTAGACTGGAGCGTGTTGATACTGGGAATCGAACCCAACACCTTAGCTGCAAGAGATCAGCGCTGTAACCACTCTGTCAATCAGACATTCCTATGATATGATATATAGTCATTTATTTTTAATTGTAATATGATGTATAGTCATTTATTTTTGCCTGTGATATGATGTATAGTCATTTATTTTTGCCTGTGATATGATGTATAGTCATTTATTTTTACCTGTGATATGATGTATGGTCATTTCTGTTGTATAATTTGGTGATACCAAAAAGCTATAGACTTTCATAAGTGGATTATTGTGTAGAGTAGGATCACTAATGTGGAACTGATGACAAGAACCAGGCAAGTGCCAGTGGTACAAGATATGAGAAAAGACACTGAAGATGGATAGGATACACATTGAGGAAACCTGTTGATAGTATCACAGGGTAGTCCTTGTTCTAGAATCCCCAGGGTAAGAGAGGTAGAGGAAGACCAAAGAACTCATGGAGAAGAGAGCTGGAGACAGACATGAAGAAGATATGGAAAGACCTTGAGCCGATGGAATGGGACAAGATGACTTGGCACAAGTTTGTTGAAGGTCGTAAGCTCCTTGGAGAGTTGAAAGATGAAAGAAGTAGTATGGTGAGGTTTGTTAATATGTCTTGTACTCAGTACTTATTCATCGTCATCGTTTCCCTTTTTGCTCCCTCTGAAGCATCGAACCCCCACTGCAGCTGGCCCCCTTGCAGGAAGTCGGCACTAAAGCATTCATTTACGGTTGCAAGGATGATTTCTACAGCAGTGTATTTTATGTCATGAGGTTGCCAGCCGCATCCACCCAGAATGTACTGTTAATTATTTATTTATTTTTGTGGTTATGACGTTTTGTGATTCAGTTGGAATTTGGGTGTAGATTGAGGTTTCTAAAACTGATGTTTAGTTAATACGTGTTCTTTTATATTTATGTCTTGCCGTATAGGTTTAGGACAGGCTCATGAAAGCAGCCCTTGTCACTTTTTTCTTTCTAAGCAAATGGTTCTTGTTTTTCCTTCTTAATTTGCACGCATATATATAGCCGCCTCTATCACTGTCATGAAAATGGTGTTTCTCTTCAGGCTTCTGTCTTCGCAATGTGAATTTTTGTTTTAAGGAGGATGAAAATGCCATGCTGTTAATCTCATCTCTCATTTAGTTGGAAAATACATTATATCATTTGCTTTTATTCCCTTCATTGATACATAATCAGTTCCTCTAATTTCCAGCTTGCTGAATAGCTGATATTTCCAGTCTTCAGTTTTGTTTTGTAGGGCAGAATGTTTCATATGAATTAGGATATTCTGTTTACCACTATTATTTTTTAAGATATTATTTTATGTATGTGTCCATATTCATTCTCCCCCCCCCCCCCCCCCCAAATCCCCACATCCACCTAGACGTCTGTCAACCCACCTTTACAGGTATAATTTATAATTTAGCTTGAGAGGATTCATTGTCCTTTTATTCAGTTTCACTTATAGCTGGTCTCCACTAATTATCCAGGTAGCCTGTTCACATTAATGATTTAGTGGTTTCTGATATGCTTAATGTTCATGCATAACAAGTGCAAGTGATATATAAAGTATACCGTTAAAAAAAATATATATATATCTAATGAAGCATGTTTAAGGGACATTCTTTGGCCATGGATGTTTCTTATTAATTGCATTTTGTGCATTCCTCCTTATTAAAGCTGACATAAATTTATCGTTAACACATTGTTTGGGTGTCTGGTCCTTCAACCCATTCAGTGCTGCATGAAGAAACACTTTATCATGGTTTGTGTATTTGCCAGTCAAGAGTTTCTTATAATTTTGACACATGATAGAAGATGGCAGAATGTGAAACAGAAATCAAGAAGAGAATAGGAGTAGCAAACATCAGATTGAACAACATAAGACAGATACTAACATCCAAACAAATAAAATAGAAATTAAAAATGAGTATCATCAAGCATTATATATTCTTTTAGTCTTCATTAATGTATGTTGTAAAGACAAGGGCAATAAACAAGTGGTTACTAGAAAGAATTTAGGCCCTTTAGATTTGAATGTATACGATAATGGGGCTCATCTCATGGAAAGAGAAGAAAACAAATAAGTATGGATGAAATGAAAGTTAGCTAAAATATTTTGGCTATACACAAAGACCAAAAAACAGCTTGTTGACAATCATAGTGGAAGGAAAAGTTGAAGGCAGACTTGCAAGAGGAAGACAGCACTTTAGTAAGTAAGTTGGGAAAATAACACCAACAGATGGGCAGAAAAGAGTCTGTGATAAGACTGCATAAGAACAGCCTGTTGTAAAAAAAAAGAAAAAAAAAAGACGTGGAAACGTGAGGAAAAGATTTTTAAAATGTGACGGGTGGAAGTTTTGCATAATTTTTTTTTGCTTTATTTCCTGTTTCATTCTTCTCTTGCACATCAATAATTTGTGTTTCAGTTTCATCGTGTGCATCAGCTTGCTCTTATTTATTTTTACAATCTTGTGCATTATTTATGTGTTTTTGTGTAGTTTTTTTTTTAAATACAGCTGATTATTGAGCTCTTTACTTCATTCTATTTTGTTCATATTTTCATGCAGTTTCTGTCTCTTGTCCTCACCTCACAACTGTAATATTTCATGGGCCGAACATTTCATTAAACCATCTGTAATGGTTAACATCCAGAAAGTGAGGCTTTTCTTTATTTCTTAGACCAGTATTCTTCCAAAATTGATACTATTTATTGTAATTTTGTTGCTACCTTTATGAAACCGTTTGTGTCTTTTTATATTTATTGTTCCTTGTCGCTCCATATGGAACATTGGGCTGTAATTGTTGTTGGCCTCCTATTTCTACTTTAGGCCATCTTTTTTCAGCTCTGCCTATGAAATCCCTGCTACCGGGGTATTGTCTTCCACTGTTGTTCTTCAGGGTCTTTTTGGCCTTCCCACTGTTATCTTTTCTATGGGTTCTAGCTGAAGGCATATTTGGTTATACCGGTTAGTTGTCTCCTGAGGGCGTGTCCTACCAGTCTCCATATTGTCTCTTTCATCTGTTTCTGTCTTGGTTGTTGTCTGGTTCTTTTTGCCATTGGTCTTTATTTACTTTTGCATGTGTTTTTGGCCCAGGTGATTCTGAGTTGAGCATAATTGTTTTGTTTGTTTTTTTAAATTTGCCTCCTGAATTTTTATTTTATATCCTTTTCTCTTATTTCTGTGTGTATGTTGTTTCTGCAAGACACTTTGTAGCTGTAATGGCTCTTCTGTTTTTATGCTTTCATAAAACTTGCTTTTAAACTTTATATGTGATGTTTTGTGCCTTTTGCGGTTTCCTGCTTAAGTTTTACATAATTGCTTTGATATCTTGAGTCACTGAAAGTAGTGGACAGCCATTTATTTACTTAATTATAGTTGAACTTATCTTTCTTATCATTTTATATCCTCTTGACCTCTCTGAAAGTATCTTCTAGCTCACATATTAATTAAGTAAATGATAGAAAGTGCACTGAGTTAAGTCTTCACAATTTTAATATCTGACAACTCTTTCATTAGATAAGATCTTAAGACCGTTCTTGTGGATCTGTTCCGATGATACCTCAGAGTAAATACATTTTACACATGTTTATTATTTTAAATCTGATTCATAAATATATTTTTGTTATGCTGCAGTGATGATGAAGCAAAAGAGGAATCCCCAACACGTAATTCAGCCAGTGAGAGCTGCAATGGATCTCCTGATAAGCCATACAGCTCTTTTGAAATTCTCACCAATCAGGAGAGTGTTTCAGATGGAGGGGAGCCAAGCTTCACACAATTTAGTACAAACGGTGAACCTGGAGCACTAAATCAGTATGAGAAAAGACCAAGCTCAGCACAGGATAATTATGAGATGAGTTTGACCCCTCATGGTTTACGGGAGCGATCTTTTGAGCGATCTCTGGACAACATTTTAGGTAAGTAGTCCATTGGTTTATTTTGTACAACTCCATAACATGAAATGTATTTTATACAATGAATCTTTGTCAGTGGAAGTTAGAGAGTTTTTGTTGTTGCGTAGAGCCAATCCTGTCATATAAAAGTAAGTAATGGACAATCAGTAAACAGACAAGAGGCTTCTTGAAGGCTGCAGCGATGTTATTTTATTGGTGAATGTTAAAAGTACCATGGGCATCTAAAAAAAGTAATGAAGATGTTATGAAAAAAGCCAAATGCTGAAAGGAAGCTTATTACTCATATTAGGAGGGAGCAGTCCAAATTCTTTGGGCTTGTTATGAGAAGAGGAAAGCTGGAATATATTGTTTTTGGTTTGGTTTTTTTTTTAAGGACCATCTTCATTGCACAAGGACAACTCAATCAGTGCCACGATCTCCTCCCTTAAATCACACATGGAGGATCTTAGTACAGTGCTTGAACTTTGTAGCACCAGCGAGAATCTACATGTAAATTAACTATTCTTGAATCTTCGTTTCTTTATTTAGATTCACTATTCTTGAATCTTCATTTCTTTACCGTACTCACACATCCTCGCATTTCTTTCTGTTTTTGTGGCCCTCTGTGGTTTTCTCTTACCAAATCATATTAGTTATCCTGTAGGTTCTGTTTACTTCTTCTTCTTCCTCGTTCGTTCTGAAAAGGACGTTTGTTGCGTTGTCCATTTACAGCGGAGCTGCAGTATTTGCGCCCCTTTCGTTTGCCGCCTCTTCGGGCCCGATTCACATCAGACTATCCAGTCACACCCAAATTTTGTGTCCGTGTGTGCAAATTTGCCATTCAACACGTACTCGACCTTTCCCGCCTATTTCTAATATACCACTATATCCAAAGACAATAAACTTCAGCTGATTCTAAGTAAAATTTTATCCATGTTGTTGTTCAACCATCCCTCATGGTTTTTATTTACCATCTTTGATATACATTTCTAATAATTTGCTGACCCTTATATCGTTTCAAGAGTCCATACGACTCTCCCCGAAGCTTAACCATTCGTAAGTCCCTACTAACCCCTCGAATTCATATGCTCGATTATTTTAATTGCAGAACCACAAATCTTAAAAACATGTAAATAGCCTAAAGTGTTATCATTTCTTATTTATTTAATCTTATAGCTTCGGTAATCTGTAAGGGGACTGGGCACTCTATATTACGCCTTTCGACGCCATGAATGTGCACTTTAGAATTTTTTTTTCATTTCTGCTACTTTATAAACTTAAATCACAATCATGCAGGAATCATTATTCTGCACCTTTACAAAGTAGTATAAGCCAAACCTCGTTCTTCTTACCTTTCGGGAGTTCAGATTATTTGCCACTGAATGAGCGGCGTTACATGCGTCCTGATGTGAGATTTCCCTAGGACAAACGGTCCGCATTCGAAGAAGTAAAAGAAGCCTGGCTTGATCATATTTGAACAGGTTCGGAGTTGGATGTTCATTTCCTTTTGCATGTTATAGCGCATTCAAGGTTTTCACACTAACATCTCGCACTTTCTCTCAGCATGAAAGCCACGGGTACTGCGTAATCTATTCTCACACACTGTTAGGTGAAAAAAATAGTGCTACGAGAAGGGACTTGACTGCAAGCATAGGTCGACGCGTTATTATAAGTCGACTCGCTTTTGGAGACAGGCTCCAGAAAACTTTGACAAGTATATTGTCAGGAGTCAGGGTCATCCGTCAGTCATTATAGGTGACAACAGGTAAAATTTCAGCATGTAGTACAGATTTTGACACCCGGCATGTCCGTCATACACCTGCACTCTTTGAACTATTCTATAGCTCAAAAGTGGTGGCTGTGTAATTTCTATCCACTGGTGATAATAGCACAGTATGCTGATGTCTGCAGGATCATAGTCAGAATCATTTGACACGTTAGAGTCCTTACAGAGTATCGCTCAACTCTGCAGGACAGCCGAGTCTCACCTAAACCATCCATTGTCCCACTGGCTACATATCGCCCTTACCTGTTTGTACACAGGGCGGGTCACAGCATTCAGGGTACTATCCTATGGTTGGTACACTTTGTACACGACTTTGGCATTTCTGCTAACTGCGGGGCCGTCACAATGCTCGATCAGGCGGTTCCTTCGCACTACAAGGGTTTGACATCACCAGGTCAAATGCACACATATGTAGGTCTAGTGGTATTTGTGTAGTGTCATTCAGCACTTTGTAGCTTCAATGCATTGTCATAAAGATAGCTTAACTCATGGGGTGCAGAGAGATATGCAATGTTACTGTACATTACCACACCTTGAGGCTCACATTGCTTCTTCACTAGCACGATGGACTGGTCAGCCTGCAGGGTCATGCAGTTAATATGACACTCGGGCTACTCTTGCATATCATGTAAAAGTGCGGAAAGAACAGATCTCATGCGCTGCCCGAGCACATATCTCCATTGACGCCCGTTACTAAGGAGATGAGATTCTGTTCAGGCCTGTGTGAACTGTGGCCATTGGTCATAGATGCTGACCCTCGAATGAGATGATTATATACGTCCCTGTTTCAACCTACCTTGACCACTCCTCCACAAGAAAATAAAAGATGTAGGTCAAGACATGTATACATTCAGCTGGGAATGTAATATAAGACCCATACCCGAATGCCACCAAAAGAACACTTTTCTCACGACGACTTACGTGTGTACGGTTTAGTTGCGCAGATAGAGGCAGCACTCGAAAGTGCAACAGAGAGCACAGGAGTCTCTAACCAAATAACCAACTAAGAATGCATGCGGACGGAAAAATGATGTGCCCAAGATTAATACTAAACTTAGGTATGTGAAGAGGGGCGAAAAGGAATTTCGGATGTAATCATCCACTGCCAGATCTACTCCACCCTCGCGCTAACCAGCACATGGTCGACACCTACACTGACAGACTGCACGGGCCATAGCAACTTCCATGCTAATCAACGGGATCAATCCTGGGGCTAGCGAACCCACCAGAGGGACTCAGTTGTACATGCTGGTTCACCTCCGTGGCTGTATCAAAGAAATCTAGGGATGTTTAGGATGACAGACTGCTTCCAGCGGAACCGACGGAAGAAATCATTACTGGCAACCAAATGGGTTAAAGAATTCGGATCATGTTGTTCTGGCAACAATTACTTAAATGGCTCAGGTGGTTTCTGTATCTAAGTTGCAGAACGTGTACACTAGTTTTGGGTGAACGACATTAACCATATTTTCACATGTCTGGGAAACTAGACTTCACTCTTCAGACTGGACCCACTGCTTTCATTGTCAATGCCCAAGTTAAGTTCGGTCTACTTAAACGTACCTGTGCTACATTTGGCTAGATTTGCGCCGATTTACTATGCACTCAGTTCCCAGTACAATATACCATATGTCGCACTAAAATATTATCCAGAGAATTCCTGGAGCATTGACTAGGAAACTATATCTGGAAAGGTGATGCGAGATGGTACAATGGTCACAGAAGTATTAGATCCGCACTGCATCATGGTCACGTGAAACGTCTGAGTTGGGAGCGTACCACATGCGATGCAGTTGTACATTATTTGGAGATGGTATGAAGAGGACTGATATTCATGATATTTTCTTGATGGATTGCTAATAATTTTTTTACTTTTTTCACCTAAGGAGGTAGTAGTCCGATGCTTTATGGTTTGGTTAACATAGTTCATACGCAATGTAAGTAAAGGTACTTTTTTGACAGTTCCACATGTCAGCCACTATGCTATAAGTGGCAATAATATCTAATATCTAGGAAAGTCGTCTGGTTGACATTGACTTGAAACACTAGGGTATTCGTGGATCATTTATGCAGTACTGCATGCTTACCTTAATTAGTGTTATGCCTCTACGTATCACTATATTGTATTTCGTGAGACGCTAGTGGTCCTTTCTATGATTGTGTCGAAGAAAACATAGACAGGAAAGAATCAAACTCTCCCACATGGGCTTATTTGGTTAGGGCAAAAACCACCTACACCCATTGCCCGTTGCCATTTGGGATTTTTGATTATTTCAGTGATGTCAACGTACCATTTGGCGACGCTCTCTGTTAAGCGCGCAGGGTCTACTTCAGTCGTTGACTAAGTTTTTCAACGACTAGTCGTCAATCACGATGGTGATCGGATTTGTTACGTACAATGAATTTAACAGATCGTTATGCTAGTTAGCTTCCCTGAAGCATGTGACCTTCAGCAATCGTGAAGCAAAGACAACTGTTTACTGCCGAACAATCTGGAGTTTGATTAGATACCTTCTGGCTGTTGTAACTACAAGACGGATTGGACTGCAATCCTGGTCTTTTTTTTTCACGCCGTAACATTCAGAGGGTATTCGGGTGCAAACTCTCCTTCCCCAAATTCCCTTCCACCTCCATAAAGCCAAAAGTAGTAATAACATTGTTGTTTTGTGGTGTCATGCCTGGATCGGTCAAGCATAGGAGAAAACTTTCAACTCGCCACAATTTTGTCGATTATAGTTGGCTCACAAGGCGGTGATGGACCAATACCATTCGTAAAATAGAAGCATTGCACATTTGAATATTTCATTTCTAAAACTCAATATGGGCAGTTTCACAGATGAGCCTTCTATATATTATTTCTCAAAGTAGCTAATTACACCCGCATACCTGATCCTCGCCACTTAAAATCATTTCACTACTGCATATATAATACTCCAATAAATATCAAACACTAATCTCTCCATGTAATAGCGCCCGACTATGCATAGATGAAACACACATCCCGACCCCGCGCCTCGCGACTCCACATAATCTAAGCCAGCACTCAAGTTTTATAGCTTACTTACTGTAAAGTTATAAGTAAATACTGTCGAGACTGCCCACATATCCTCTGTGTAGACTGTCCGCGCATACTAACTATACTAGTGTTAGTAGATAGTCTGACAGTCTTTACGAATAAAAAAACCTAATTTAACCCACAGATAACATAGTCACCATATAAATACTCACACTCTCACACCCTAAATAATCTGTACATACTGCATCTGAGTTACATGCTCCAAGAAGTTTATCATTTCTCCCAGCACCTCGCTCCCCCTCACCTTGTCTTTTAGTTGACACGACCCTCCGTACGCGCATAAGCACAGGTGTCTTAAACAACTGAAGCAGACGACCATCCTAAGAGATCCCCCGACAAAAGTTCTGCCACCACACTCTCCCACTCTCCCCCCCACCCCCTCCCTCCTCCCCCCCCCCCCCCCCCCCCCCCCCCCCCCCCCCCCCCCCCCCCCCCCCCCCCCCCCCCCCCCCCCCCCTCCCCCCCCCCCCCCCCCCCCCCCCCCCCCCCCCCTCCCCCCCGCCCCCCCCCCTCCTCCCCCCCCCCCCCCCCCCCCCCCACCCCCCCCCCCTCCACCCCCCCCCCCCCCCCCCCCCCCCCCCCCCCCTCCCCCCCCCCTCCCCCCCCACCCCCCCCCCCCCCCCCCCCCCCCCCCCACCCTCCCCCCCCCCACCCTCCCCACCCCCCCCCCTCCCCCCCCCCCCCCCCCCCTCCCCCCCCCCCCCACCCCCCCCCCGCCCCCCCCCCCCCCCCCCCTCCCACCCCCCCCCACCCCCACCCCCCCCCCCCCCCCCCCCCCCCCCCGACCCCCCCCCCGCCCCCTTCCACCCCATCTTCCCCCCCCCCCCCAAAGACCTTCTCCGAGATAATCCCCCCCCCCCCCCCCCCACCCCCCCCAGAACCCCCCCCCTCCTCCCCCCCCTCCCCCCAACCCCCCCCCCCCCCCCCCCCCCCCCCCCCCCACCCCCCCCCACCTCCCCCCCACCCCCCACCCCCCTCCCCCCCCTCAACACAGCCTCCCGCGCCCCCCCCCCCCCCATACCCTTTGAACCGCCCCAGCGCAAATTCGCCCCCTCCGCCCCTCGCCCCCCCCCTTGCCCTCAGGGTACTTCCACTCCCCCTGCCTACCAAGAGATAGACGAATGCTACCCCTCCTCCCGTGCGTACGCCCCTCTTCCCCCACCCCCGCCCCCCCCCCCCCCGCCCCCCCCCCCCCTCCCCCCCCTCCTCCCCCCCCCCTGGCCCCACCCACCCCCTCCCCCCCCCCCCCCCCCTCCCGCCCACCCCCCCCCCCCCACCCGCCCCCTCGCCCCCCCCCCCCCCCCCTCCCCCCCCCCCCCCCCCCCCCCTCCCCCCCCCCCCTCCCCCCCTCTCTCTCTCCCCCCCCCCCCCCCCCCCCCCCCCCCACCCTCACCACATTCCCCCTAGCCCCCCCCCCCTCCCCCCCCCCCCGTCCCTCCTATCTCCCTGATCCCCCCCCCCCCCCTGCCCGTCTGCCCCCCCCCCACCCCCCCCTAGTTTCCCCCCCCACCCTCCCCCGCCCCCCCCTTCCCCCAACCCCCCCCCCCTCCCCTGCTCCCCCCTGTATCCCCGCCCCCCCCCCCCCACCCCCCCCTCCGATGTAGCGAAGTTGGCGAGCATCGCCCTCTTGCCCCAGAATCCGTCAAACCCGTCCGGCTTCTCATCGCGGCGCTCGCTGTGAGGTCGCCCTGTCGGCACCTCTCTGTTCCCTCTGTGGCCGTGACCCCCCCCACCCTCGCCCCTGCCGCCCCCACCCGATGTCTCCCGGACCCCAACCGCGCTAATCCCCTCCTCCCCTCTGCACACTCATCCGCGCAACGTAGTGTCCCAGCCCCCACCCCCCCCCCCCCCCCTCCCACCCCAGTTTGTGTTCACCCTATCTTCCCGCCTCACCCCCCACTCATCCCCCCCCCCGCTCCCCCCACCCCCCGACATCCCCCCGTACTCCCCCCCTTCGCCCCCCCCCCCCCGCCCAGCATCTACATGCCCTCCTATTCAGGCTCCTCACGCCAGCACCGTACCTCATCTCCCCCCCATACGGCGCCCCCCCTCCCTCGAGAACCCCCCCCCCCTGCGCACACTCCCCCGAATCGCGCTACCCCCCCCCCCCCACTTGCCCCCCCCCCCCCCCTATCCCCCCCCCTCCCAGCCCCCAACCCCCCGCCACCCCGTCCCCCCCCCCCCCCGTAGCCCCCCCCATGGACCCCCCCTCCCCCTTCCCACCCCCACAGCCCCAGCCTGGTGGTAATTTTAGGTCTCACGCCCCACCACCAATCCTACCCCCCACCCGCAACCCCTACCTAACGCCGCATCTACGCACGCATCTCCACACTAATTCCCCCGCGCCGCCCCCCCCTCCGCTTAACCGCTCCCCCCGTCTACCCGCCCGCCTCCCTCCTGGAGAGTCCTCGATAGTAGCATCATCACGCTTGTGCCCGTCCCCGCCCCTCCCGCCCCTCTACTGTTCTCCCTAGTCCCCCTCCCCCCCTACAGCCCCCCCACCCGTAATCCCCCCCCTGGTGTCGACTCCAGAAGAGCTCCCCCTGTTAGCTCTCCGCTCCCGCCAATGAGTGCCTGTTGCCGCTAGTCATATCCCTCCCTCGCGTTGCTCCCTCCCACTCCCCCCTCCCCCTGAACCCCCGCCTTTCCCCTCCTAATCCCGATAAACCCATAATTCATAGGTCTCCTCTTACCATCTCTTGAGTATTAGCTGTGACCCCCCCACCCGAGGCTCAATAGTCTCTGAGTCATATATACCCCGCCCCCCACGACCCCTCAGCCCTCACCCCTCTCCGCGCATCGATATGAATGTAGTTCAGGCAGCTCTATGTCCCCTCCCACCCCCCCTCCTGAGCCCCCGATCATGCCCCCCCCACCCTATCCCCGCCTTAGTCCCCTCCCCACTGAGCCCACGTATCTACTCCATCTTACCCCCCCGCCCCCCCCGGCCTCCCCCCCACCACAGCATGCCTCCCTTTCCCGATTTTGCGCTTCCCCCCCCCCTACTGTCAGCCCCCCCACCCCACAACCCCCCCCGCCCCCGCCCCCTGCCCCCCCCCCCCCCCCCCCCTCCCCCGCCCCCGCTCGCTAGTGCTCCCCCCCCGCTTGAACCCCCCCCCCCCCCCCCCCCCTAAGCCCCCCCCCCCCCCCCTCCCATTATCTGATCCCATGTGCCTGTCCACCCCCCCCCCCCCCCCCCGTCCTAACCCCCCCCCTCGTATTTCCCCCCCCCTCCCTGTCACACCCCCTAACCCGAGCCCACTCCCCCCCTACCCCCCCCCCCTCGCTCTACCCCCCCGACCTTACCCCCCACCCTCCCCCCCCGCTGTACCCCCCCCCCCTCCCCCCCCCCTCTTATTTACCCCCAACCTAACCATAGCAATCCCAGCTCCATGCGACCGTGTTCTACATCGCTGCCCCGCTCGTGACCCCAATCCTCGTCCCCACTCCCCCTAACTCCCTCGCGTCCCGCTCCCATGCTAAATACGCTGACAGACGTGCTTAAACGTCGCCCCCCAACCCTAAGCCCCCCCCCCCCACCGCCCCTCACTTCCCTCTTTTTACCCTCTCCTTCCACTCCCCGTTTCACATCAAATGGTCCCTACGCCACTCCCGACCACCCTCCTCTCCCCACCCAGCCCAACCGCCTCATCACTTCCCTTGTCACGCCCCCCCTCCACATACCCCTATCTCTCGCTCCATCATCCCGTCCCCTACCACCGCTCCTGCCACCATCCAAATCCTGACTTACATCCTTTGTATAGACCCGCCCAGACCTATTCGTCCACAGAAAACATGTTGATAGAGACAGAACGTAACTAACTTGGACATCCAGGCCTCAGGTTAGATCAGACAGCTGTGTCCAGGTGAAATTAACGGTGCAGTTTGTCTCGTACTCCTCAGCCACTTTCCTCTCAGCTTTTATCAGCGCACCTGTTTCCACACCACCAATGTGCTCATACCCCACGCAGAGATCTGTCATCGTCCCTTATGTCGAGTCCGATCTTCTGTCACCACAATAGTGTCATAGACCTCTCATAATATGTTGTGTCCTCACTTCACACCACAACTCTAGCCCCTCGCACAAGACACCGTTCTTTCGTGTGTAACCCGCCCTATGAGCCAATAGTCATGTGTGTAACACGCTACTTCGTCATACTGCTTTTTTTTGTTTGTGACGATGTGCCCTATTTACTTTGTAATAAATAGTACATCTCCAAGCGTCCGCCCACAGATAGAGATATATGTATCGCACGGCACTACTCTGACAAATCACTCCTCCCTGAACAGTAATTCCCTACACAATTCCCCCAAATAAATATTCCTACTCCTCAGTTGTTGACTCTCCGCTCTAATCATCCCCCCCTATCATCTTGTTCTTGATCTCTCTGCATATATCACATCACCCCCATTGCACTGTGTAAAATCTTCTCTCGCTACCGATCTATACTGTAAAACGCAAATCCCCTACTCACAGACCCTACACCATTATATATCTCTCAATCAATGACAATGATAATGCACTATCTCTTATTGTCACACCCATTAACAACTCTCGCAACTTCTCACCTATTCCAAATCCCACCTTCAATATTAAAACCTACTATTCTGCTGACCTTCTACCCTACCCCATTCTTCCCCCCCTACTCCATTAGAATACCTCCCCTCCCCTCCCCCATCTGTGTATGATATGTGTCTCCCACCCACACACACTATCTCCCTACATCTCAATGTTCCCACATCCAACCCCTACCATCATGTTGAACATATGAATATTGTATTCCCACTCAGTTTTTATTCTTGTTCTGCAAGCTTAGGCCGACTATTGTGCACACTTACATCTTTCTTTTAGCTTGTTAGTTAGTAGCTATTATTGATGCCCCTCCAACCCTCCTGTGTGTTTGCATCTTCGACCCACTATCACCGCCTCCAACCATCATTATTAGAGTACCCCAAGGGTATCATCCCCCCCCCCCCCATCCGGATCACCCCCCCCCCACATTATCCCGCGCCCACGCTCTCCTAACCACCCCTGCCCCGCGCAACCCCCCCCAACACAAACCCCCGAACCACCACCCCCTAAATCTCACTCCCCCCCACCCCCCTCCCCCCCCCCTAGACTGCTCCCCCCCTTAGTCGGCCCTCAAAGTAGCACCCCCCCTCCGCTCCCCCCCCCCACCCCCCCTCCGACTCACCACCCCCCCCAGTGCCCCCTCACCCCAACGGACCGTCCCCACGACGCCATGCCCCCCCCTCTGATGCCCCCCCCTCAGCAGCCACTGTCCCCCCTCACCCCCCCCAGACAAGCACAAGGTCCCACCCGCCGACCCTCTCCCCCTGTCCATTTAAAGCGCTTCCGCCACGCTCCCCACAGATGCTCTCGCTCAACTGACCCCCCCCCCCGTCAGTCATCGCCCCCCCCACCCCTCCCCCCCGCCCCCCCATGTCTCGCAGGCTAGCCCCGCTCATCCACAAGTCAGTAACCCCCCCCCCACCCCACTCCCCTCCGCGCCCACCCTATCCACACCGTACCCGCCCCCTATACCCCCCTTCCGCTTACGCACCCCCCCACCCCCACCCACCCCCTGAATACCCCCCCCCCAACCCCCCACCACTAATCCACCTGACCCAGTCTTCGCCCCCCTCCACCCCACCCCAGCCACCCGATGCGCCTCCTAGTTAGACCCCTCAGGCCCCGCCAGCTCCCCCCTCCACCCCCCCCCCCAGGTGACAGCGTCACATCTCATCGCGTCCCCCCTCCCCACCCGAACGCACTCTCTTATGTTCATGTGAAGTTACCGTAGCATCGAAGAGTCTGATGTCATGAGGAATGTGTGCAAAAACAGTGCTACAGTCTGTTTGTGAACTGGGATGAAGTACTGGAATATGTCCCACCCAAATAGCCGGGAGAGTAGAGTGGAGATGCGTCGAGTGTGAAACCTCTCGTCAAGGCAAGAGCTCGAATTCATGTGAAACAGATAATGAGTAACGTCGTGATGAGAGCCTAAGCCAAACATCGTGTGTCGGAAGATTATAGGATCACGCACAGCACTTCAGAAGTTAAACACTTCCCCCACATTATAGATAATTTGAGTGCGACGCAATCAGTAGTTGTTCGCTGAGGCCTTAGGGGGAAGTCAGGTCAGAGTCGCAATGAAAGTATGCAGTTCCACCCCTCCGCCCCCATTGGTCTATACTCTGTATCTACGCCAGACACATATGTACTTGACTATGTTACGATGCACTGACCTATTAGATAGATCAGCTAACATTGCAGTATCGTTCGTCATTAGATCAGGCATAAGCACATGCATGATAGTCTGATTACATATCACTTCGTGGCTCGCATTCTCTCTGAGCCTACACTGTTGTTTTTACATACTCGCACCCACTGTGTTACTGAAGACCCCACCCCGTTCAGACTGTACTCACCTCATCACTACCCCCCTCCTCCTCCCTTCCCTACGTCAAGCCCCCCCCCTGCCCCCCCCTTCTTGAAAAGTGACTTTTTATTTGATAAAGACGCTAACAGTGCTGCTGAATCAGATGTGGATATTGAATAAGGGCATGATTTAAACTCTGACAGGTGACACTAATGAACCTCAGTCTATTGAAAGAAGTAATGATATTGAAAATAGGTCAAACGAATTTTAACAAAGCGTACTCCAGTTGAAATTCATAACTTTGTAGGAAACCCTGGACCTAAACACACTCTAGATCTAGATGCTGCATCTTATGATTACTTTAGTTTATTCACAAGTAAAGAATTGTAGCAAATGTGCTAAGTACAAACAAGTAAAAACTTTGGAACAAAATTCTTTTTTAATAAATGCTGGTGTGTTTACAACAAATTATTTAAACAGCTAAAAATATCGGTGTACGCATGACAGGAAGTACGAAAGCATAATTGACATTTTTTAAACATTTATATCATATAGATCAGGTGTATGTTATCATTTTAATAATTACCACAATTAACAGCATAATAAAATTGATTAAAACATGTATTACTTATAATATTTTGATAAAAATGTTTAATGAAGCAACAAGTTCATATCTGAAAGATGGATATCAGTTTGCGGCAGGAGGAGGCACTGACTGGTTTCATGAATTTTTTTTTTACCCGACTATAAGTCAGGGGTATGTTTTTAAGGTCCAAAATGGGAAATCAATTTCTCGACTTACAGTCGCGTTTATACGGTACTCAGTTGTTCTTTATTACTCTGGGATGACGAGGTTTGTCAGAAAGAGCACCATACAATCCTGCCCGCTGTCTTCCTCCTGGCCTGGTTCCAATTTAGTTCTCGGTCTTCCAGAGATTGTCTAATGAAGTCCTCCCCGTGAACTCTGGGTTGTCCTGGAGGTCTGTTGCATCATTTACTAGCACATACTTTTAATTCAGCTCTGTGTAGTTCCCAGGAGTCTCTGCTCTGATGAGACAAACAAAGAATAGGATTGCTGCTGCAGCCATCTTGGGCACGGTGACGAATATGAGGTTATGCTTGAGGCTGACAACCTCATGTTAAACAGGTTGTTACGGAAACCACTGCTGCAAGAGCAAGGGAATGCTTGATGCAGGCTAACTGTAAGGGGACCAGCTACAGTGGTGGCTCTATACTACATAAGGAGCGACAAAGAAAATGATGGTGATAACATTTAATTAACATCACCACAACAACTAACTATAAGTTATAGTAGGATCTTCCATTACCACGAAGACCGTACAGTAAACAACTTCCACTGTGTCAGTGTAGCCACGCCCACTTCCTCCAATCACTCTCATCAGCTGTCTGATATCCATCATCACAGATAAATGCTCAGAAAAATCCTTGGATCTGAACCTGTCTGTGGATTCATGGAACTCTTCAGTCCAGGAGGGAGGCAAGTCTCCTGACCAACAGTCTGGTAGCGGCGGAGTCAAGGCATCAAAATCTGAGAAGAAGAAAAATCGTTGGTACAATGTAAGTACTGAGTAAAATGAAATATTTTTTTATTCATAACTTAGTGGGCCCTGTGTAGATTCTGGTGGGTGGGCCTGAAGAGACAAAGAAATAATATGACTACTGCACCCTCAGGCGTGTTGTACAAGGCGGCTAATATGAGGTTGTGTACGGGGCTGGCAACCTCGTAATGTAAAACAAATTGTCACAGAAACCACTGCTGCAATAGCATGCAACTGTTTGGTGCTGGTTTCCTGCAAGGTGTCCAGCCTACAGTAGGGGTTCCATGCTCTGCAAGGAGCGCAACGGAAAATTATTATGAAAATAGATTAGTGGACAGTAATAGTGGTAATTTATTGACTCTGTTTCTGTAAACCTTTCTTAGTCGTTAACGTTGTTGCAAATATGTCTTACCTTTGAGTGTTGTTGCTGCTGCACACTTTTCTCTGTTGGCCACAGTTACTGCTAATTTGTCTCAGTTATTAACATTATTTCTGCTCAACTTTCTCAATATTTAAACATTTTTACTACAAATCTCAACAATTGCCTTAGATCAGCTTATCCCATATTTTTTCGGGTCACCGCCCCCCTGGCTGCCAGAGCACATTCCTGGCACCCCCCTCTATGTTCCTGCACTACATAAAAAAAAAAAAAACTATAAATAGCACTGCTGGTTATACATTTGGCTCTGTTGAAATTTTCCTCATGTTTATTAATGTATTGCTAATATCATGTTATCACTAGCTCCCCAAAGTACTTAGACAATCAAATCTGCAACAAAGCAAAGTTGATCCTTATTAAACACCTACAAATATCTAATATCCCAGCGAAAAGTACATTCGGACACACCTTGTCAGTGGACACTCACCCATATTAAACTGGTAAACACTATTTAGCACTGGTTGTCACCTCCCCAAAAGATGTTGATTAAATCTTCGTGAGCTGATCACATCCTCCTCATTGTTACTTTCTCTTTCTTTGGTGTTGACCGAGTGGGCAGTAGGGGCTTCATTATCTATCCTTCACACCCACCTTTGCAGCAGAATGTTAGAATTGATGATTAGCAATGGTTACCTGAGCTGAGGATTGTATACGAAACTATGCCTTGCTTAACTCATTCATTCCAGAGTTATTTTGCACGCTGTGCCAGACTTTTTTTGTGGGCAGAATTTTATAGAGTGAAGTGTTCATCTTTCAGTCTAAATTTGTTTGTGAATTTTCCTTTGAACATGTACTTATTATATACCAAACTGTAGGGAAATGGATAGAGAATTCAAATATATAATGTCTGTGGTAGTATTAACACAAGTATGTTCGGTATAATTTAATCATTTTGCATGTAAAATTGAAAAACGCTAAAAAGTTGACTGTAGAATACGATCTTACCAAAGACAAATTACTGTCGTAGACAATAAAACTTTCTTTTTAGTCTTCAAACGTCAAGTTACTCCATATACAAAGTAAAAAAAAACATGCTTATGGCCAAAATTAGTAGATTTAGTGTTATTCGCACCAGTTTGTCCGTGGTTCTTTGTAAGAAAAAAATAAATTATGCAATCGTGCATTACTTAATTTTCAAACAAATAAATAAGAATAACGTCATATAAAAACTTTTTTACTCTTGTTTAATGTTTTAATAGTATCCCTAGCTTCATCTTCTACCAAGAACTAGTGATTAGAAGTTACGGTAGGTCTAGTTTTGTTGCTTTTTGATCGGCCAGAATATGACTACGCCCACTCATCAACTAAATCTAGTGTGTCTAGCTTTTCTGCATATATTCCATATTTTGACAACAAACTGTGACTACCAAACAATCATCATCAATGTCAGCAATGTTTCAAAGTAGTTTGACACAATTATTTGCTTAGGAGACTTAGAAAATGTAAATATAAAGCGTGACATATTTCTCTAGCAAAAACAACGAAAAACGTAAACACGTGAATCTTCACAAAAATTGTGATAATAACATCAAAACACGCACATGTGCTGATTAACTAAAGTCAAATTAGTTGTTTAAATAGTAGCGGAAGTCATTCTACGAGTTTTAATATATGAACTGCATTAAGCGGACGATTTTTAGGGTTTATTCGTGATAAACTAAAAACCACGCTCTGAGCGTTGCTGGGGCACGGCGTGTTGAATTTTGCAACGCTCAGAGCGTTGCTGTGGAGTCAAAGAGTTAAGGGGAGGAGCTACACTGAAATGCTATTTTCGTTATTAATTGCTGGATTTCAATGAAAATGCACAGACTTAACCTTTATCAATACTAGATACGCAAAATGAAGAGTTTGATGGCACTGCTCCACTGGTTGCCATAGAAATGGTGGCCATATTGGATTCTATTGTTCTATTTCAATTTGCTAAGGCTTTTTTATTTATTAAGCTTTGAGTACCAAATTTGAACACAACGTTTATCATTACATTTTAAAAGTTTTTGTTTAAGTTTTAAAAGATTATAGGCAACAAATATGCCAATTCTCA
Source organism: Oreohelix idahoensis (assembly GCA_024509875.1). Lineage (NCBI taxonomy): Eukaryota > Metazoa > Mollusca > Gastropoda > Stylommatophora > Oreohelicidae > Oreohelix > Oreohelix idahoensis. The sequence goes on from JAMPIV010012487.1 coordinate 53,375, forward strand.
TGTCAATTAATACATAAGTGCGGAAGTTATAAGAAAATTAGGATGAGAAAAATAGATTTTGAGAAAATCTCATTTTTCTCCATAAATAGACTACAATTAAATAAGTATGTAATATTGCCCCTGAAAAATTGCTTACTTATCATTTAGAACATACTGGCAGAATAGCCATCTTCCTCTGCAGCTTCCTATCTGGCTTTCTGTTGAGATTTGTGCCTAATTTCCTTCCTTTTCTTAGTGCAGTTTTCTGCCGTTTTAGAGCTGAGCAATATTGGATTCTTTGTTCTATTTCAATTTGCTATGGCTTTTTTATTTATTAAGATATGAATACCAAACTTAAACACAGCGTTTATCATTACATTTTAAAACTTTTTGTGTGATGGATTTTTGATAACTTTAATACAAAAAAAAGTTGTAGACTTTGAAAATAGTGTCTAAAAATAGTAACAAATTTTACATTACTTTTTGCAATAAATCAAAAGTTTGATCAGATACTTAAAATCCATCACACAAAAAGTTTTAAAAGATTATGGGCAATATATGTACCAATTCTTATGTCAATTAATACATAAGTGTGGAAGTTATAAGAAAATTAGGATGGACTACATTTTCTACACTGGAAGATCTGGAATAATCAGATGACATTGCACTACTAGCACATTCACAACAACACATCCAGGAAAGAACAGAAGATGTGTAGATCATATATTTACCCTCAGGAACATTATTGAGCAGTGTTCAGAATAGCAAAGACAGCTGTACATTAATTTCGTTGATTTTGAAAAGGCTTTTGACAGTATACATAGGGACAGTTTATGGAAAATACTGAGGGCTTATGGAATTCCAAGCTGCATTGTGTCAATTATAAAAAGCCTCTATGCCAACTTTACGTGTAGCGTTGGGCAGAGCAACCTAACCTTTGAGGTGAAGACAGGAGTACGACAGGGATGCCCCTTATCAACCACTCTATTTTTAACAGTCATAGACTGGGTGATGCGCCAGGCAACAGAGGGCAGTCCAAGAGGAATAAGATGGACTACATTTTCTACATTGGAAGATCTGGAATATGCAGATGACATTGCACTACTAGCACATTCACATCAACACATCCAGGAAAAAACGGATAGACTTAATAAGTATAGCCAGCAGGGGGGCTTGAACATCAATCTAAAGAAGTCAGAGGTCATGATGCTCAGTGTGAGCAACCCTGAGCCCCATATCAGTAAGGAATCAGCAACTGGAACAGACAGACACCTGCACATACCTAGCATGCATAGTAACACCAGACGGCGGAGCAAGCAAAAACATCAACAACAGAATGAACAAAGCAAGAACAGCCTTTTTTTAGTCTAAACAACATCTGGAAGTCCTCTCAGTACAGCAGAAGCACAAAATTAAGATTATATCAGAGCTGTGTGCTTCTCTATGGTGCGGAATGCTGGAGAGTTACAGAGAAGGAAATGTCGAAATTGTCCTCTTTTCACACAACATGCCTAAGAAAAATTCACCGAATCTTTTGGCCGAATACCATCACCAACCAAGATCTGCTCACTCGGAGCAAGCAAGAGGACATGCACACCATCATAGCTGGCAGACGCTAGAGCTGGGTTGGCCATGTCCTCAGAAAAGACCCTGATGCCATCACAAGAACAGCTATGCTATGGACCTCTGAAGGAAAACGAAAGAGAGGCCGACCAAAAACAACTTGGCAGAGGACTGTGGAGGCTGAGATGCAGGGAATGAACCAGAGTTGGGGCACTGTACGAAGGATGACCGCCAACCGAGCAAAGTGGAATCAATTTGTTGTTGCCCTACAAGACGCCACCAGGCGTGATGGCCACTGACTGCTTTGACGGTCGGCGGCTAAGGATCAAAGAAGAAGAAAGAAAAATACAAAAAAAGTTGTAGGACTTTGAAAATAGTGTCTAAAAATAGTAACAAATTTTACTAAATTTTACATTACTTTTTGCAATAAATCAAAAGTTTGATCAGATACTTAAAATCCATCACACAAAAAGTTTTAAAAGATTATGAGCAATATATGTGCCAATTCTTATGTCAATTAATACATAAGTGTGGAAGTTATAAGAAAATTAGAATGAGAAAAATAGATTTCTATAAAATCATATTTTTCGATATAATTAGAATATAATTTAAAAAGTATGAAATACTGCAGCAAAAAAAATAACCTACGTCATTCAGAACATACCGGCCATATATCCAGCTTCCTCTGCAGCTTCTTGTCTGGCTTTCTGTTGAGATTTGTGCCTAATTTCCTTCCTTTTCTAAGTGCAATTTTCTGTCGTTTTAGAGCTGAGCTCGAGATGTTTACGCTTTCTTTCTCCTGCCAGTCGACAAGCCTCTTTTCCACTGTTCAGCCCCAGGACTTTCTTGAAAAATATAGCAGCCTCGGGTCCTTTATTAATTCAGCAACTGCACTTAGAAGGCAGAATTCCACGCGCTTTCGTGAATAGAAGATATGCTTTGGCACTTTACTCCAAATAACTTTATGAAGGCTCTCATTGCAGTTTTGGGTAGCCTTTCTTTCACAGCGACTCAACAGTTTCAGATTTGTCAGCCTGTCATACACTGGTGTCAAATGTCTGTTCAACAGCTTAAAGTCCAGGGGCGTATGTATACGTTTTTGATGCCCAAAAGCAAACTCATTCCTAGATAAGGCTGCTTTATAGAAACACCAAGAGTCTTGGCCAGTAGGACAAAACTGATGCTGGGGATAATCATCAGTTGAATAGCAATGATGTAGGCTAGCCATAATAGCATTCTTCATATCAGCTGCAGTAGCATGTTGCCTGATAGCCCTGGAATAATAAATGCCAAGCTTTCGGATGGCTGCATCTGTCAGATGGCCACGTCCTCCAAGCGTAACTTTTTGCTTGCGGCAATCAGCAACTAAATTACGAAGAGCTGTATGCATTCTTTTTCCTACGTGATTGATACACTCTTCTTTGATGATTTCAACATTAGGGTTATATGGTTTAATTGCCATGATCTTATTGAATGCTTTGCTTTTCCATCTTTGCTTCACATGCTCCTCTTTCCATTTGCTGAAGTTTCCTGGGGCTTCCTTCTGGTGCCAAGAACCAGTTGTAGCACGTCTGACAGTATTTTGAAAGCACATGGGCATCTATAACACGACTTGTCAAGATCTCCACAACACAACCAATACCAATTTTTGAACTGTGGGTGGCCCTTGTGAGCCAGCTGCCATCAAAACTGACTCCAATATCCATAATATATTCATGATATGGTTGATTGCTCTGAGCACAGTTTACGCTGCGTGCTAGCTTAGCAGCGTGATGAAATATTAATTTTGCAAGTTCTGGTGTTTGCAAATAAAAATGTTGTGCAATTGTGTTGAAAGTTTTTTGATGCAGGCCAGGCATATCCATGTTCTGTGCAAAGTAGTTAAATTTATAGGGTCCCATTCCTGATAACAACGATGATAGAACTACAACTTTGTTCACACTGAATGAATTATGTTCATCAACCGATGATGTGTATGTTGATGCAACGGTTTTGTTGCAAGCACAACAATTCACTTTGATGTGTTGAACAAGACCTCTCTTGGCCTTATTATTAATTTCTGCAGACAGCTTCCCATAGCATTCTGGACATGCAAGCTGACTAACAAGGTTACAAATCTCAGACATATCAACTATAGTTCTGGAGACAGTATTGTTAGGTGTTGAAGCTTCTTGCACCAATGAGGCACTTAGTTCCAGCTTTTTACAGAACCGTGGCGTGCTGTGGGTTAAAGAGGTAGATGTTGTAGAGGAGCTTGTGCTGGCTCCTTCATTTACAGCTGAAGCTGACAGTATAACCTCAGGCAGACTTAGGCTCATTAGGGCGACCATATGGTTCTGAAAAAAGTACACAAGAAATAATCACAGCTCAAGAAACATATGTCACAGGCTTATAAATACCATGATAATTTATCGTATGATGTGGAATCATGTTATTTTGTCAAACCAGAAAAATGGGATCACTCTTTACTGCCAATGCGTTTACTAATAGCTTACAAATATATAAATTTAAAAAAATAATAGCTTATTCACAGGTGACTTTTTTTTAACAGTATATCGTTGAACCCTTTATGGGTTATAATTAGGACATATTGTGTATTAATTCAAGATAATTAAGTCAGATTTCCAATATCCAAATATAGTACCTTCTTCACTCCTCCACTCAGTCCTAACAGAGTAAATCAAAACCAAATATGTGTAAATGTTTTTGTGCATGACCTCACCACATGTGACTGCCTGGCTTTCTACAATGATTCATTTTGTACCATAACCGTAACAAAATTAGTGACTTTTACCTGCACTATCTTGGTTCCATCTCTTCGCCCTTGCCTTTTCCAGTTTTAGATGATGAAAGCTATTCTTTTTTCGAGGCATTTTCACACAAAAAGTTCCGAAAAATGAGACTAACTAAATGTGTATACAGAATTTATGAATCCGATGCCATAATGTAAACACCGCGGTTACAAGTCGCGTGGATTCACGCAGCCAATGAACAGTTTAGAATAGTGTGCGGAAAAGGCCGATGTCAACGAACGACCGACGATTTCCATATATGGAAATAATCGGTAAAAAATGCGGCCTATAAATTCTCGATCTTTGCGGGTATAATTTTGTTACCGAAATAAATGAACTACATCACAGGATTCCCCAGATCTAGGCGAAGCCAATAATGTATAATACGTAGGGGTGTAAGCTTGGTTGCTATGGAAGAAACTAGGTCTAATCAGACATATTTTCTCGAGTTTGAGAAAATCTCTCCATGCCATACCTTTTTTCAAAGTCAAAATACATATTGTTAGAATGCATTTTGACATTTAATTCTGTTATATTTAGATTCAACCTCTACACCTCACGGTAGAAGGGGAACGACTAAGTAAGTAAGTATATTTAGATTCAAGAGATACTAAAGTATCAGAAAGTGGACTAATCCCAAAATCCTTAATTTTTTTATTTTGACAAAAATTTAATTCCCACTCCTCCCCTTAATGATCCTAGTAATTCAGCCAACGAACTATCTGTTGTTCCTATCTTGTCCCTACCTCAGTGATGATGTCTCTCAAATTCACAAACTTTTTTTTTTTTTTCCACTAACACTACAATGCAATATTTGAATAAGAAAATGTAGGTAATTACCAAATATTCCCCATACCGTCTGCTACGCACACTCTAGGGTGGGAACCTACATACACATATTAGAATTCTCACCGGTGCCACAGAGTTCGTGCACTGTGTTGAGATCCTCCTTGTGTGATCTAAGGGAGGAGATGTGAGCACTGTTGGAGTTGTCCGTGTGCAGTGAAGATAGTCCTTCAAACCAAACTAAACAACAAATCATTACAGACAGTAATTGAGGTGAACGAGTTGTCATTCCACGCATCACTTTAGAGCCAAGTAATACCAGGTTTCCTACCATCATGAGAGTTGTCTGTGATTTTAACTTTTGTCATGACTATCAACAGGGACTGTCATGTGATCATTTAGGTGTATATATACCAGAATTAGCCTTTGCTTATGGTCACCTTTATGTTGTGCTCATGCTAGGAAGAAACCCAGAAACTCTTAAAGTATGTTTTCAGGACACGGCTATCAAGGCAAAAAACTCTGACGATAACCGTACATTTATAAAAAATCTTGTTATCCAAGAGTGAAGTATTTAGTCAGATTACACTCTTTTTGCCTATTCCAACTTCTTAGTCTTCTAAATGTGCTACAGGCGCTGAAAGTTTAAAATGGCGGCATTAATTCTTCAACATCATTATTTTGACGGGTATACATGCTCATATTGTAACATTAAAACAACATAAATTCACACAATCATCTCTTCTCTTATTTAGCTTTCACTTTTTTCTTCTAACTTCCTTGCTAGTTTGTACTCCCTTTTTTTTCTAACATCTTAAATTTCCCTTGGTTTATTTTCTGATTTTTTCATCATTATCTTTTTTCATTTTTTTTTTTTTTTTAAATGGTCTATGTACATAAATTTACATAATAAAGCAGTAATTTATCAGAAACTGTAAAAGTTAGAAGAATAACAGTAAACTTGCTGTCCTGGCTCAGAGCACCTACATGCTAGTATTTTAATGATGAGTATCAGCAGTTTATTTAAACACAGAATTTTAGATCTCTTGATTTGCTGCAACAGTATTATGATAGGCATATGTTTTGCTGGCAGGAGACTTAACTAAAATTGACCTTAACTAACAGCTTGTTTAGGCAAGTAATCATGGCACGCATTTTATCAAATGTCTGATCTTATTACTTTGCATAGAAAATGTTAATCAGTAAGGAGTTTTCTACTGTAAAATTGAAATAGTATGTTAATATCTGATGTTAGTAAGTGCTATTCAGGTTATGGAAACATTTTCTGTATTTACAGAGTTTATAACTCTTACTTTGACATTCATTCATAACCCTCCACTCCCAAAGGAGCATAGGCCTTCAACAAACACATGCCAAGTCCTCCTGTCCCGTGCCATCATCTCAAGTTCTTTCCATGTTCTCTTCATCATTTTCACCTCTGTTTCCAACTCTCTTCTCCATGTACTTTTTGGTCTTCCTCTGCCTCTCTTGCCCTGGGGGTTCCAGAACAAGGACTGCCTTGTAATGCTATCAACAGGTTTCCTCAGTGTGTGTCCTATCCATCGCCATCGTCTTCTTCTCATCTCTTGTTCCACTGGCACTTGTCTAGTTCTTGTCATCAGTTCCACGTTGGTAACCTTGTCATACCATTTTAATCCCTCTATTCTACGCAAGCACCCATTTATGAAAGTCGGTAGCTTTTTTGTTGTTGTCTTTGTTGTTCTCCATGTCTCAGAGCCATACAGTAGGACTGACTTCACATTTGAGTTGAAGATTCTTATTTTCGTGTTGGATCCGATTTCTCTTGATCTCCATATATTTCCCAATGCAATGAAAGCTCCTCTTGCCTTTTGTATTCTTATTTTGATATCGCTGTCTGTCCCTCCAACTTTGTCTATATTACTGCCAAGATATGTGTATGATTCTACATCTTGAATTGGTGTTTCTTCAAGTTCAACCCTGTTATCATTACCTGCATTTATTCTCATTATTTTTGTCTTTTCCCTGTGTATTTTCAGACCCAATTGCTGTGACCTCTCATCGAGTGTTTTCAATTTGTCCTGCATCTGATTACGGTTATGGGACAGAAGAGCCAAGTCATCAGCAAAATCCAGATCATCCAACTGCTTAGTCAGAGTCCACTGGATTCCATTTCTGTTGTGTGTTGTCGATGATCTCATAACCCAATCTATTGCCAGCAAGAAAAGAAATGGAGACAAGAGGCATCCCTGTCGCACTCCTGTTCTTATCCCAAACGGTTCTGTAAGCTGTCCTTCGTGAAGAACTCTGCATGTCATGTCTTCATGTGTTTTCTTTATTAAATTAATGATCTTCAGGGGAACTCCATAATGCCTCATCAATTTCCAAAGTGATTCTCTGTCTACACTGTCAAATGCCTTTTCGTAGTCCACAAATCCGATGTATAGTGGTGAATTCCATTCCAGACTTTGTTCAACTATTATTCTCAAAGTGGCTATCTGGTCTGTACATGATCTGTTTTGTCAAAAACCTGCTTGTTCATCTCTCAGTTTCTTGTCTATGGACTCTTTTAATCTCTCAAGGATAATCCTGTTTAATACTTTTCCTGGCACTGATAGTAACATTATTGCTCTATAATTTGTGCACTCTTGTAAATTTCCCTTCTTAGGCAACTTAACCAGATATCCTTCCTTCCATTCTGCTGGTATCTCTTCCTTTTCCCAGACTTTACCAAGTAATTTATATAACATCTCTGTAGCCGTGTCGATATCTGCTTTGATGGCCTCTGCTGGAATGCCATCAGGTCCAGACGCTTTTCCCTCTCTTAGAAGCTTTATGGCTTTCTTTATTTCTTCCTTCGTTGGTCTTTCACCGTTAATTTGTAGCTCTTCTTCTGCTGGCTGGATGTCCGGCGGGTTTTGTGGAGCTGGTCTATTGAGAAGGTCCCCAAAATATTCTGTCCACCTCTTCATTTGCTCTTGTATATTGCTGAGTGTCACGAAATGGATTTAGGACTAGAGACTGTCTACATATAGTGACAAGACAATAGTAAGAAGAAAGACTGAAATGATAGATTCAGATAGAAATATAGTGCAAAATGTGAAAGTTGAGACCATTGGCTCCGAGGTTGAGAACCGAGGTTGATTCTTTCCTCGCCACTTCGGACGTTTAAATTGCTATGGCCTCGAACCACCTCTAACTACCCTATGGGGATAAGGTTCAATTAAGATTCACAAACACCAAGGTACAGACAACATATAGCTACTGTACTAAAGGAAATGACTGATGCCAGCTACAATTTTATACAAGTTTATTATACACCTATACACAAACTCATATACATGTCAAAATACATGAAGTGCGAGGATGCACACCTGAAACAAAATCAAGCACAGTTAAAAATGCATCAACCCCAACCCTTCTCCCACAATTGCAACCTGTATGGAGAAAGAAGGTAAGGTTAACTGAAATGAACTACACTGCACTTGATGTCGCCTACACTCCAAACTAGCTGTTCTAAATTCTAACTCTAACTCTAAGTCCACTGATAGCTGGAACGACTGCGAAGTGACTACACAATCTCTGCACAGACTTCGGTTCTACACAGCCTATCCTGGAATCTCCTGAACACAACTAACTGCACCTCTAAACTTCAGCAGCTGTCCTCTGCTATGATTCACCAAAACTAACAGTTCTGCCTATCTGTGCTGACTTCAGTAGAGAGAATGTTTACCCTCTCTCTCTCCACTAACTCTGGAATTGATGACTGAGGTTTAACAGAACCCCACTGGATTCTGGACTGGAACTGTAGCTGACTTCTACCACTCTGAAATTACCTGCCCGAGTACCTATAACTGGGCCGTCGGCTTTATTATGGCCGTGAAGAAACGAACACAAAATTACCACAACGCTGGCAGCCTGCCAAATCTGCGTGTGTAACGAGCGTCAGAGCTCAGGATTTATCCACAAAAATCCTATTTGCTGGAAAATGTCTTCCCCTGGCTGGGAAAACGTATTTTCTTCCTCTCCTTCCACTACTGGCAACTAACGTAAAACCCTTGCGGTTCTGTGAATGCCCCAACTTTGCCGTGGGAGAAATTTTGTGGTCTCAAAATTCCGCTCTCATTCCCACAAAGCCGGTACCTGCTGTTTTAGACAAAACAAAACAACAGCTAAACAAACCATAATAATACATTTCAAATAACAATTAACTTCCTTACTCTTCACCACGTAACTCCCCTCTCTACCTGAGCCTACAAAGTAAACATTGGCTAACCCAGATCGCTTGTTCTGCCTAACTCCGAGCAACAACAATATTTTCACTGGCCCGTCTGGGCAGACGTACTGTGGCCTACTTCTTACGCTGACACTAATGCCGTAATGTTTAACACAACTAAAACTAGCCCTCTCTAGGAATTCCTAAAATTCCCGTCAATAATAGTAATCACATTCAAAATGTAATACAAAATAATTCCCTTTAAAATTACTTCTCCCATCTTCTGAATTCACAGAACAATAATGCACAATCAATAACATATAATCCTGTTTACGCTAGCATCTACCTGCCGTCAAAAGTTATTCATAACCCCCGATTATCAAATTGAAAACCCCGTAGTTCAGCCACGTGGTGCCGCAGTTTTTCAACCACGCGCTCCTGCATACATTCATTACTGATAGCACACACGTGCTCCAATTAATACCTCTATCACTTCCGTCTACAGATATATGCGTAACTATATAAATAGCGAGCATCAATACTCTCACTAAAATCACAAATGAAAATACACATTACACGCTCCCGACTATTCTGTAAATAATTAAAATTCGCAGATGCGAGTTTCTCTCCCGACCGACTTTGCAATAATACAAAGCGGTGATATCTCAACTTTTAAACCATGCCGCTATTCCTTCAACAAGGAATTAAATGGACCTATAAAGTTTCTCAAGTCTATCACTAAGATCGTATTTGATGGCTCTGGAGTTAAGAATTAAATTAAACTAAAACTTCCCAAGAAACTTAAATGATCGGCTAGGACTAGAAAAATTAAATAAAGTCCTCACGCAAAAATTCATGCTTACCAAATCTCGAATGTCCAACTGAAGGCAATCGACAATTTGCTTCTGGCAACCCGGCTTTGGCAATTTTTCATTAAAAGAGAAAGAGGCTATGAAATATAGGCCTTTTTATAATCAAGACCCCCACGCGCCGACTTCATGACGTCATATGCGCGGCGTGGTTCTAAAACCAATGAGAGCTCTGCATTTCAACTGCAGTTACCTCTCAGCCAATCAGAACCTTAGATCGTTCTGATGTAACGTGCATGGGTTTTAGACAAAGAAACGAGATTAAGCCTAGCCCTATACTGCGGAAATGAAGCAAAAATGGCCGCAAATAATTTAACTCCCGAAAAATGCGTATATGGCCACGCAATATCTTTAAAAAAAAAGGACACTGGTGCAAATCCTGATCTAGCCTCTATAATCTTAATCTAGATTCTTCTTCTTCTTCCGTCCTTAGCCACCGACCGTCAAAGCAGTCAGTGGCCATTACGCCTAGTGGCGTCTTAGGGCAACAGTAGATAGGTTTTCTTTGCCATTGTTTCCCATCACACCTATTGGCGTCTTTAGGGCAACGGCAAATCAATCCATCTGCTGTTGTTTCCGTAATCGAAGTGACTGGCAAACGGGTGATCAGCCCGTTGGTTTAATCTAGATTAATACTTTCTAATTCCCTACACCCCCATTCTAAACACATAGATCAAACTCCATCCTGATCTCATCTTGAAAAAAAAAACGTAAATAATAGAAGGAGAAGAAACATGGAGAAGGATTACCTGTAATCCCTCCTAAAATATAGTGAACAAATTGCAATGAGAAAAAGACATGGGCCAATTGAAAGACAGAATCTCAGTACTCTCGTCACACTGAGCAGTTTCCCATTCTTGTCTTTTATGAGGCAACTTGTTTGCTTGTATTTCCCTGTTAGCTTCTTTGTGCTGCTATACAGTTCTCTCATATTTCCTTTGGCTGCAGCATCTTCTGCCTCTCTTGCCAACTCCTCAATATACTTCCTCTTGTCTCTTTTGATACTTCTTTTTACTTCTTTGTTTGCTTCTGTGTACACTTCTTGAGCCTTGGCTTTGGAGCTTCTAGTTTTGCTTGTGTTTAACTCTGCTTTCTTGTTTTTTCTGTCTTTTATCTTATTGATGGTTTCTGTTGTTATCCATGCTTTTTGTTGTCTTTCCCTTTTCCCCAGTATTTCTTCACATGTCTCCTTCCATACTGTTTTGACCTGCTGCCAATAGTCTTCTGTATTTTCTACATCTTCCAGCTGTTGGAGCACTTGGAATTTGTTGGATACTGTGACCGCAAATTTGTCTCTTGTTTCTTGATTTCTTAGCTGTCCTACATTAAACTGTTGTCTATAATTTTGCATTGTTGCATATCTCTTGAGTTTCATTTTTACATTGGTTATCAGAAGATGGTGATCTGATGCCACATCTGCTCCTCTATATACCTTTACATCCTGCAATGATGATCTAAACTTCTTGTTTATGCATATATGATCAATCTGATTTTCTGTTCTATGGTCTGGTGATATCCATGTTGCCTTGTGTATTCTCTTATGTGGAAACATGCTTCCTCCTATAGCCAGTTGATATGAAGCACAGAAGTTTGCGAATAGCTCTCCATTTTCATTCATTACTCCTAGCCCATGTTTTCCCATGACTTCTTCGAATCCAGTGTTGACTGTACCTATCTTTGCATTCATGTCACCCATCAAAATTGTGATGTCTCTTCTTTTTACTTTATCCATAATTTCCTGTAGTTTAGTATAAAATGCTTCTTTCACAGACTCTTCTTTGTCATTAGTTGGTGCATAACATTGGATGACATTTACATGAATTTTCTTTTTAGCTGTTTTGAAAGAAGCTGTTATTATTCTGGGTCCAACAGCTTCCCATTCAATTAGTGCTTTCTGTGCTTCTTTAGATAACATAAGAGCTACCCCTTCACTGTGGTGTGAACTTTCGTCTTCATGTCCTGAGGACAGCACCAATTCACCTGTGATGAGTTTCTTCCTGTCTACCCCCTTCCACTTTGTTTCACACATTCCCAGAACCTCGATTTTGTATTCCCTCATTTCTGCTGCTACTTGCGCCACTTTCCCTTGTTCGTTTAATGTCCGAACATTCCAGGTGCCAAATCTGGAAGTTCTCCTAGAAGAAAGAAGGTTAGTACTTTGACATTAATCACTATTTTTTTTTACCAGACTCTTTCTTCCAAATGAAGAAGTGTACAAAGAAAAGTAGACCACGCTTTTCTGGAATTTTTTTCTCATTTCCTCGTAGGTCACTGTAGTGTTAATAAAAGATAGGGGATGGAGGGAAAGAAAGAATGTATGTACAGGGGGACAGGGTGTCTAAATCAAAGCATGGCAGATTACCTAGCAGTCACTCGCATAGCACATAAACTCAGTAATGTGACCCACTTGTTGATAGGAGAAGGCAGCGCCTGGGAACAGTGTGAAATCGGTGAACAAAGAAGATTCAGAGGAAAAAGGTCAACCTCTTTCAGCAGACAGACTGGAGAGATCCTAAGATTATATTGAGATATGAGTTCAGTTCCTCATACCACAATGTTCTCTTAAGCTATATAGATTTACTAAATTGACCTACATAGATCATTAACCTAATAAATAACACATATGAAGACACGTGTCGTAAATTTATTTTAAGAGAAAAGAGTCGTAGAAATAGTGGTCCGGTTTAGAGTGGAAAATGATGATGGAAAGCTCAGTGATAGAAAATGTAGAGATTTAATAGTTACTCCACAGCGTGCTGGAGGAGAGTAAAGACAGACTTATTTACGACAAATCGTGTCTCTCAATCTTCTCTTTCACTCTCCTGGTCAAACAATTATTTGCCAGTTTTCCAGACTCGCATCTGCGCGCTCACCGATTCGGTGTTTTCAAACACACACACGACGTTGATACAAACTATATTAAACGAATAAGGGAAAAGTTGGGCTTTGGGTATATCTAACACACAGAACTAAATGAGTTTAGGTGATTTTATTCACTTTAAACATCAGTCACTAAAAATATCAGATATTACATAAATTATCATAAGTACACAAATGCAAATAACAAGTTTGGGAGGGGGTGAAGAAGATTGGTATCGACTAAGCCCTTCCCGCTCATTAGACAAAGACAAACCCAGTCCAGAGATAGATAATATCAGGAACACGGGTACGTTAACCTAACAGTAAAGTTAATTACTCTGAAAGAGGTGTTACCAAGTTAGGTATAAGTGATAGAAAAAAAAACCTGTTCTTCCCAGCTGTTCTTCCCTTTACTAAGCAAATGGAAAGGAGGTGGTTTTAAACAGAGTTAACAAATTATCAACTATCCCACTTAAAGGAACAATGTAGGGTATACAGAAAAGATATATGTTACCAGGTAAGCAAGTTAACAAAATGGTCACACAAAAGAATTAATTTCCTGTCATTCATACACGCGCTAGCAAAGGCCTTCACTCATCTTGCTCTCACTTACCGATTGTGAAAAAATCTTGCACTCCATAGAATAACACAACAGCAGTTACACCTCAACTAAATGTATGAGTGTTTGTTCAAGTTCTAGCCCCAGATTATCGGGTAGGCGGTCAGCACATAAAAGGGTCCCGTAATCGCTGGAAAATGAATCTGTAGTTGTGTCTCTTTTCTTAATAACAGTTTCTATGGGAGGGCACGGTCTCTGATACCGGGGTGAGGATGGTGTGGTCTATTTGACTATGCCGCGGATAATAAAATTCTTACGCGTGCTGGTACACTTTATCCGTGAGGTATGGTTTAAGTCCAGTGAGAAAACTAGTCACATCACTGTTCAGGAAATTATGAATTATCTCTCTGTGTCAGTAAACTAACAAAGCTCGGGCCAGTGTTCTTCTTCCCGTTACGACTTAAGTTGTTTGATGGTGCGTTAAATTTGTCTTTGGGTGTGCTTTCTTTGCTATAAGTTAGATAGCGGAATTCCAAACATAGAATCGCCTCAAAGATTAAAAATTTACACAGTCTCAACAAGTTCTGCGTCAGGGGAACTCTACACACTGTTTATGCTTTGCTTTGCTTAGATTGATTTCTTTATTGCTTTCTTAATGCTGGGATCGCACAGGTTACGATCACTCTGTATGAAAGAAAAAAAAAAAGACATGTAATATACCGAAAACAAATAACCTTCTAAAGCGCGATGAATTTCCCGTTAAGCCTATTATATATATGCTCGCGTATTTAATTATGTATTTAATAAACACTGCGCGAGTTCTAGTGGTTAAAAACACACATCTATAAAACTAGGACTTAACTGAATTTATAATTAATAAATTCCTTCGCGACTTTAAAAGTTAATTTAAGCATCTATTATCTTTTGAAATAATATAATAGATAGATCATTATATTTAAAACTGGAACTCTTGAGATGGTTTAATTAAATAGATTTAAATTAACACAAAATCCCTTGAAATAGAATGACTAGACCACTGATCACTTTACACAATATATATTTTACCGCTTTGCACAGAATTAGAAATCACTGCAAATATATATAAAATCCAGGGGAAAATCTATAACAAGATTTCAATAAAGCTAGTGCTTCTGTAAAGGTCTGGCCAGCGAGTGATAACGTGTCTAGTTCTTCATGGTCTATTTAGCTAAAATGAAATGTAAGTTGAGTGGGACATGATAAACTTGACAACTTATTTGATCTCACGAACTTTTGGGGATCTGACCGCCAAATCAAGAGAAGAAGCCGCCCCCTGGTCTTCGTATCCGCTCGCTGCTGCCCGTTTCGCTTTCCCCCGTTCGCTCGGTTCCTCGATTGACACCGAGACGCGAAATTAGCGGCAAGCAACTGCGTCTCGTATCAGGGAAAACTACTGTCTTTGATAGCGCCGATAGTCTCCCCTAAGATCCCTCGGTCTGTCTCTTTGATCTCGTCGCTGTATCCTACATGAGTCCCGGTGGAATGCGTTCTGGCAAACGAAAAGTTACAACAAATGTTCAGGGGTTCTAATGTTATGAAAAGCTAAAGGTCCCTTTAAATCATCCATCATATCAGGGAAAATTCACTAGTCAAACTAGACGTACGTCACAATCGTCCCCACTTTTAGACATGAAACCATTTTTCATGTTTTCATTTTTGACAATGGAGGTGACCTGATTGGTGATTTTAGGATGAGTGGTATCTTCAGTTTGCTCTTCTTCCTCTGTAGACCAGTTTTTCTACTCAGAAAATCAGCCCCGACATTCTGTCTTCCCGGAATATATTCCACTTTGAAAGAATAGACGCTTAGAAGGAGGGCCCAACGCATGATCCTAGCGTTAAATTCTTTATTGGCACCAAGAAATGCTAACGGAGCGTGGTCTGTTTGCACCGTGAACGATGTACCATAAAGAAACTCATGATGGCGTCTGATACCGTCAATCAGAGCAAGACATTCCCTTTCAACTACGCTGTAGTTCCGTTCCGCTTTATTTAATTTCCGACTGCCATAGGCAACTGGAAATAGCATGTTCAGGTCACTGTCATCGGCTTGAAGCAGTGTTGACCCGATGCCCTGACCTGACGCGTCGACTCTCAGTACAAAAGGTTTCTTGAGGTCAGGCAACCTCAAAATGGGGTATGCAGACAACTGTCCTTTCAAAGTGCTATACGCGTGTTCGCACTTTTGATCCCATATGACCTTATCAGGACAACCTTTCTTTGTGAGGTCAGTCAGAGGTGCCGTCAGTCCGTTGAAGTTCTGGATGTACTTCTGATAGTATGCACATAGCGATATGAAGGAACGTACGTCTTTCTTCGTTCGGGGTCTTTTTGCTGCAGCTATTTTCTCCACGTTCTTCTTAATAGGCCAACTGCATCCGTGAGAAATAGTGTGCCCCAGGAAGTCTAACTGTTCAAACCCGATGAGACATTTGCTAGGTCTGGCTGTGAGACCCGTTTCCTGTAGTCTCCTGAGGAGCATAGCAACCGTAGCAATATGTTCTTCATAGGTTTCCGATGCAATTAAGATGTCATCCATGAAATTATGGATATGGGGACTTTGCAAAGGTTGTAGAAGCTTCCTCATCATCCTGGTGAACACTCCTGGTGCATTATGCAAACCGAACGGCATCACGTTAAATGTGTAATGTCCTTCACTAGTGCTGAAAGCTAACAAAGGTTTAATTTCCTCCTTGACTGGTATTTGATAATAACCTTTACTGAGGTCAATCTTGGAGAAGATCTTAGCTTTGCTGAGCTTGGTGAACAACTCAGAAACAGTTTGGAGAGGTTCGGGCTGGAATTCCGTTACAGCGTTTAGCAAGCTGTAATCAATGCACAGCCGAACTTCCTTATTGGGCTTCTGCAACAGCACTACGCTCGAGCTGTAAGGAGATGTAGACTCACTGATAATTCCTGCCTGACGCAGCTTGTCTATTTCTCCGCGAAGTGCATCAGCTTTAGCGTACGGGATGGGGTAAACTCTGGTTTGAACAGGGGTCTCGTTTGTTAATTTCATATCAAATTCAATGAGATTTGTTCGACCAGGTACATCCGTTAAAACTGCACTGTACTGTTTTAGTAGAGCCCTAGTTTCTGTTTGTTGTTCTGGTGAGAGATTGTCGCCGAACTTGACATCTTTAAAGGATTCTGTGGGTTGCAGTGGATACTCCATGCAACCATCATCATCTTCCTCGTCTTCCGTTGCTATGGCGACAGCCAGGAGATGCTCGGAGGATGGCACCGGTCTTTCCAAATATTTCTTTAGCAGATTTATGTGGAAGACCTTCTCCTTTCCTTTGATGGAGATCTTGTAGTTGGTACGTGAGATCTTTTTAAGGACGGTAAACGGTCCTTGCCATCCGATGCGAAGTTTATTGCTTCCGGTTGGAAGTAGCAGTAGGACTTTCTCCCCTGGTTGTAGTTCTCTCTCTTTTGCAGCTTTGTTGTATCTTTTAGTAATTTTAGCGCGGGCTTTCTTAAGGTTGGTAGTAGCTAGATCCCATCCTAGCTTTAGCCTTTCCTTAAGCTCAGATACATACTTGCTTGCAGAGACGACTGTCTCGTCAGCCTTCTGGTCTGTCAGGGACCGAAGTAAGGCTTCTAGTGGCCCCTTAATAGGTCTGCCAAATAAAAGTGTAGCTGGCGCAAAACCCGTAGACGCTTGGGGTACCTCTCGGTAGGCGAATAAGGCAGCCGATATATATATTGGTCCCAGTCTTCCGGTTTCTCCTGACCCAGCTTACGTAACATCATGGTGAGGGTACCGTTAAAACGTTCCACGAGCCCATTTCCGGCCGGATGGTAGGGACTTGTGTGTGGATATGTTTGGCCCTCAAGATCTTAAAGATCTCCTCCATTAACAGGCTACGGAATTGGGATCCATTGTCCGTCAAAACTTGTTGAGGGAATCCCAACCGTGTAAAAATTTGCACAAGGGCTTCTGCGACATGCTTGGAATTAGTGCATGGTAGCGGTACGGCTTCGGCCCACATAGTGCAAGTGTCAACTAAGGTCAGGATGAACCTGTTCCTTCTTTTGGTCTTTTCCAGAGGACCAATAATGTCGACAGCAACCCGTTCAAATGGAGTCCCTACTATTGGCATTTGCCCCATAGGTACTGGGGGTGTCAAGTGCTTGGGTGCTACCCGTTGGCACTGGGCGCAGGATTTCACGTACCTGACAATGTCAGAGTTCATTCCTGGCCACCAATAGTGGTTTTTTATTCGCTGAATAGTGGCGTTTTGTCCCATGTGTCCGCTAAAGGGAAGAGAGTGCCCCATTTCTAAGATCTGGTTTCTGTATTGCGTCGGTACTAGGAGCTGGTTATTCCCCGTGTCCGGGTTGCCCGTTCTACGATACAATACACCATCCTTAGAAAAGATGTCTCCGTTGTGTCTGGGGTCCTTAGCCATGGGCAGTTTTTTAAAGCAGGGCGCCAGAATAGGGTCCTTTTGTTGCGCCTCCTTCAGTTCATTCGGCAACAAGTTTGGCGCAGGCTCCCTCTCCTTCTTGGCTTGCCCTCTTGTGGTTACCGCTGCCACAATCGGCTCCTTAGGTCTCCCAATGAACACATATCTACATCCCAGGATAACTGGGTAGATCGGATCATCCATTATGGCCGCTTTAATAACTCCTCTGACAAAGTCAGAGTGTATTTCTACCAGTGCGATAGGAAGCGTCCTGGGTGCATCACTCCTGAAAACTCCACTAAGTTTGACGGTTTCCTCTGTCTCCTGACCGGGTTTGACTAGGTGCCTAGCGACAATACAATCAAAACTTAATCCAGTGTCAAAAAGACAAGTAGTGGAGGTCCCGTTCAAAATTACAGTTCCTCGAGTTGAGGGTCGGTCCCCCTCAGGTTGAGAATCACTGACATTGACTCTACCTTTCGAGGCTGTATGCAAACATCCAATGCGGTTTGCACCGGTTTGTTTGCCCTGATCAGACGTTCCTGGTGTAGGGGTCTTCCCTTTTCCTTGACCTTGGTGGCCGCGCTGCCACGTAGGCTTGTTGGGTTGATCAGAATTGTTGTTGGGGGGGGTATCGGGTTTTGTAGAATTTCGATTTTTCCTGGGGAGGTTTCTGGGTATTGTTATCTCGTTGGTTATAATGTTGAGAGGAAGTGGAAGAATAGGATGCCTGTTCTAGATTCTGTTTTCGAGATGGCTCATCGGTGGGTTTACGTTTAGTGCTGGGAAGTTCGGCCATTGCATTGCTATAGCGTTCGGCTTTATTGAGTATGTCTTCAAGCCTGACTGCCCCCTGTTCAGCCAAAAATCTACGTGTTTCATTCGACAAAGTGGATTTTATCTGCTCCACAAGAACAAGTTCGAGGAGTCCCTCATATGAAAGAGGTAGGTCAGATAATTCAATGCACTTTGTCAGATAACCCGTGAGACGTGAAGAGAACTGTGGAAATGTTTCCGTGCTCTCTTTTCGGCTGTTTCTGAACAACTGCAGAAACTTTCGGGCAGTCATCTCAAACTGCTGTAGTAAGGCCTTTTTCAACATGTCGTAATCATGTTGATTCGGTCCCAGCTTTGTGTACACGTCATAAGCATTGCCTTTCAGTGATGTTGAAAGTTTGAGCGCCCAGCGGGTACTCTCTAACCCATAAAGATTCGCGAGTCTCTCGAATTTTTCTAGGTAGCTGTCAATTTTTTCGTTAGGGCTAGGAAAAGATTCTAAAGAAAACGACATAGCAGTTAATTGGGCAGATTGAGTACTGGAGAGGTCCATTGATTGAGACTGGGGCGAAGACGGCTCTCCGTTAGTCGAAGTAGAGGCGCCCCGACTCTCTAGAGCCTTAAGCGCCAGTTGATGCTGTCTTTCCTTGTCTCTCTCTCTCTCTCTGCGAGTTTCCATCTCTGCTTCAATTTTCTTCTGTTCCAAAAGACGTTCTTCCGCTTCTTTCTTATCTGCCCTCTCCTGGGCTTCTCTCCTCTCTGTTCTTTCTTTCTCTTCCTTCCTCTCAGCTTCGGCTCTCTGTTGCTTCGCCTTCCTCTCAGCTTCGGCTCTCTGTTGCTCCGCGTCATATATATTTCCAATTCCTGGTTAATAAACGCGTTTGCAGCTTCTGCATCTAATCCTGCCTCTTTCGCTTCCAACCTCAAGATGGACCTCATCTTTATCCTCTCTGCCATTGTTAAAGAATAAGATGAAGTATGCTTAGAGAACTAGTAAGAAGAAACGCGAAAGGGAGGAACTCTGAACCGCTACGAGAAAAAAAAAAACACAAGTATAAATTTACCTGTGTTACCTCCTACCTGTACTGTGCAAACTTATCGCTGCTATTATCTGGCAATTAAGGCTCTAAACGCAAGCGACTATGCCACTAAATGGTAAGTTACACTGGAAAAGAATCTACTATTACTAACAGTAGAGAAAAATTTAAATTAAAACAATTTAAAAGGAAAAAAAAAATTTCCCCTAAATTTTAAATCTCTGACAACAAACTCCGTCCCTAAAGTCAATTATTGAGATGAGACGTTGTTAACTTAATTTTTAAAAATCAGAACAATCCGTCTTTAGCTAAGCTCAACTCTTTTTGACTTCAAAAACCTTAGTGACTGTAAAACAATCACGCAATCCCAGCAACTTTTATAAAGAAAGAAATATAATTATCTCCGCCAGAGGATAATTAAAATAGCAAATATATTTGTTTATCTGTACTTTCTACTGCTGTGGAGAGAAAACAACCTGTAAATATGCTGTGTGGACAACCCAAATACTTAAAGAACGTTTGTCTAGGGGTGTAATTATTTATTTATTTCCCTAATTCACAAAGACAAATCATTCACACTCTACCTAGTTAGACCCAGACTAAATCAGACTCAAAATATCTTTAACCCGGCTATGCGATTGCCTCAAATGTAGCTCAAGATCCCAGAACCAGCCCACAAATATGTGTGCATCAAATGTATCTCAAAATTATCCCAGACGAGCCGGCCAAATATTGTCGTAAATTTATTTTGAGAGAAAAGAGTCGTAGAAATAGTGGTCCGGTTTAGAGTGGAAAATGATGATGGAAAGCTCAGTGATAGAAAATGTAGAGATTTAATATTTACTCCACAGCGTGCTGGAGGAGAGTAAAGACAGGCTTATTTACGACAAATCGTGTCTCTCAATCTTCTCTTTCACTCTCCTGGTCAAACAATTATTTGCCAGTTTTCCAGACTCGCATCTGCGCGCTCACCGATTCGGTGTTTTCAAACACACACACGACGTTGAAACAAACTATATTAAACGAATAAGGGAAAAGTTGGGCTTTGGGTATATCCAACACACAGAACTAAATGAGTTTAGGTGATTTTATTCACTTTAAACATCAATCACTAAAAATATCAGATATTACATAAATTATCATAAGTACACAAATGCAAATAACAAGTTTGGGAGGGGGTGAAGAAGATTGGTATCGACTAAGCCCTTCCCGCTCATTAGACAAAGACAAACCCAGTCCAGAGATAGATAATATCAGGAACACGGGTACGTTAACCTAACAGTAAAGTTAATTACTCTGAAAGAGGTGTTACCAAGTTAGGTATAAGTGATAGAAAAAAAAAACCTGTCCTTCCCAGCTGTTCTTCCCTTTACTAAGCAAATGGAAAGGAGGTGGTTTTAAACAGAGTTAACAAATTATCAACTATCCCACTTAAAGGAACAATGTAGGGTATACAGAAAAGATATATGTTACCAGGTAAGCAAGTTAACAAAATGGTCACACAAAAGAATTAATTTCCTGTCATTCATACACGCGCTAGCAAAGGCCTTCACTCATCTTGCTCTCACTTACCGATTGTGAAAAAAATCTTGCACTCCATAGAATAACACAACAGCAGTTACACCTCAACTAAATGTATGAGTGTTTGTTCAAGTTCTAGCCCCAGATTATCGGGTAGGCGGTCAGCACATAAAAGGGTCCCGTAATCGCTGGAAAATGAATCTGTATTTGTGTCTCTTTTCTTAATAACAG
>JAMPIV010012488.1:0-162897 GCA_024509875.1 Oreohelix idahoensis
GCCCTATGTCGTTGCTTCACGGATCTCATTACATCTGACAATATTGACGATGACACAAAGTCATCCTACGAATATGTCATCGCGTTGAGACAAAAGATTATCGAAGCATGCAAATTAGCAACTTCTTCTTCTGAATTTGCGAAACAGAAGGCAAGGCAATTTGCCAATAAGAAGAGATGCTTACGACAACTTTGTCCTGGTGACAAAGCATTTGTATTACTACCTTGTAGGGAAAACAGATTACTTATTTCTTGGAAAGGTCCGTACGATATAATATCGAAAATTTCCGATGTCGACTATATTGTCGATATTGATGGGAAGCATAAAACCTTCCACATCAATATGCTTACTGAATTCCATGAACGTCCGGATTATTTGCAACCCATTTTCCAAGCAACGGACAATTCTCCAGTACAACATGGTCATTACTCATCACTGTCCGTGATACAGGATGAGGAAACAAGTTTTTCAGATGTAAATCTTCCTCTTCCAATGATCCCACTTCATTCTAGTGAATCATGGAAGAACGTTACTGTCTCTCCTGATTTGTCTCTAGGAGAACAGCGACAAGTTTCAACTATGTTGCAAACATTTCAGGATGTACTCACTGACATCCCTGGACAAACGAATGTCATTGAACATGACATTGTTCTAACTGACCATACTCCTATTAGGGTTAGACCTTATCCTATACCTATACATTTTCAAGCACAGGTCGAGAAAGAGTTGGATGAGATGATAGATTTGAAAATAATCGAACCATCCACCTCTGCATATTCTTCGCCGATGGTTATTGTGCGTAAAAAAGACAATAACATACGTCTTTGCGTTGACTATCGAAAATTGAATCAAGTAACGAAGTTCGATGCCGAACCTATGCCTTTACTGGAAGAGCTACTTACTCGACTCTCCAAATCTCATTTTTTCACTAAACTTGATTTGTCTAAAGGATATTGGCAAGTTCCTTTATCTGAACGCGCCAAACCTCTCACGGCTTTTTCAACACCTAGAGGTTTGTTCCAATGGAATTTTATGCCTTTCGGTCTTATGAACGCACCAGCTACATTCGTACGCATGATGCGCCGAATCCTATCTTATCGGTCAGATGTCATTGCATATCTAGACGACATCTGTCTTTTCAGCGATACTTGGGAAGATCACTATTCAGGGTTAGATGAATTGCTGTCTACTTTGCGTGAGCACAACCTGACAGCGAAACCCTCTAAAGCCTATATTGGTTTTAGCGAAATTTCTTTCCTAGGCCACCGAGTTGGTCATGGTTTCCTAAAGACAGAGGACCATAATACTAGTAAGATACTTAACATCTCAATCCCTAAGACTAAAAAACAGGTGAGAAGTCTGTTAGGTCTTATTCAATTTTATGGCAGATTCATTCAGAATCTATCCTCTATCATGGCACCTCTCTCAACACTTCTAAAGAAAGGTTCGCCTAATGTGGTCCACTGGTCTCAGGAATGCCAATGCTCTCTGGATAAGATTAAAACATTGTTTTCAACACCACCTATTTTAGTGCTACCCACTAAAGATAAGACATTCGTTCTTCGTAGTGACGCTTCATCCACTGGGATTGGAGCGGCACTAATGCAAGAGTACTCTGGAACTCTGCATCCTGTAATGTATATTTCCAGAAAACTTAATGCGGCAGAAAGGAATTATTCGGTTTTAGACCGTGAGCTATTAGCTATGGTTTGGTCGATCCTCAAACTACAGAGATTCCTTCTAGGCGCACATTTCATAGTAGAAACCGACCAAAAAGCTCTTACTGCTATACAGAGTAAGAATTTGAAGAGCTCGAGGTCTACTCGATATGCAATTGCTCTTCAACCTTTTCATTTCTCTGTGCGAGCTATTCGTGGATCAGATAATGTGATGGCAGACATTCTGTCAAGATGCCCACATGATTCCACATAACTATTAGGGCTTAGACTTCTTGATATGTCTAGTTCTATAGTAGTTCCTTTTCTATATCATGATAGATACACATTTGTAATTTAATAATATAATGATTGTATCACTACATAGCGGTTCATTGATGTTTATTCACCGCTGTGCTTTGATGATTTTTTCTTCATAAATCATAAATTTAAGATATCTAATACGAAATGATGATATGAATTTTTTAGGCATTGTGTAATTGCCAGAATTGTATTATACTTTGATGACACCTTCCTGGAAAAATATACTTGTAGAGAAATAATTTCTCTCAGTTTATGAGACACATTCTCACCAGTCGCTCCATAAGTCGACTTAGCCTCATATTAGGCGTTATAGGTATTCCTGATATTTTCATCTGCACATTATTCATGCGTTGTGAGCCTATTGTACGTTGCTCCTAGATGTATTTCAAAAAAAAAAAAATGTTCCATTTTTTTTTCCCGGGAGGTGTGGTAAGACTGTTACGTGCAGTCTTTGATATCTTACAATATTATACATTGGTATACTTGTTATGTTCGCAAATATTTTGTAAACAAAATAGTGCTTAAGGAAAAGTCATTATTGAGTTACTTCCCTTGAAAGTTGTGTCGGCTCTTTCGATCGAACTCCGCGGATAAATCCAGTTTTCTGCGATTTATTCTTTGTTTGGGTAGTAATAGATTGTTCTTGCTTCAGAATATCTATGGCCTGAATTTATGTGTATTGTTTGTCTGAGTAGGACGAGTCTGTCTTATATCTGTATATCTTTACATATCTAAGTCGAACTATATGTTCTGTTGTCTCTAGAGAGGTCAAAGGCTATTCGGCGGATGTGTCGCTAGAGTTTGGTGTGATTTGGCTTCGTCCTGATAGGGACTGTGTTTTCTATGTCGGCTTGTCGCCGGGGAAAAAGTGATCTCAGTATTTGTGGGGAAAGTGATAGTCGTCTAGACCTATCGTGTATGCTTTACCCCAGTGTTTATTCGTATTGCCAAGGAATGGCATTTTCATATTTCTGATACCAAGGTAATAATAGATACTCTTATGAACTCTCGTACGAAGCCACCATTTTCGATAGGTATGATTTGAATGTCTAAGAGAATATATTTGACTCGATGAAAACGACTTCGATTCCTAGCAGCACTATATCCTGTAGAATGCAGTCAATTGTTCATGATCAAATCTACAGAGCAATGAAATGTTTTATGAATGACTAACTTTAGGACAGATTCATTATCTGTATCCAAACGTGAGTGACAGCTCACGAGTGAAGCCATCTTGGAACCAAAACATGTAGTGACTTTCAAGAAGAGAAAAGGGATGCCCGTATTATCGCTTGTTTAGTCCAGAGATCACTGCTACACATGAGAACCCATTGCTAGCGGTTCAATATTATTATATGGAAAAATATGTGCTGAACATTATGTTGAAGAATCGTCGCTAGACGAGATGAGGTTTAGAAGCCATCTGAAATATTGTTTATAAGCTGACGTGCTCAGTCAGTGAAGTCAGATGATATATATGTATGGGCGATACTGAGTGCTTGGCTACTGACAGTCCATTATACAATTATTCTACATGAGTGCCCATGTAACATTGCAAGACCATTTATCCACTGTACTATGATGTATTATGCCAACCTGTGATTTGTCACTATCTGTGCTGTCGAGTGTATACGTCCAATTAAACTGTAGAAAGGTACACAGTCGTTGGTGTCGATGACTTCCAGCCATACATGAGTGTGAGAAAAGAACATTTGTCAACACCACGAACCCTTATTATCATTCGCACATTATACACTCAATCCATGTCTACACACCACTGCGTAGGTCAAGTTGACATTCCATACACTCCAGTGGAGCAAACAACACCATAGAGATCTTATCAACTGATGATGATGATGTCTGCTTCCATCCACTTATATTTATCTTTTGGTGGATACCACTAACTGGAATAAAATAACAACTTTATCATCATGTTTGTATTTAATTTGTGAAAGATATTGTCTGATCTAAATATTTATTAGTATGTATTGTCATTGACTTTCTATGCGTTCATACCTTTGTTTTCCATTCGTCTTTGTTGACTATCCTTCATTTCATTCTATCTTTTTGTTGTCTTTTCGATATGTGTTCATATCTTGTTTATATTTCTGTACCACATCTTCGTTTCTTTTCGTTCTACTTGTATACTTCTTCTTCTTTCAATACTTATACTTTCATTCGTTGTATCCTTGAGTTAATTATATAACTTAGTATAATGTAACTAGTATTTTGGTAAATTTGTATTTATTGTACATGAAATTGTTGTTCTTATTGGTTATCTTGTGCTATTGTTAATTGTTTCTCATTTTCCGATTTCTTACTTTTCTTTACTACAGATCATTCTTCTGTTGTTTGATCTTGTTCTTTCACTTTCTATTGGTTGTTGCTTGTACTAAATGTACTTAGCTTAGTGTTCTATTAAGATTAATTTTGGTATGCTTGTATTATGATTGATGCTTTTGTTGTAATTTACATCGGTAACATTCAATGGGATATTTGATTGATTATGTTTGATGTTTTAGTTGTAATATTACATTTATTGCTGATATTTCGGGTGGATGTACATTGTTTCGATAGGTACATTTTTTGGATAGATACATATTTTTTTGGTAGCCATATAATATAATTTCATTTATCTCTAAATTTTTGGGACTTATATTTTCAACAAAAAAATGATAAATCATTTTTTTCCCGGGCGGTGTGGCAACTGTTACAGAGTAAATATTATCAAGGGGAAGTGATCTTGAAAATGTTAAGCAAATAGATTCGATTACGGGTTACAGTGCTTGGTTAAGCTGATGTTAAGTTAAAAATGTATTAGGGGAATTCCCTCGTGTGATCGAGAAGTTTCCAAGTATCGAACACTGGTCAGTTCAAATCGCGGAGATGTTTTTTTCTGTGAACTGTCTTGAGCTGTGAGTAAGCTCGTGTGACTAGCCCATGCAATTATCGAGACTGAGTTGTGTTTTTTAAACAACGGAGTCTCGTGTCTTTTTTGGCGGGTCTAGTGTGTGAACTAAGGGCATTCTGTTTTGGGTACCGACGGGAGAGGTCGGTCCTACAGTGTGTGTTTCGAGTATGCCTGCGCAGTGCAAAAGTTATAAAGGCCATATTATTTGTGTAGGCCTATAATTTCTGAATTTATTGGAGAATTGTGTTTGTGAGTATTTTTGATGAGGTAAGGATCCAGGACGTATGTTTGAATATATAAATGTCAAGATGCGTGAAGGCGAGATTACTGCAGATTGCCAGGGAGTGCAGTCTTGCGAGAAATTGCCGAAAGTGTTCACCATTGATGTAGTTAGCACGGCGAGGATGATGTCCGTTGGCTAACCGGATCTATATGATATTTGAGGAGGCAATTGTTATTATTGAAAGGATCCACAGTTATATTAAAGCGCCAAGGTTGAGAGCGTCTTTGATGAAGCATATTTGAGAGGCCATCGTTATCATTGAGAGGATCCACACATACATTAAAGCGCCAAGGTTGAGAGCGTCTTTGATGAAGCATATTTGAGAGGCCATCGTTATCATTGAGAGGATCCACACATACATTAAAGCGCCAAGGTTGAGAGCGTCTTTGATGAGGCATATTTGAGGAATTTATTATTGTCAGCACGGCGAGGATAAACCGTTGCTGGGAAAAGGGATCCATTGTCCGTTTATTGTGATGCTGATGTTGGAAGCATCGTTGGAGAGGCCATTTATTATTTACATTAGAGCGCCAATGTTGAGAGCGTCTTTGATAAGGCATATTTGAGGAATTCATTATATTAGCACGGGGATGCCGACCGTTGCTAGGCATATTTGAGGAATTCATTATATTAGCACGGGGATGCCGACCGTTGCTGAGAGGATCCAGTAGTAATAATATATAGCGCTAATGATTATGAGAAGTGGAGATGTGACTGGAGTACTGTATTATTGTATTGCTATGACTTGTACTTAATTGTGACTGTGTATTCTGTGTATTTCATGAACGTGTTGTGGTGTAAATAAACGTTATTAACAGTACACCTGCCGTTACACCATTCCATGCCTCTGATGTGTGTATCTGTGGCGTGTGAATGCACCACGCACACTCACTACAACATTTAACACGGTAGGAGAACAGTAGGCGTGATTATAGTCACGCATGACCATAAATAGCCATTAAACTATTAAATGAGTAATTATCTATGGTTGACCAATAACAGACGTATCAGTAGTAACTTCAAACATAGTTGTATCAGTGATGGCAAAATAACTTTAGTATCAGGCGGGTAATTTCTGCATTGGGCAGGCAATTCAAAATATCGGTTTGTCTAGCAAACGACCCCGCAGCACGGAATTGAAGAGTTGGATGGGAGAGCCAACCTACTTAGCAACTGACGTGCACTGAAAGGGATTGCGAACATCTCAGCGTCACAATGCAAGATGGACACCTAGTTACTGGATTGGAGGGCGAAGTCAGAGTACACAGTCCCTGCCTTCTGACACACTGGCAATCCAGAGATATAACCTGATGGCCCGATGATGTCTGTACAGAGTCTCCAACATCGAGGCGCATAACAGTTTTCCCTACAGCATAGCCTGTGTACATTTCGTTCTAATATTTCATTCCCGTTGTCACAAAACTTTTCCTGCTCTCTAATGCCTATTCCGGAAGTATTGCATTACCTTTACTATGCGGGCGAAATTTTGATATTTTTCTCTCTCTCCTGCCCTAACTTAGCCCATTTCTGTCAACACAGAAAACTCATCCAATAGTCAATGTTTACATATTTTTCACACTTCAATTCACTTCAATTCGACGGTCCATTCCTGAGGGATTAATTAAGTCACAAAAAACGCAACGATCTCACATGGACTCCAGGTGTTTGTACAAGATTGAAGTCATTTCTTTCAATTTGTCAGAACAATAGACTCGCATATTGGAGGTACGGATAAACCACAAAATATGTCCAGACAGACGGTCGAATTGAGCCGAGTCAAAGTATGATAACGGCGTCTGAAGTACGTGGGATAAGCAATTCAGATAATCCCCAATCTGGGAAGAGATTTTGAAGTGTAATACATGTAACTTTACCAAATAATGATCGTATGTTTATAGCCCTATTTTAGAAAGTACTGGTTAGAAATTTTACTCTACATTAGTCATGCTAAATATTTCATCATAAAGTTGCCATAACTAAATCTTTCAAATACGATTTGCTGGCATTTTAAGGCGTGAATAACAATTGCGTCGTATGAGCGTTTGTCCCAACCGCCCAGAAAAGCGGGGGCATGAAATCTACGATATATGATGGAGAAAAATTTTGAAACAAGAGACTACATTCCAGAAATCGTCACCAGTAGACAGCTCAGACCTTGCTACAGGAAAGAATAGAGACGGACTCTGAATTTATTAGGAATGGAAACACGTATTAGATCATCTTTAACACACTGTAAAATATAAACTCGCCAAAATTAATTACAGACCCGGACTCCTACAGAAAACAACACAAAAAGTCACAGAGGAATTCTGAAAATAAGAAAAAATCCCAGACGTGTATTCGAGGCAAATCGTATTAACTTGCCCAGACTATTTATCTGAGCAGGAAGTCTAAGGATTCTCCATTTTACTGAGGTGAGTGTAAATAGTTTTATACTTTGAAATTTATATGTGTAAACTTGAATAGTGCTGTTAAAGATTCATATGAGGCTGGCAACCTTAACATGTGAACAGGATACATTTACGAATCACCACAGCAAGCGCTGGTGAATGCTTCATGCTAATTCTTACAGAGAACCAAACGCAGAATTAACCCCAGACTCCCAATGAAGCAAGGAGTGAGTGATGATTACATCAACACGTGTATAGTGTTGTGTATTATCATTTGTTAAATGGATGTAAACTTTATACATTGCGTCAGGCACAAGCAATTTTCCGCTGTCGTCACACATTTTCATTAGATTAACTGAAATAATCGTGATTAATCATCATATCTCATGAGTTAATTGTTTTTGTTGTTGTTTAACTAGGGCTGCTGAGCTTCTCGCTCTTCAGCAGCCAATACCAAGTTGAAGACTCTTTGGCATTGTCTACACTGTAGATCTAGGCTTTCCTGTGGCTTTTCTGCCATTCCGAAACGCGTTGAGTTGAAGTCATGAGCTCCAGTTTCTCCAGCTTGGCTTGCACCTAAAGGATCGCCACATCTGGTCCCAAGTTAGGAGTAAGAATTTTGTGGTATACTGAGCTTTCTCCGCCATTCAAAGGGGCTCTCCAACTATGCAGAGCTAAAATACTGTTTTCTGGTTCTGTTTTATCCCAATAAATTGTCACGTACTGCACAAAGCCACTTCTCAGCTTCTCTTGCCTATCACTGGGTCCAACGTGAGATCCTTCTGCTTGCAGTGAACTAAATCGAAGCCAAAGAACTACTCTTGGACACGTGAAAGATCCTGTCTGGATCAGAAGCGGTAACTTCTAGATATCGGGAAACGTGCCCTCGACACATAAACGAATTGACGGAACCAGCAGTACAAGCAATTCAGGAATTTGGAAAGATAAGTCATAGTGCTAGCAGGCCAAAACAACATACTTTATTTCTAAAACAGATGCCAGTCAATGATGATAACTATCTCTAAGAATTACTAGTTTATATTTATTTACATTTGTTCCAAAAGCGATTGATCATTAAATTTTGTAAATGTTAATTTTGATAAATCTATAGTAGAGTTAATTATTGTAGAGCGTAAGGCACATGTGTGTGTCCTGATTTATATATATATATATATATATATATATATATATATATATATATATATATATATATATAGTTCTATCTACACCTGAAAAGCCACTAATAATAATAATAATAATATTATTATTATCAATGTTAACAATAATAACAATAATAGTAATCAGAGGAATCTTGCTGGCTTAAACCAGCTGGTGGCTTAACGAGCTAACGAAGTATAAGATAACTCAATCCTTCACAAAAGGTGTCGTCAGATACGAGAGTTAACATTGCTAAGAAACATTCAGCATTTGTCTCGCTTTTACGAATATCTTGTGAATTCTACCTTGAGGTAGAAGCATCATTATCCTTCTACCTACAACTCTGCCAAGAGTGATCTTGTGCGAAGGTAGACACCTTTGAAGACCCAAATTAGTTTCTCTTGAAGTTGTGGCCACTGTTGGATCACTAGTGCAGAACTAGGGGAGGCAATCCGTTACACTTGTATAGATATTTGATTCACTTTTGTGGAGTTTAATTTTATAGTTTTCTTGAGGATTTTGCAAAGGGAAAGGAGGTTAGTAAATCTTATAAACATTATTAATACTTTCCCTTCTTCATTTGTTAGATTTATTTTTGCCCTTAGCCTCTTAGCTAAATGTACGAAAGATTTTTTTCATTACTTTTATTTGTAAATGATTAATCTAATCACAGATTTTTTCCTCTAGTATAATATGAACTCATTCATAGTTATATACTTCTCTTTTATCTAGATTGTTAGATCATCATTACAGACTGCCACGACCACACACTTTTATGCGCAATATATTTAACACTTATCATGTGCACCTCCTGTTATACACCATTACCAGAGAATTAAAAACAGAGATGAATATTGAGGAATAAGTTAAAAGAAAGTCAACCATTGATATCAAATGTGAAACTTATGAGCCACTTGTGTGTGCATTCAGTCCTGCAGAAGTTTAGTCTACGCATTACGTGTTTGGCGGGTAACAGGAAAGAAACTAACAAAGCATATGTACGGATAGCAGAATTCATAAGATAAGACATCATACACTTCCCAAGTTACAAGGAAGATCTCGCCCGCGTTTGTAAACTGTGTTAGCGCAGCATTTCGTTCACCTGTTTATCAAGTGCTCGCAAGTTTATTCTATATACATGTATCAAGTTCAGCTCACTCAAAAGCGTATACCCTTAATCAAGAGTACATACTCACAAGTTGATCAGTCTACCTACCAAAATCACTTACTCACAAGTTCATTCGACAACATATCAAGCTCAAATCACCACGTTCAGCTACTCACGTCGTCAGAGCATGAAGTGAATTCATCTACTTTCATCGTGTATTACACTACATAAATTCACTCAGACTAGCATCATTGCATGAAATTCACTAGTTACTAGAAAATAAGTATTTCGTGAAGAGCTCCAGTCTGGTCAGTGCCTTTCCGAGATCACACAACAGACATTTTCCTGAGACAACTGTCAACGATGTGTCAACGCTGGAGAGATTTCCAAACGTGGAAGGATAGCATGTCTTTCAAGTTCTCATTACTACAAAGGTTTTCATCAGTACGTCATAGTCTTGGAGATAACTCACACGAGATACCATACATGTATATTCGACAGTCTATGCACACCTGTGTATAATCATACGGTGGAGGAAAGTGGAGAGACACATAGAAAGTGTAGATTGGACATCAGTGTGGAAACACTTAATATAATACATCCTCATTTCACTATTCACATAGGTTCGCTCTCATATTTAACTACCTTATTTGCATCTCATCTGTGTGCGTGAATTGTCTAATAAACTATAAAGCCGCGTTGCTCATTACCGAATTCGTTAATGTATCACTCGTGCTGTCTGAGTTAAGTATTTATCTATAGGTAAAATTATGCATTTAATGAGGTTGGGGGCTCTGTTGTTTTCAAGATCTTAGATCTGAAGCTAAGGTCGTAGGGAAATAGAACACTTTCTATAATTTATTATAAAACACTATCTACTGGAGAGCTTCCGTCTTCTCTACTTGTGGTCCTTATCTCGAATAGGTCTCTTTCTTTCTTAAGGAACCAATTTCTGGAGACCTTCTTGATCACATTCCGTAGACCATCCCCAACGACAGCTACTGTTGTAGTTTCGCCAGTATGCAAGTTACGACAGGCGTCTACATCAGACTGGCAATTAAAGTGGTAGCCCCCAGCACTACCACGATGGACGTGCAACCGCCATAGAATTTGACAGTAACGGAACAGTGGGTTCCAACAGTGGTTGAAACCAACAACCAACACCAACAACAAATCATCATAAACACTTGGCTAGTTAAGTATAACTGTCAGGCCCAGCAAAATAACTTTTTTTTTAACGATAGCGACTTTAAATCACTACCAGTGATGAAAACTTCAGTGCTTTACTGTTTCACAAAAACCATATTTTAACTTAGGTAACTATAACACTGATATACACACATTTTGGTGCCTTAAATTTTATAGCTGTTCTTGTGTAATTTTGGGTTGCTGATTCCAAAAATGTAATCAGATTTTTTTCTATCAGCTCTAGTTTTTGAGATAACTAAGAATGACCATATTAGTAGTGCAATTGTTATGTACAATGCTAGAGTTAGGTGCTATCGGTGGCATTTTGACTTTAGTCTGCATTCATATTATATGTAATTACTGTGCATATATTACCAAAAATGTAATAAAACGTTATCACTAGCACTTGTTTAGTCAACAAGCAAAAAGGATCTTTTCGAGGACTTCCTGGAATGTGATATGCCCGGACAGTCACGCTTAAGGGTCCAACCTTAATCTGCCATCATGTGGGCATCCCAAAGTCCCTGGTATCTCTCTTCCATTGTTTTTATATCTTGGTGAAATCTTTCACCTTGCTCCTCACTAAAGTCGCCAAGATTCTCCGGAAGTAAATGGTTATGGAGGTAGTGCAATTTTATGCTCATGTTGCATCCAAGTTCACAAAAACTCGACAGCATGTTTCCAACTAATTCAGAATAATTGTCTGCTTTAAAGTTACCCAGAAAGTTTTGCACAACTAAAACAAATGATGACCAGGCTGTGGACTCTGTTTTGTTCATGGAATCAATAAAATTTGGATCGTTTATTAACTTTCTAATTTGGGGTCCATCAAAAATTCCAGCTTTAAGTTTGTCTATGCTCAATTCTGGAAACTTTCTGCATAAGTAATTAAAACAGGTACCATCTTTGTTCAGTGCCGTAACAAATCGCTTCATCAAGCCAAGCTTTATATGTGATGGTGGCAGTAGAACTGTTTTTCGATCAATGAGAGGCTTATTGGCAATATTTTTGTCTCCAACTTTAAATTCATCCCTCAACGGCCACTGTTTCTTTGTCCAGTGCATATATTTTGCCACAAACATATAAAGCATGGATATTTGGTGAATCCCATTTGCTGGCCAATCAAGAAGTTCATCATTTTAAGATCTACACAAACCATCCAGTTATGTTCTAAATACTTCAATTTTTCCAGAACTGTGCTTATTGTAGCAAACTCCTCCTTCATTGTAGTAGAATGAGCAATTGGAATTGAGCCATATTTGTTACCATTGTGTAAGAGAACACCTTTCAAACTTCTTTTAGAACTGTCAATGAAAAGTCGCCACTCATCTGGTGTATAACTTACACCCATTTTGTTAACAAGACCTCCTACATTAGTACAAAACACAAGGTTGTTTTCTTTACAAAAGAATGGAATGAAACTTTGCTCTCTGCTGCGATAAAATGTAACCTTTGTTTCAGCAGTCAGTAATTTTTTTTCTTTCAATCTTGAAGCCAAAAGTTCTGAAGATTTCTTGGAGAGATATAGATCTCGGATTAGATCATTTAGTTCAAGCTGGTCGAAGCGTTGAGCATCTGAAAAATCATCTTCGAAATCCCTATCACTGTCACTTGTCGTTCCACATGCCACTGCTGTCTCATCTTCTAGCAGGGAATCCGAAATCTGACTGAAAGTTGGAATTGGTATGTTATCTCCGTGTGGAACAGGTCGCCTAGCAGAATCTAAATCTGGATATTTCCACTTTTTGTGATTTTTTTTCCATTAATTCCCTTAATATTCACAACACAGAAATAGCAGTCATCATAGCGGTTCTTGGGCTCTCTCCAAACCATTTGTCGTGTGAAATTCTAATCCACATATATAAATTAAAAAGTAAATGTAAAGCCTAACAAATAACTTCAATAAAAGGAAAGAAGAATGGTAAAGAACAGTGCTGTCACAATGACTGTACTCGAAATCCCCCTTGTTTTCTACTTCGTCTGCAAATTGTAACGTTTCACGTTGATAGTAAAAGCCTACTGCAGCATACACGCTTTCTACGATAAAACGTGTAGTGCATTTCTAAGAAAAACCTTGAGATACGCAAGCTGACCTATATTTAATATTCCATTCATGTCGTTTTATACACTAAGTTACCATAAACGAAAGACAGATGGAATTAGGATAGAGAGAAGGGAGGGCTGAAAGCAGGAACGCATACAACACTAAACACGCGTCTCGCTATACAATTACTACCATCACGCGTGTAAGGCCACAAGAACTAGCTTTTTTCAAATCGACAGTGATAAAAAACACTACCCATACGAGAGTTAGGTTTAAAAAACTTACAAAACGCTTGTTAGGAAACATGACATTCTACTGTTTTATGTCTGAAATCCTGACATTAGTATGACAGTACAGCAGACACCATAAACTTTGGAAGTGAGGAGGTGGCAACAGCACGACTATCCTAGAAGAAAATGCATATTTTGAACGCAGCCACTTAGCTCCTTTAAATTTGTATAGTTGGGTTCCTTAGGACTTGCTGCCAAAGAATATGTTAAACGTTACGCAAATAGTCTAGGAATTAATAAATTATAGCCAAAAGAAATAGTGAGGGTGTCAGACAACCCCAAAATCAGAATCGCTCAGTGGCAGATTTTAAAACCACCATTGTAAGGGAAATAGGTCCCCGTGTTAAATCCTATTTGATTGGAGCGCAATAAATGTAAGGCTAAACACGATTAGTCGGGCCATAAATACTAATTCTTTGTTGTTAGGGAAACGTGAGTAGGAGTATTTTTTTTTTTTTGAAAAGCTGTGTAAACATGGCTCGATTGGTTAGACCCGCCAATATAGGCAATTAGGAGCGTCAGGTCAGCACCACATTTTCAAATAAACTTTCTAAAGCAACAGTGCGTTGAGATTCAACTTATATTTTTCTAAATAAAAGCCTGAGACAGTGGCAGGTCGGATTTTGTGCCTATTCATTGCCAGTCAACGTAATTCTGTATTATTTCCATGAATTGTGGTAAGCTTGAAATATTTGATATCTTTTTAATGAAAAATTGAATGTAAATTGATAATTTATGTCTGTATATGTGTGGTTCAGTAGCGAACATGAGGCAAAGCCTATATAGTGCTCCAACCTGAAAAGAAGGTGTCGGAGGAAAGTAAAACTACATGGAATTGCCAAACAGTACACTGACACCTATCTTATTGACTAGAAAGAAATAATGCTGGAATTGCAGAGGCGTAGTAACCATTAGGGAGGAGTATACTGATGTCAATTGTTTCAGATGAAGATAGCAATTGGCCTACCGCTCTGAACTCAGTGTTTGTTATGTATTGTGTTCAGTCTGGAATTAGATTATAAATTAGTTATGAAGTAGGAGGTACAACCTTCTTGTTTCAGGGACTGTGGTCCTTAAGTTATTGAGCAGCACCTGGTCTGAGCTTTGCTGAATCTGGAGGCTGACAGCATACTCCTGGGTCCAGATAGCGACTAGTGAG
Source organism: Oreohelix idahoensis (assembly GCA_024509875.1). NCBI lineage: Eukaryota > Metazoa > Mollusca > Gastropoda > Stylommatophora > Oreohelicidae > Oreohelix > Oreohelix idahoensis. The sequence continues at coordinate 14,511 of JAMPIV010012488.1, forward strand.
GTGTCTCCAGAACACAGGGGAGCAATCGAGCAGAGGAGTCTTTTCCTGCCGCCATCACGAAAGTTAAGCCTCTGTGGCCAGTGGAGCTCAACATTATGTGTCCCCTCAAAAAGTGACATTTTAGTAAAAAAGAGGGACAATTCCTTGTTTAAATTGACAGGAACTGTGAACTTTTTCCCCATACTATTTCCCAGATAAACAAACACTTGAAGTCATGATGACAAATAATAACATAGCTTGAGAAAACAAAACCAGTATTACCTCATAGTACTACTACACCACTGACACACATATGATATTATTAATAAAATATGTCACTACAAGGTTCATGGTTATAAATTATGTATATATAAATTGTGATTACAATTAATTGTGATTCCTGGTTCACTTTGTAGTTGAATCAGGATATATATTAGTGAAAGTAATTAATACATATATATAGATGAAACTTTACCAGTGACTCATTTAAGATAGTCTTATAGAGTGTTAAATGTGTGTGAGTGTCACAGTGTTGTCAAGTGTGGTGGAATAAATTAAATTGTTTATCTGTCTGTTGTTGTTGTGACTTACACTTCATCATATACATACCCTGGACATTTAACGTAGTCATCACAATATTCCAGAATAATTCTGACTGAGGTATAATGTGGTAGCAAGTAAGGTTATCTGTAAAACACTACACCTATTAGATACAGATACCTTCACGGCTGATCTCAGTCAGTACACTAAGTCCCCTATAAATATTTATAACATCCCACTTTACCACATATATTGGGGGCTCGCTCCCGGGATTTTTGAATCTTTCCCTATTAAAAATATGGGGGGGAATTCACTTCAGGGAATAATAGAAATTAAAAAGGTATCATTGGGTGAAAATAAATAACGTTAAGCTCTCAGTGCCTGTGGTGTCTTTGGATAAGTACAGATTGTATTGTTTGGTTAGACATTTTATACAATTACCTGTTAGAAAATGACGGACCTGTGTCGTGAAATTCTACATCCACATATATAAATTAAAACGTAAATGCAAAGCCTAACAAATAAATTTAATAAAAGGAAAGAAGAATGGTAAAGAATAGTGCTGTCACAATGACTGTACTCGAAATCCCCCTGTTTTCTACTTCGTCTGCAAATTGTAACGCTTTCACGTTGATAGTAAAAGCCTACTGTATTATTACCCGCTTTCTTCAATGAAACGTGTACTGTATTTCTTGGAAAAACCTTGAGATACGCAAGCTGATCAATGACCTAAATTTAATATTTCATTCATTCCATTTTATACACGGCGTAACTAAAAGACAGATGGACTAAAGGATAGAGAGAAGGGAGAGGCAGAAAGCAAGGACACATGCAACACTAAACACGCGTCGCGCGATACACAATTGCTGCCATCACGCGTGTAAGGCCACAAGCACTGGCTTTTTTTCAAATCGTCAGTGATAAAAACCCTACCCATACCAGAGTTAGGTTTTAAAATCCTGAAAAACGCTTATTGGGAATTATGACATTATACCGGTTTACGTTTGAAAACATGACAGTACCCAGACACCCTCAAGTTTGGAAGTGAGAAGGTAGTAACAGCACGACTATCCTAGAAGAAAATGCATATTGGCTCCATTAAATTCATATATTTGGGTTCCTTAGTGTTTGCTGACAAAGAATATGTAAAACGTTACGCAAATAGTCTAGGAATTACCAAGTTATGGCCAAAATAAAATAGTGGGGGTGCCTGACAGCATGAAATCATTTCTGCTCATAAAATTTTTTTATAACGTGTTTGAAAAAACATTACGTTACGGAAATAGCCTACCATGTTAACTCCTATTTGATTGGAGCGCAACAAATGTAAGACTAAACACGATTGGTCGGGCTATAAATACTATCTTGTGTTGTCAGGGGAAACGTGAAAAGGAGTACTTTTTTGAAAAGATGTGTAGACATGGTTTGATTGGGTAGAGCTGCGAATATACTCAATTCAGAGCGTCTGTTCCTTGCCACATCTTGTAATAAACCTACTAAGAAGCAGTGCGTTGAGCACCAGTGTATATTTTTTATAAAATAAAGCCTGGAACATCGGCAGATCGGAATTTGTGCCTATTCATTGCCAGTCAACGAAACTGTTTATTATTTCCATGAATTGTGGTAAGCTTGAAATATTCAATATCTTTTAATGAAAATTGAATGTAAATTGATAATTTATGTCTGTATATATGTGTAGTTCAGTAGCGAACATGATGTAAAGCCTATAGTGCTCCAGCCTGAACAGAAGGTGTCGGAGGAAAGTAAAACTGCATGGAATGGCCAAACAGTACACTGACACCTAATTATTGACTAGAAAGAAATAATGCTGGAATTGCAGAGGCGTAGTAACCATTAGGGAGGGAAATACTGGTATAAAGTATTTCAGATGAAGCTGACAGTTGGCCTAACGCTCTGAACTCAATGTTTGTGATGTATTGTGCTCAGTGTAGAAATAGAGTATAAATTAGTTCTGACGTAGAAGGTACAACCTTCTTGTTTCAGGGACCGTGGTCTTAAAGTTATTGAGCAGCACCTGGTCAGAGCTTTGCTGAAGCCAGAGGTGGACAGCATACTCCTTGGTCCATATAGCAACCAGTGGGGTGGCTCCAGAACTCATTAAAGTAATCGAGCAGAGGAGTCTTTTACTGCAGTCATCACGAAAGATAAGAGAGTGTGGCCATAGAGCTCAACATTATGTACCCCCATCTTAAAATGACATTGTAAAATAAAATTAAGAGGGGAATTTAATTGTTTTAATACCAGGAACTGAGAACATCTCCAATACTAGTTCCAATAGAAACAAACTATTGAAGTCATGATGACAAATACCAACAGAGCTTGAACAAAACAAAACCAGTATTACCTCATATTACTACTACACAACTGACACACATAGGATACTATTAATAATATATGTCACTACAAGATTCATATTAATAAATTCTGTACATATAACTTGTAATTAAAATTGATTGTGATTCCTGGTTCCCTTTGTATTTGAATCAGGACACATATACATTCATGACAGCACTGAATACATATTGTTATTTGAAAAGTTATCAGTGACTCCTTTAAGATATCCTCGTAGAGTGTTTTATGTATGTGAGTGTCACAGTGTTGTCAAGTGTGGTGGAATAAATTAAATTGTTTATCTGTCTGTTGTTGTTATGACTTACACTTCATCATACACATACCCTAGACATATAACGTAGTCATCACACTATTCCAGAATAATTCTGACTGAGGTATACATATGTGGCAGCAAGTAAGGTTATCTATAATACACTACTCTTATTAGATATAGATACCTTCACAGCTGATCTCAGTCAGTACACTAAGTCCCCTATAAATATTTATAACATTCCACTTTACCACATATATTGGGGTCTCGACCTCGGGATTTTGAATCTTTCCCTATTTAAAATATTGGGGGTAATTCACTTCAGGGAATAATAAGAATTAAAAGGTATCCTTGGGTGAAAATAAATAAGGTTGAGCTCACAGTGCCTGTGTTGTCCTGAGTTAATTAGTCATAGATAAAATTGTTTAGTTAAAATATTTTAGACATTTATCTGTTAGACAATGGCCGACCTGGCAAAATTTCGATCTGCTGCTGTACAGACTGCGAAAGAGTTAGGAATGGACGGGCAAATTATGATTTCTTATGTCACTGCTGAATGTGACAAATATATTGAACGGGAAGAAAGAAGATTAGAAAAAGAGGCCGAAAGAAAATTAGAGGCTGAGACTAAGAGGTTGCAGATTGAGGCTGAGGCTAAGAGGTTGCAGATTGAGGCTGACAAAGAGGCTAAGAAATTGGAGGCAGAAAGAGAAGACAAAAGATTGGCTGCAGAAAGAGAAGAGAAGAAATTAGCTGCAGAAAGGGAAGAGAAGAAATTAGCTGCAGAAAGGGAAGCAGAAAAGGAGGAGAAGAGATTACAAAGGGAACATGAGTTACGACTAAGGGAGTTTGAGTTTCAAGGCCATGCTCCTGAAAATGGTGCCAGTCCCTTTGCCTCTGATGCCACTGCTAGCCAGGGAGCCTCAACCTCAGCTATGAATTTTCATTTAGATCATTTTGTTGAGAAAGACGATGATATAGAGAGCTATCTAAATAGGTATGAACTATTAGCTACCACATATGGGTTAGAGAGAGAAAGGTGGAGCTTAAAGTTATCTCAGGGACTTCGTGGGGCAGCTTATGAAGTTTTTGCAAAAATGAGCAGAGGTGATCAGGAAAATTATGACATGCTAAAGCAGGCTCTTTTGTTAAGATATGAAAAGAATGCAGAATTTTATAGGAAAAAATTTAGGAATGCTAAACTACTGTCAGGTGAAACCTATCACCAGTTCTCTGCACGAATAGAGACATACTTGGAGAAATGGACTTCTCTGGGGAAAACCCAAGATCTTAAGGAAATGGTCCTTATAGAGCAATTAAGAGAGTCCATGGCTCCAGACCTGAGAAAGTTTCTCATGGAACAAGGTGCAGAGAGGCTGGGTGAGTTGCTAAATGTTGCTGAAAGGTATCAAGCAGCTCAGGCAGAGGTATCAGGTAATAAAAAGAAACAGGTGGATAATTTTAGGGCACCACAGAACTTTAATAAATTTGATCCTAGAGATCAAAACAAAGGTAAGCACCAATTTGATAGGCCACGGTATGACAATAAAAATAAAACCCCACAATTCGATGAAAGGAAATATGATGAAAGAAAATCTTTCAACCAAGGAAAAAGGTGGTGTAAAAATTGTAAGATGAACAATCATGACACTGACCATTGTAGAAGGAAACCTCCTCATTGTGCTGCTATGACATCTGGGAAAAAGGAAAAAAAGGTCAAACCTGCAGAACTACAGGAACCATACCATCCCCCAGTGTGTGAAGATGTCATCTGTAATGGTGTCACTATAAGGTGTTTATATGATACCGGTTTAGATTACGATTCCGTTGTGAGTTCTCACCTGGTGCAGGCCGATCAATACACCACAGAAACAGTGGAGATTCAAACTGCAACCAAGGATGTAGCTACCATGACACTTCCCGTCGCCCGGATAAAGGTGAAAACGCGATATGTGGAAGGAATCATAAAAGCAGCAGTGATAAATGAGCCAATCTACCCTCTGATATTGGGGTGTAGATATGTCTTCTTGGGGAATCCCAAGAGACCTGTGATATTGGCAACAGTGCAGACCAGATCACAGTCTAAAAAGGAGGAGGATAATCCAATAAATACTCATCCAGATGAGATGAGGAAGGCACAGGCTGAGGACAAAACACTCAAGCCGTGTTTCAAGAAGTTGCCCAAATCTCATACACCTCCAGGCAAGGGAGAATTTTATATGAAGAACAAACTGATTTATAGGAAGGCTGGATCTGAATCCAATGGTCACGGACAGCTGGTCCTTCCCACTTCATATAGGACTAAAGTGTTGGAACTAGGGCATGCGATTCCCTTCAGTGGTCATATGGGGATCAGCGCAACAGGACAGCGTATAGCTTGTCACTATTTCTGGCCAGGAATAACTGAAGATATCAAACGATATGTAAAATCCTGTCCAGAGTGCCAACGAGTAGCACCTAAACATTGGACTGCACCAGCAACTCTGGGGGAAATGCCCATAGTGGGAACACCCTTTGAGAGAGTTGCCGTGGATCTTGTGGGACCTCTCACCCGAACCAAGAGAAGGAACAGCTACATTCTGACTCTGGTGGACACTTGTTCTATGTGGGGAGAGGCGGTAGCCCTGTCATCGATTGATTCTAAACATGTGGCAGAGGCATTGCTCACAATTTTCACAAGGTTAGGCTTTCCCAATCAAATCTTGACTGATAATGGCTCTCAGTTCAAGGGGAAACTAACAGAAGAAGTTTTCAGGATCTTCCAGGCCAAACACTTCCATTGTAGTGTGTACCACCCCAAGGGAACGGCCAAGTGGAAAGATTTAATGGCACGTTGATGTCGATCCTGAGAAAGTTGGCACACGAAAAACCAGATACATGGGACCAGTACCTTCACGCCGCCCTCTTTGCTTATCGGGAGGTACCCCATAGTTCAACCGGTATGGCCCCGGCAACATTATTATTTGGAAGGCCAATAAAAGGTCCACTGGAAGCGCTGTTAAGAACGTGGACTGATGAAAAGGCAGAGGAAAATATTACATCCTCATACCAATATGTGAATGAGCTGACCACTCGTTTAAAAACTGGCTGGAAACTTGCCAATGAAAATTTGAAACAAGCCAGGAAGAAACATGCTGCCTATTATAACAGGAAAGCTAAAGACAGAGATTTGGCTGTGGGAGAGAAGGTACTGCTTCTTCTACCCGGTAGTCAGAATAAGTTACAAATTGGATGGCAAGGTCCATATACAGTTCTAGAGAAGGTGTCTAGAACAAATTATAAGATAGATAAGAAGGGGAAAGAAAAAATCTATCATGTGAATCTCCTGAAGAAATATTTGGAAAGAGAAAATCAGGAAGAGACACACTTGTTGACCTTGTCCATTGCCATGGAGATGAAAAAGGAACCACTTTCATCATTTGAATATCCATTACACCCCTGTGAGACAGCGGCACAGGTGAAAATCAGTACACATTTAACGAAAACTCAGAAAGAGAGAGTGCAACAGGTTCTAGATAATCATGCAGAGGTGTTAACAGACCGACCAGGGCATACAAACCTATTGGAATATGATATGAAACTGATAGACCCCACACCTGTCTGTATGAAACCCTATTCGATTCCTTTTGCTAAGGAGAAAGCTTTGAAGGAAGAGATAGACTATTTGTTGAAGGAAGGAATTATTTCACACAGTGAATCTTCGTATAGTTCCGGTGTTGTACTCTTAAGGAAACCCTCTGGAGAACATAGACTCTGTATAGATTACAGGAGACTGAATGCTATTACAGAAGGACAGGTGGATCCATTGCCGGATACAAATCAGTTGTTTGCCAGGCTAAATAAAGCTAAATATTTCTCAAAAGTGGATCTGAGTAAAGGATACTATCAGATTCCAGTAAAGCCTGAGGTTAGACCATACCTAGCTTTTAGTACCTCAGAAGGACACTATGAGTTTAATAGATTGCCATTTGGATTGAAGAATGCGCCTAGTGTCTTCTCTAGAATGATGAGAAAATTATTGGACCCTCTGAATAATCCATGTATCACAAATTTCATGGATGATATCCTTATAGCAACAGAAACATTTGAGGAACACATTGACTCTCTGAACATGCTGTTTAATCGACTTAGGGAAGCGAATTTAACAGCCCGACCAACCAAATGTTGCGTTGGATGTAAAGAATTGGAATTCTTGGGACACACAGTTTATCAGGGAAACATGACCCCTGACCCAAAGAATTTAGAGAAACTAAAGAAAGCCCCGAGACCACAAACCAAGAAAGACGTGAGATCCTTTGTCTCATTATGTGGTTTCTACCAAAAGTATATCAAAAACTTTAATTCCATATGTGCACCGTTAACTGATTTGACACGTAAAGGAAATCCAGATCGAATTACATGGACACCACAATGTGAAATGGCTTACCAAGAATTGAAGGAAAAGCTCACAAGTAAACCTATTTTGAAATTACCTGACTTAAGTCAAGAATTCATAGTAAGGACGGATGCCAGTAATATTGGGTTAGGTGCAACTCTGCTACAGAAATCAGATGCATTGGATGGGGAATTAAGCCCAGTGGCATATGCTAGCAGAAAGTTGAATAAAGCTGAAACCAACTACTCAACTAGCGAAAAAGAATGTCTTGCAGTAATATGGGCGATAAAGAAATTCAATATTTATCTGTATGGGAAGGCATTTAAGTTGCAAACGGATCACAAACCCTTGTCGTTTCTAGCGCAGGCTAGACATGAAAATTCTAGATTACTCCGTTGGTCATTACTTATGCAGCCATTTGAGTTTAGCATAGAGTATATAAGTGGAAAAACAAATCTGGGAGCGGATTTTTTAAGCCGCCATCCGTGTGATGAGAATCACCGTAAGCCCCAGAAATAATAATAAATTTCTCTATGTGTATATAGAATTATAGACTGACATATAACGTCTGTTTTAAGTGGGGAGAATTTGTCGTGTGAAATTCTAATCCACATATATAAATTAAAAAGTAAATGTAAAGCCTAACAAATAACTTCAATAAAAGGAAAGAAGAATGGTAAAGAACAGTGCTGTCACAATGACTGTACTCGAAATCCCCCTTGTTTTCTACTTCGTCTGCAAATTGTAACGTTTCACGTTGATAGTAAAAGCCTACTGCAGCATACACGCTTTCTACGATAAAACGTGTACTGCATTTCTAAGAAAAACCTTGAGATACGCAAGATGACCTATATTTAATATTCCATTCATGTCATTTTATACACTAAGTTACCATAAACGAAAGACAGATGGAATTAGGATAGAGAGAAGGGAGGGCTGAAAGCAGGAACGCATGCAACACTAAACACGCGTCTCGCTATACAATTACTACCATCACGCGTGTAAGGCCACAAGCACTAGCTTTTTTCAAATCGACAGTGATAAAAAACACTACCCATACGAGAGTTAGGTTTAAAAAACTTACAAAACGCTTATTAGGAAACATGACATTCTACTGTTTTATGTCTGAAATCCTGACATTAGTATGACAGTACAGCAGACACCATAAAGTTTGGAAGTGAGGAGGTGGCAACAGCACGACTATCCTAGAAGAAAATGCATATTTTGAACGCAGCCACTTAGCTCCTTTAAATTTATATATTTGGGTTCCTTAGGACTTGCTGACAAAGAATATGTTAAACGTTACGCAAATAGTCTAGGAATTAATAAATTATAGCCAAAAGAAATAGTGAGGGTGTCAGACAACCCCAAAATCAGAATCGCTCAGTGGCAGATTTTAACACCACCATTGTACGGGAAATAGGTCCCCATGTTAAATCCTATTTGATTGGAGCGCAATAAATGTAAGGCTAAACACGATTAGTCGGGCTATAAATACTAATTCTTTGTTGTTAGGGAAACGTGAGTAGGAGTATTTTTTTTTTTGAAAAGCTGTGTAAACATGGCTCGATTGGTTAGACCCGCCAATATAGGCAATTAGGAGCGTCAGGTCAGCACCACATTTTCAAATAAACTTTCTAAAGCAACAGTGCGTTGAGATTCAGCTTATATTTTTCTAAATAAAAGCCTGAGACAGTGGCAGGTCGGATTTTGTGCCTATTCATTGCCAGTCAACGTAATTCTGTATTATTTCCATGAATTGTGGTAAGCTTGAAATATTTGATATCCTTTTAATGAAAATTGAATGTAAATTGATAATTTATGTCTGTATATGTGTGTGGTTCAGTAGCGAACATGAGGCAAAGCCTATATAGTGCTCCAACCTGAACAGAAGGTGTCGGAGGAAAGTAAAACTACATGGAATTGCCAAACAGTACACTGACACCTATCTTATTGACTAGAAAGAAATAATGCTGGAATTGCAGAGGCGTAGTAACCATTAGGGAGGAGTATACTGATGTCAATTGTTTCAGATGAAGATTGCAATTGGCCTACCGCTCTGAACTCAGTGTTTGTTATGTATTGTGTTCAGTCTGGAATTAGATTATAAATTAGTTATGAAGTAGGAGGTACAACCTTCTTGTTTCAGGGACTGTGGTCCTAAAGTTATTGAGCAGCACCTGGTCTGAGCTTTGCTGAATCTGGAGGCTGACAGCATACTCCTGGGTCCAGATAGCGACTAGTGAGGTGTCTCCAGAACACAGGGGAGCAATCGAGCGGAGGAGTCTTTTCCTGCCGCCATCACGAAAGTTAAGCCTCTGTGGCGAGTGGAGCTCAACATTATGGGTCCCCTCAAAAATTGACATTTTAGTAAAAAAGAGGGACAATACCTTGTTTAAATTGACAGGAACTGTGAACTTTTTCCCCATACTATTTCCCAGATAAACAAACACTTGAAGTCATGATGACAAATAATAACATAGCTTGAAAAAACAAAACCAGTATTACCTCATAGTACTACTACACCACTGACACACATATGAAAATATTAATAAAATATGTCACTACAAGGTTCATGTTTATAAATTATGTATATATAAATTGTGATTATAATTAATTGTGATTCCTGGTTCACTTTGTAGTTGAATCAGGATATATATTAGTGAAAGTAATTAATACATATATATAGTTCAAACGTTACCAGTGACTCATTTAAGATAGTCTTATAGAGTGTTAAATGTGTGTGAGTGTCACAGTGTTGTCAAGTGTGGTGGAATAAATTAAATTGTTTATCTGTCTGTTGTTGTTGTGACTTACACTTCATCATATACATACCCTAGACATTTAACGTAGTCATCACAATATTCCAGAATAATTCTGACTGAGGTATAATGTGGTAGCAAGTAAGGTTATCTGTAAAACACTACACCTATTAGATACAGATACCTTCACAGCTGATCTCAGTCAGTACACTAAGTCCCCTATAAATATTTATAACATCCCACTTTACCACACCATTGGAATTGCAAATTTTAAACATTTTCTTTTCCCACAGATCCACTGTCGCAGGTGTTCAACACATGTTTTGCAAACAATATGAGGAGCCTAAGACTTGTCCTGGTCACCTAATTTTACTTTAAAGTAAGCAAAGTATGCCTTTTTCACAAAAACAGTAATATGCTTCCTATGTTCTTCTTTGAAAGTGTACTCTCCACAAATATAACAAAATAAATGCGGTGAAAGAAAACATGCTCTTCTTGAAGATGATGCCATTCTCTGTTAGAAGTGTAATAAAATAAGTAGCATACTAACATGCATGCAGTGGCTTAAAATCTAAAAAAGGCAATTCTGGGAAGATTCTCGGAAAACTGAAACTGAGAGTAAACAAGCAGTTTTCTTTTGTAAAGGACTAGACAGCAATAGTTTTTTTACATAGCCTTCTATAGAAAATATTGTAAACAAAAAGTGCGCGCGCGGGCCCCTCTTTTTTGGGTCACCCTGTTTTAAAGAAATACAAAAATGTCTGTATCTCAAAAACTAGAGCTGCTACAGACAAGTTAATGTGATATTTGGATTGAGCAGGCCTCATTTATGTACAATCATGAGTAAAATGTTTGACACCCAAAAAAAAATTTTCTTTTTGGTAGGGCTGTGTAATTGATCATTAATTTGTTTTCTGTAAATGCAAATTGATAGTTGATTTAAACATCATTGAGTGAATTGCACCTGTACTACTTGTCACGGGTTGCCTCCACTTAGCTCTGCAGTAGTGATCCAACAGTGGCCAAAACTCAAGAGTGATTAATGTGGGTCTTCAAATGTGTCTACCTTTGCACAAGATTACTCTTGACAGAGTTGTAGATAGAAAGATAATGATGCTTCTACGCCCAGGGAGTGTTCATAAGATATTCAGAAAGGCGAGAACAATGTGTACATATACAGAGTCTGCAATCTTTACTAACCTTTTATTTTACATTAATTAATTTACAGATATATTTTATAAATCACAGTTGACTGATTTTGTAAATTTCCAGTTATGTTCGAAATTTTGTTATCGTGTGGACGTTAAGAGAGTTATTGAGTTTGAAATTGTTAGGTATAATTAACGAGCTACATCTCACACCAACTATTAATAGAGACACCCTTGGAGCATAGGATAGGTCTAGCGAGAAGGTGACTTACTTCACAGCTCTCTTCTACAGCTACTATCTATAACTGAGCAGTTAACTACCTGACTTGTCTTATGCAATCCCTACAAATAGTTCACCAGTTCTCTTCTCCATTTCTGGGAAATGTATCTATTATTTTCTTTCCAATATCCATCTTGCCACACTAAATCAAATGCTAATTGAATTGAAAAGTAAATTTTCCCAATGTAGACTAGTGCACGAAAGGAAATGTGTGAACAACTCTTTGTCATCTAGCTTTCTATCGAATCTTAAATTAAGTGATAAAACCCTGCCATTTGCTGTGCGATAGAGGTTATAGTTACGTAGTGTGAAAGTCTTTTGCATTTGTACTTCCTAGAATCACACACAAATAATTGCAAAATATGTAATCACCCATACGAAATATTTTCACGTATATTAAATGGATGTAATAAATTTCAAGGCTTATACCAGCAAAGGCCCCCACATGGGTTGTAGACATTGTTTATGAGAAAGTGAAATCTATAAATCATAAACACAGTGACATAACAATAAATAAAGAAGCAATGGGGGGTCGGTGTGGTTAAGAGGTAAGGCGTCAGCCTCGAATTCTAGTGGTACCAGGTTCGATTCCCAGTTGAGGGGAATATATTTTATGGAAATTTTTTTCAGAACCAGTAGTCATAATAATGTCATTTTCCCCCCTGGTCTCCTGGGTATTGAGATCGGATGCCTAGCCTTCTCGGGTAAGGACGAAAAAAAAAGAAGTCCCGTGTGCAAGTTGCGCACGTTAAAAATCCCACGGCAGTTGGAAATCGTAAAGAATAGGCCTGTCAGGTCACTGCCTTGGCAAAATTTAAAAATTAGAAACCTACCTACCAAAAACAATATTTATAAAATGAGTGATTCCTACATTAAGATTCTCGCAGGTGCTACGGAGTTCATGCACTGTGCTGAGATTCTCCATGTGTGATCTAAGGGAGGATATCGCAGCACTGATGGAAAAGTCCTTCTGCAACGAAGATAATCCTTAAAACCAAACCAAACCAAAGAAGCAATAGTTAAACCATCTCTCTTCGGCAGCAGTGGACATTCTTTTTATCTCGAGCCGCAAAACCTGATTTAACAATAACAAAACTAAGTGAGCAAAGTCGATTTTCTAGTAGAAGCAGCTATACGATTTGATAGTAGTATACCATGTTGGACTTAGGTATTATTCAGGCGGCGGCGTGTGACTTTTATATAGCAAAATACTCCGATCGATTTCAGGCGGTGGCGTTTCAGGCGGAGGCACATGACTTTTATATAGCGATATATTTTAGCGGCGGGGCTTCCTCTGACGATCAGACGTATGACTTTTTATATAAGAAAATACTCATTGCGCAGGTGGAGCAGCAAGCGGGATGACTTTTTATATAAGAAAATACTCATGCGCAGGTGGAGCAGCAAGCGGGATGACTTTTTATATAAGAAAATACTCATTGCGCAGGTGGAGCATCAGGCGGGGTGACTTTTTATATAAGGAAATGTGCAGGTGGAGCAGCAGGTGGGGTGACTTTTTATATAAGGAAATACTCATTGCGCAGGTGGAGCATCAGGTGGGATGACTTTTTATATAAGAAAATACGCAGGTGGCGCAGCAGGTGGGGTGACTTTTTATATAAGAAAATACGCAGGTGGCGCAGCAGGTGGGGTGACTTTTTATATAAGAAAATACGCAGGTGGCGCAGCAGGTGGGGTGACTTTTTATATAAGAAAATACTCAATGTGCAGGTGGAGCATCAGGCGGGGTGACTTTTTATATAAGGAAATACTCATTGCGTAGGTGGAGCAGCAGGTTGGGTGACTTTTTATATAAGAAAATACTCAGTGGGCAGGTGGAGCATCAGGCGGGATGACTTTTATATAAGGAAATACTCAGTGTGCAGGTGGAGCATCAGGCGGGATGACTTTTTATATAAGGAAATACGCAGGTGGCACAGCAGGGGGTGACTTTTTATATAAGAAAATACTCAGGTGGAGCATCAGGCGGGGTGACTTGTTATATAAGGAAATACTCAGTGTGCAGGTGGAGCACCAGGCGGGATGACTTTTTATATAAGGAAATACGCAGTGTGGAGGTGGAGCAGTAGGAGAAGTGGATAACTTTTTAATATAGTAATATGTGTTTATTGAGATAACAAGAAGACGATAATAGGAAGAGGATAATAGTTAGACTTTGAGATTTTTAGATAACAAGAAGACGTTATTTATAGACATATATTAATTCTGCAGGCGTGATACAGGGGTAAGATGGCGGGGTGACTTTTTATATAAGGAGAAAAATGGCGGCGCGCTGCAGGCGCAAGATGGCGGGATGACTTTTTATATAGGGAAAATGTACAAGGGCAAGAGGGCGGACTTGAGATAACAAGAAGGTGGTATATGGCGCAAGATGGCGGGGTGCTTTTTTTATATAAGGAATTGAGGAGGAGGCGAGGAGGAGGCCCATGAATTTTTTATATAGAGATATGTTTAGATAACGAGAAGACGTTATTTATAGACATATATTAATTCTGCAGGAGTGATGCAGGGGCAGGGATGATATTTTTGTGTGATGTGGTATGGTTTTGGGGGTGGAAGAGAGATATTTTAGATGTTGAGGGGAGATGTGGTGACGTTGTCAGGATGCATCTGTGTACATTTTTGGGGGTGTAGCAGGCGAGTGGACCAGCATTGAGAGGTGGGAGTGAAGAGACATTGGTGACGAGGTACGGGTGTAATGTAGCAGGTGGGGTTAGGTTAGGGGGGATATTTTTGTGTGATGTGGTATGGTTTTGGAGGTGGAAGAGAGATATTTTAGATGTTGAGGGGAGATGTGGTGACGTTGTCAGGATGCAGCTGTGTACATTTTTGGGGTGTAGCAGGCGAGTGGACCAGCATTGAGAGGTGGGAGTGAAGAGGCGTCGGTGACGAGGTACGGGTGTAATGTAGCAGGTGGGGTTAGGTTAGGGGGGATATTTTTGTGTGATGTGGTATAGTTTTGGAGGTGGAAGAGAGATATTTTAATCTGTAATGTAGCAGGTGGGGTTAGGTTAGGGCGGAGTAGTAGGGTGTGTGTTGTGGAATTGTTTTGTTATGTGTGTTGGTGTGTGTGTGTTTATATGTCTACATCCGCGTGACTTTTATATAACGAAAATGTGTTGGAGGAACGTGGAGGAGGAGAGGTCTTGGAATATAGTAATATATAAGTTCATTAATGGCGGGCGTGTTGTGTGATGATTATTTTACAAACAGTTATACGTACATATTACAGATAGGTAGCCGATATTACAACAGTTAGATGCTATTTAGTTATACATATATAGAAATATAAAAGAGAAAACACTAGATACATTTTATATATTTATTGACAAAGTTAGTTGATCTATGGGTGACATATAACCGCACTTCTTTTCGTATACCCCTTGGAGCTCTCAGAACACAGGTGGTTCGGTTTACTTGGCGAGTCTGTCAATGCACGTTTTGTCTTGTTCGTTCAACGAGGGGGTCAAATGGGAAGATTTCCCTTTTAGTCTTCTAAGTTTGTCACTGCTGGGTTGACTTTTGTCAAACTTTTTTTGGCGCAACGTGTGGTGCAAATCTGCCTCCCGCTCGCAGCATAACGAAAAAGAGACGTTGGATGGGCGGGTTTTTGCAGAGGTGTTTTAACGTGACACCAGGTACGGAAATCACATCTTTGAACATATCTACCCCTAGGTCCGCGTAAAAACTAACGTGTTGTTCTAACGCTGTGTGTGGCTAGTGATGAGAATATAAGACGCTGAGAGGTGAAGTTTGGTCGTAGACAACTACTCACTAGGAAATGCCCGTGAGGTGGTAGAAATACCCCCTCGACACGATAGAAATATGCCCTCGAGATGATATAAATATACCCTCGACACGACAGAAATATACCCTCGACACGACAGAAATATGTATGTGTAATGATAGAAAATATGACCTCGACACGACAGAAATATGCCCTCGACACGACAGAAATATGTATGTGTAATGATAGAAAATATGCCCTCGACACGACAGAAATATGCCCTCGACACGACAGAAATATGTATGTGTAATGATAGAAAATATGCCCTCGACACGATAGAAATACGCCCTCGACACGACAGAAATATGTATGTGTAATGATAGAAAATATGACCTCGAGACGACAGAAATATACCCCCGAGATGATAGAAATGTGACCACCGGTTTTGGGAGAAAACTTTAGATATCACCCACCAAAGGATTTTCGCACGTGTAATAAAGGGGGGTCTCGATAAAATTTACTCTCTCGACCTTCACTCAGCTCTCCAAAGGTTTAAGTATTGCATCACTTCTTGGCATGTTCACCTAGTTAGTGGGAGCCGTCACCTACAAAGAGGTATGACCCCACCTGCAAGGGGTGGTCCTGGAAACAGTCTGTAGCAGTGCAGTCTGGCTGATCGAGTGCGGCTCGCAATGGGAAGGCAAAAGCGGTCCCTAAACAATGTCGGGTTGTAGTCGGTTGTGTCGATCGAGAGGTGGAGATATCACAGCTTAGAAGGGAGTTTTGAAGCGAGTTGAGGTTTTGTGTTTTCTTTTGTAGTGGTGTGGGTGAGGTCGGGAGGTTTTTTGTGTGATGTATTGTACCGGTAGTGTGTTTGGTTGTAGGTATCTTAATTGTGTGGTGTAGTTTGTGGGGCTGTCGAATCGTGGGGTGTGCTGGGGTATGGGTTTTTTGTGTGTCGGTATTTTAATTGTTGTATCTACAATATGTATAGATCAGAGTGAAGTTTTAGAAACCAGTACTAGTTCTACCATCGAACTTGCGTCCTGGTAGTGTGTGTGTTGTTTATTTTACATATAGACAGGTATACATATACAAGATGTTACAGCAGTTATACGCTAAATAGTCAAGCTAAAACACTAGTCTCAAACGCATTGTAGGTCGCTTGACACCTGCCCAGCCTTATTTGCTCACTAACAGCAACTTGCTTAATGAAAAGCTAATCGATTGTGTTATAGCGGCTTTAAGCTAGGTTGTGAAACGGTTTGAGACACGATTCGTGGTGACAGATGGTTACATACTCAGAAACCTAAGCGATACTCAACGTGCTGTTGAACAAATATTCAGTGTTAGCTTTCTTGGTTTGATAGAGGCTTTAACTATAAATTATCTGTAATGTTTTAAATAGTCTTGTTAAGGTATTATCTCTATAATATTGCGTATGCGTAAGCAATAACAGGAGATTTTGTGTGTGTTTTATTAGGTATAGATACACTACGCAAAAGTGATCTCACCAGAACTTTGTTATCTATGTAGATGTGTCGTAGTCTAGTTACAAACAGCAAGGTGGTTTAGAAGTAACTTTATCATTTTTATTGGAAGAAAATTGTGTTTTTATCGTTTACATGTTTTGTAACAAATTTGATTGCTCCAAAACTTTCACACAATTAGGTTACTACTTGACTTGAGAAGAAGGTCTTTTTATAAACACTCTTGAGTGAATTCCCATTTTTTCCTATCCGCTATAGAATAAAGAGGAAAATATATTTTTAAAAGTATTACCTGTTATAGAGGCAGATGAGTAAGGTTCGGTATGATGGAGGCGGTTTTGGTTTTGTGTTGTGTTGTGTGTGTAGTGGGTCACGGGGTAGTTTTCTTTATTATTTATATTATATCATGAGTAATAAAATCTACTTACCCCAATGTTCAGTTAATGTTATGTAAATGAACCGTAAACACTCGCAGTCTCCAACATTAAAAAATATTGGGAAAGACCACGCTGAACAAAAACAAATAGACAATTTATTGAACACACCCGTAGAGATATACCTTGCAGGTAGACTAAAGTATGTCAGCAACTAAACACGTACTTAGCGTTACAAGCTGTAACTGATTCATGGTCGAGACCAGTTTCATACATTTTAAGAAAACCCAACAAACACGTGTTTGTACCCTCACTAGAAAGAAATCGGATCGATGACCCGTGCAAATCAGCGATCGTGAATTTCTGTTCACGTCACTCATACACACTTATTATATTGTATGTTTCAAACAACAAATATGCTAAAAACGTGAGAATCACTGTTTCAAGAACGTAAGATTCGTGCTAAAAACGTGAGAACCAACCAACATGTATTGAGAAGCAAGAATTTAAGAACCTTTGGTGTAAAACATTGTGACAATAAAAAACAATGTGAGAAGTACTGTTCAAGAATTTGAGAACCTTTGGTGTAAAACATTGTGACAATAAAAAACAATGTGAGAAGTACTGTTCAAGAACTTGAGAACCACTGTGTTTAAAAAACATTTACAACAAATATAAGTGTCTGTTTGGTACATTCTTTTTGAGTTGAACGACACACGCCTCGAAAGATAGAAAGAGAGAGAGAGAGAGAGAGAGAG
Source organism: Oreohelix idahoensis (assembly GCA_024509875.1). NCBI lineage: Eukaryota > Metazoa > Mollusca > Gastropoda > Stylommatophora > Oreohelicidae > Oreohelix > Oreohelix idahoensis. The sequence goes on from JAMPIV010012488.1 coordinate 32,588, forward strand.
AGAAAGAGAGAGAGAGAGAGAACGAACGAACGAACGAGCTTTATTTTCAAAGGGTTGAGAATTGGTCACGCAGACCCATCTAACATTCTGCCCTTCCTTTCGCTCACCTTTCATGCAGTATCCTTTCAATAGCACATGTATTTTTAGCAATATTTAAGCATACAACATTATCGAGGTAAAATAATAACATACATTTGTAACATGTAGACATAATCAAATTTAAGGGGGGAAAAAATTATTAATTAAAATACAGTAACAAAAATTAATACCTTAAAAGAGAAAGCGAGAAAAGAGAGAGAGAGAGGAGAGGGAGAGAGAGAGATAGAAAGAAAGGGAAAGAAAGAGAGAAAGATAGGAAGAGAGAAGAGAGAGAGCGAGAGAATAAAACACAGTCTTATTTTTAGGGTGTTATGAAAGGAAAGAGGTGTTAACAGACCTGCCCGCGCAGGCTGTGACAGAAAAGATATTGATTTACAACCACGCGCGTTCGAAACAGGTGACAATTTTCCCTTTCAGTTAAAATAACGGAGATTTAAGTACTAACGTGTTTGGTAGTTTGCACCATAGCAAGGCGTTTTCTTTGTGTAGCTAATGGTATGTTCTAAATATTCTTTTTAATGTGATAAAAGTGTTTATTAATTTTTTGCGTTATCAGATTCTGTCTTTTTTATATTTGTTATGTTAACACAAATAAGGCTCACAAAAATACTTGTTTAACAGTAGGTGAGAAAATAAGGAAAATCTTTTTTCCTAGCACATAACCGGTTAGTCTTATCAAAAAATATGTTATGTCAAGATAAAAAATAAAACAATTTAGTATCTGAGTTAACATAAAACACACAGTTATTAAGCTGAGTTAACAGCTTAACGGATAGACTATTTTGAAACAGATTTTTTAGCAACACGGGTTAGCGAAAAATTCGAATGCACAGACATACCTTTTAAATAAAAAACAGATATTTAATACGACACACGCATAAACGAGCAACTAAAACTTTTATATTTTTAAAGATATACAACCTAACACAGAGTACCGAATACACATACACACACACACACACACACACACACATACACACACACACACACACATTTAGACCTTTGTGTAGGTTATGTCTTCACAGTGTCTGTTAAGAAAAAATATGCCTAGCGAACAACAACGGTCAGATATTTAAACAGAGAAATAACAGCTATATATTTAACATTCTAACGTGTTTCTCACTTTTTTGTTAAGTTTTTATTTCAAAAATACTTTGTTTGATACTCTATTTTATTTTATTTTTGTAAAACTTTTGTTTAAAATGGTTGGTCGCAAAGAAAAAAGTTATCTCTAACGGCTTTCTTTCCTCGTCAATAAACCATCTGCCCACATTACAAATAAACGATAATTGGATTTATGCTGGAACATAACGAAACAGACATCGAATTAGAAACATCTGTCACTAGGTAAATAACGGCTCTCGATTTTTTCGAAGGGCTCAAGTAGTAGTAGGGTATGCGCAACTTAGGTAGTATTCTACCCCTCCATCTTGCCCCGCCTCTTCCTATTATCTCCCCCTTGTTAGCTCAAATCCGCCATCTTGTTATCTCCCCCTTGTTAGCTCAAGTCCGCCATCTTGACCCAAATAACCTCCCCTTGTTAGCTCAAATCCGCCATCTTGACCCAAATAACCTCCCCTTGTTAGCTCAAGTCCGCCATCTTGTTATCTCCCCCTTGTTAGCTCAAGTCCGCCATCTTGCGCCGCGCGCCTGCAGATTGCGCCTATATAAAAGTCACGCGCCTGCAGAATTTTTGCTATATAAAAGTCACGCGCCTGCAGCGCGCCTGCAGCGCGCCTGCAGAATAATACCTAAGTCCAACATACCCTACTACTACTTGAGCCCTTCGAAAAAATCGAGAGCCGTTATTTACCTAGTGACAGATGTTTCTAATTCGATGTCTGTTTCGTTATGTTCCAGCATAAATCCAATTATCGTTTATTTGTAATGTGGGCAGATGGTTTATTGACGAGGAAAGAAAGCCGTTAGAGATAACTTTTTTCTTTGCGACCAACCATTTTAAACAAAAGTTTTACAAAAATAAAATAAAATAGAGTATCAAACAAAGTATTTTTGAAATAAAAACTTAACAAAAAAGTGAGAAACACGTTAGAATGTTAAATATATAGCTGTTATTTCTCTGTTTAAATATCTGACCGTTGTTGTTCGCTAGGCATATTTTTTCTTAACAGACACTGTGAAGACATAACCTACACAAAGGTCTAAATGTGTGTGTGTGTGTGTGTGTATGTGTGTGTGTGTGTGTGTGTGTGTGTGTATGTGTATTCGGTACTCTGTGTTAGGTTGTATATCTTTAAAAATATAAAAGTTTTAGTTGCTCGTTTATGCGTGTGTCGTATTAAATATCTGTTTTTTATTTAAAAGGTATGTCTGTGCATTCGAATTTTTCGCTAACCCGTGTTGCTAAAAAATCTGTTTCAAAATAGTCTATCCGTTAAGCTGTTAACTCAGCTTAATAACTGTGTGTTTTATGTTAACTCAGATACTAAATTGTGGTATTTTTTATCTTGACATAACATATTTTTGATAAGACTAACCGGTTATGTGCTAGGAAAAAAGATTTTCCTTATTTTCTCACCTACTGTTAAACAAGTATTTTTGTGAGCCTTATTTGTGTTAACATAACAAATATAAAAAAGACAGAATCTGATAACGCAAAAAATTAATAAACACTTTTATCACATTAAAAAGAATATTTAGAACATACCATTAGCTACACAAAGAAAACGCCTTGCTATGGTGCAAACTACCAAACACGTTAGTACTTAAATCTCCGTTATTTTAACTGAAAGGGAAAATTGTCACCTGTTTCGAACGCGCGTGGTTGTAAATCAATATCTTTTCTGTCACAGCCTGCGCGGGCAGGTCTGTTAACACCTCTTTCCTTTCATAACACCCTAAAAATAAGACTGTGTTTTATTCTCTCGCTCTCTCTCTTCTCTCTTCCTATCTTTCTCTCTTTCTTTCCCTTTCTTTCTATCTCTCTCTCTCCCTCTCCTCTCTCTCTCTTTTCTCGCTTTCTCTTTTAAGGTATTAATTTTTGTTACTGTATTTTAATTAATAATTTTTTCCCCCCTTAAATTTGATTATGTCTACATGTTACAAATGTATGTTATTATTTTACCTCGATAATGTTGTATGCTTAAATATTGCTAAAAATACATGTGCTATTGAAAGGATACTGCATGAAAGGTGAGCGAAAGGAAGGGCAGAATGTTAGATGGGTCTGCGTGACCAATTCTCAACCCTTTGAAAATAAAGCTCGTTCGTTCGTTCGTTCTCTCTCTATCTCTCTTTCTCTCTCTCTCTCTCTCTCTCTCTCTTTCTATCTTTCGAGGCGTGTGTCGTTCAACTCAAAAAGAATGTACCAAACAGACACTTATATTTGTTGTAAATGTTTTTTAAACACAGTGGTTCTCAAGTTCTTGAACAGTACTTCTCACATTGTTTTTTATTGTCACAATGTTTTACACCAAAGGTTCTCAAATTCTTGAACAGTACTTCTCACATTGTTTTTTATTGTCACAATGTTTTACACCAAAGGTTCTTAAATTCTTGCTTCTCAATACATGTTGGTTGGTTCTCACGTTTTTAGCACGAATCTTACGTTCTTGAAACAGTGATTCTCACGTTTTTAGCATATTTGTTGTTTGAAACATACAATATAATAAGTGTGTATGAGTGACGTGAACAGAAATTCACGATCGCTGATTTGCGCGGGTCATCGATCCGACTTCTTTCTAGTGAGGGTACAAACACGTGTTTGTTGGGTTTTCTTAAAATGTATGAAACTGGTCTCGACCATGAATCAGTTACAGCTTGTAACGCTAAGTACGTGTTTAGTTGCTGACATACTTTAGTCTACCTGCAAGGTATATCTCTACGGGTGTGTTCAATAAATTGTCTATTTGTTTTTGTTCAGCGTGGTCTTTCCCAATATTTTTTTAATGTTGGAGACTGCGAGTGTTTACGGGTCATTTACATAACATTAACTGAACATTGGGGTAAGTAGATTTTATTACTCATGATATAATATAAATAATAAAGAAAACTACCCCGTGACCCACTACACACACAACACAACACAAAACCAAAACCGCCCCCATCATACCGAACCGTACGCATCTGCCTCTATAACAGGTAATACTTTTAAAAATATATTTTCCTCTTTATTCTATAGCGGATAGGAAAAAATGGGAATTCACTCAAGAGTGTTTATAAAAAGACCTTCTTCTCAAGTCAAGTAGTAACCTAATTGTGTGAAAGTTTTGGAGCAATCAAATTTGTTACAAAACATGTAAACGATAAAAAACATAACTCCTGCCAATAAAAATGATAAAGTTACTTCTAAACCACCTTGCTGTTTGTAACTAGACTACGACACATCTACATAGATAACAAAGTTCTGTTGAGATCACTTTTGCGTAGTGTATCTATACCTAATAAAACACACACAAAATCTCCTGTTATTGCTTACGCATACGCAATATTATAGAGATAATACCTTAACAAGACTATTTAAAACATTACAGATAATTTATAGTTAAAGCCTCTATCAAACCAAGAAAGCTAACACTGAATATTTGTTCAACAGCACGTTGAGTATCGCTTAGGTTTCTGAGTATGTAACCATCTGTCACCACGAATCGTGTCTCAAACCGTTTCACAACCTAGCTTAAAGCCGCTATAACACAATCGATTAGTTTTTCATTAAGCAAGTTGCTGTTAGCGAGCAAATAAGGCTGGGCAGGTGTCAAGCGACCTACAACGCGTTTGAGACTAGTGTTTTAGCTTGACTATTTAGCGTATAACTGCTGTAACATCTTGTATATGTATACCTGTCTATATGTAAAATAAACAACACACACACTACCAGGACGCAAGTTCGATGGTAGAACTAGTACTGGTTTCTAAAACTTCACTCTGATCTATACATATTGTAGATACAACAATTAAAATACCGACACACAAAAAACCCATACCCCAGCACACCCCACGATTCGACAGCCCCACAAACTACACCACACAATTAAGATACCTACAACCAAACACACTACCGGTACAATACATCACACAAAAAACCTCCCGACCTCACCCACACCACTACAAAAGAAAACACAAAACCTCAACTCGCTTCAAAACTCCCTTCTAAGCTGTGATATCTCCACCTCTCGATCGACACAACCGACTACAACCCGACATTGTTTAGGGACCGCTTTTGCCTTCCCATTGCGAGCCGCACTCGATCAGCCAGACTGCACTGCTACAGACTGTTTCCAGGACCACCCCTTGCAGGTGGGGTCATACCTCTTTGTAGGTGACGGCTCCCACTAACTAGGTGAACATGCCAAGAAGTGATGCAATACTTAAACCTTTGGAGAGCTGAGTGAAGGTCGAGAGAGTAAATTTTATCGAGACCCCCCTTTATTACACGTGCGAAAATCCTTTGGTGGGTGATATCTAAAGTTTTCTCCCAAAACCGGTGGTCACATTTCTATCATCTCGGGGGTATATTTCTGTCGTCTCGAGGTCATATTTTCTATCATTACACATACATATTTCTGTCGTGTCGAGGGCATATTTCTATCGTGTCGAGGGCATATTTTCTATCATTACACATACATATTTCTGTCGTGTCGAGGGTATATTTCTGTCGTGTCGAGGGCATATTTTCTATCATTACACATACATATTTCTGTCGTGTCGAGGGCATATTTCTGTCGTGTCGAGGTCATATTTTCTATCATTACACATACATATTTCTGTCGTGTCGAGGGTATATTTCTGTCGTGTCGAGGGTATATTTATATCATCTCGAGGGCATATTTCTATCGTGTCGAGGGGGTATTTCTACCACCTCACGGGCATTTCCTAGTGAGTAGTTGTCTACGACCAAACTTCACCTCTCAGCGTCTTATATTCTCATCACTAGCCACACACAGCGTTAGAACAACACGTTAGTTTTTACGCGGACCTAGGGGTAGATATGTTCAAAGATGTGATTTCCGTACCTGGTGTCACGTTAAAACACCTCTGCAAAAACCCGCCCATCCAACGTCTCTTTTTCGTTATGCTGCGAGCGGGAGGCAGATTTGCACCACACGTTGCGCCAAAAAAAGTTTGACAAAAGTCAACCCAGCAGTGACAAACTTAGAAGACTAAAAGGGAAATCTTCCCATTTGACCCCCTCGTTGAACGAACAAGACAAAACGTGCATTGACAGACTCGCCAAGTAAACCGAACCACCTGTGTTCTGAGAGCTCCAAGGGGTATACGAAAAGAAGTGCGGTTATATGTCACCCATAGATCAACTAACTTTGTCAATAAATATATAAAATGTATCTAGTGTTTTCTCTTTTATATTTCTATATATGTATAACTAAATAGCATCTAACTGTTGTAATATCGGCTACCTATCTGTAATATGTACGTATAACTGTTTGTAAAATAATCATCACACAACACGCCCGCCATTAATGAACTTATATATTACTATATTCCAAGACCTCTCCTCCTCCACGTTCCTCCAACACATTTTCGTTATATAAAAGTCACGCGGATGTAGACATATAAACACACACACACCAACACACATAACAAAACAATTCCACAACACACACCCTACTACTCCGCCCTAACCTAACCCCACCTGCTACATTACAGATTAAAATATCTCTCTTCCACCTCCAAAACTATACCACATCACACAAAAATATCCCCCCTAACCTAACCCCACCTGCTACATTACACCCGTACCTCGTCACCGACGCCTCTTCACTCCCACCTCTCAATGCTGGTCCACTCGCCTGCTACACCCCAAAAATGTACACAGCTGCATCCTGACAACGTCACCACATCTCCCCTCAACATCTAAAATATCTCTCTTCCACCTCCAAAACCATACCACATCACACAAAAATATCCCCCCTAACCTAACCCCACCTGCTACATTACACCCGTACCTCGTCACCAATGTCTCTTCACTCCCACCTCTCAATGCTGGTCCACTCGCCTGCTACACCCCCAAAAATGTACACAGATGCATCCTGACAACGTCACCACATCTCCCCTCAACATCTAAAATATCTCTCTTCCACCCCCAAACCATACCACATCACACAAAAATATCATCCCTGCCCCTGCATCACTCCTGCAGAATTAATATATGTCTATAAATAACGTCTTCTCGTTATCTAAACATATCTCTATATAAAAAATTCATGGGTCTCCTCCTCGCCTCCTCCTCAATTCCTTATATAAAAAAAGCACCCCGCCATCTTGCGCCATATACCACCTTCTTGTTATCTCAAGTCCGCCCTCTTGCCCTTGTACATTTTCCCTATATAAAAAGTCATCCCGCCATCTTGCGCCTGCAGCGCGCCGCCATTTTTCTCCTTATATAAAAAGTCACCCCGCCATCTTACCCCTGTATCACGCCTGCAGAATTAATATATGTCTATAAATAACGTCTTCTTGTTATCTAAAAATCTCAAAGTCTAACTATTATCCTCTTCCTATTATCGTCTTCTTGTTATCTCAATAAACACATATTACTATATTAAAAAGTTATCCACTTCTCCTGCTGCTCCACCTCCACACTGCGTATTTCCTTATATAAAAAGTCATCCCGCCTGGTGCTCCACCTGCACACTGAGTATTTCCTTATATAACAAGTCACCCCGCCTGATGCTCCACCTGAGTATTTTCTTATATAAAAAGTCACCCCCTGCTGTGCCACCTGCGTATTTCCTTATATAAAAAGTCATCCCGCCTGATGCTCCACCTGCACACTGAGTATTTCCTTATATAAAAGTCATCCCGCCTGATGCTCCACCTGCCCACTGAGTATTTCCTTATATAAAAAGTCACCCAACCTGCTGCTCCACCTACGCAATGAGTATTTCCTTATATAAAAAGTCACCCCGCCTGATGCTCCACCTGCACACTGAGTATTTCCTTATATAAAAGTCATCCCGCCTGATGCTCCACCTGCTGCGCCACCTGCGTATTTTCTTATATAAAAAGTCACCCCACCTGCTGCGCCACCTGTGTATTTTCTTATATAAAAAGTCACCCCACCTGCTGCGCCACCTGCGTATTTTCTTATATAAAAAGTCATCCCACCTGATGCTCCACCTGCGCAATGAGTATTTCCTTATATAAAAAGTCACCCCACCTGCTGCTCCACCTGCACATTTCCTTATATAAAAAGTCACCCCGCCTGATGCTCCACCTGCGCAATGAGTATTTTCTTATATAAAAAGTCATCCCGCTTGCTGCTCCACCTGCGCAATGAGTATTTTCTTATATAAAAAGTCATCCCGCTTGCTGCTCCACCTGCGCAATGAGTATTTTCTTATATAAAAAGTCATACGTCTGATCGTCAGAGGAAGCCCCGCCGCTAAAATATATCGCTATATAAAAGTCATGTGCCTCCGCCTGAAACGCCACCGCCTGAAATCGATCGGAGTATTTTGCTATATAAAAGTCACACGCCGCCGCCTGAATAATACCTAAGTCCAACATGGTATACTACTTTTGATGCCTATTTAGATAAATGTTACCAACATAATTTGATAAGCGCGGAAATGAATGAATAAAGATTATGTATTTAATGTATAGTCCTGATTATTGGTAGTTTGGGATATGTGCATGCAAAGTGTGTGAGCGGATTGATGTCTTTGGGAACTGGGGGAATTTGAAGCCAGAATATTATATATATATATTTAATCATGAAGGCATATCTGGAGTCATCCTTATATGACCATCAGCTATGCACAACGCTACAGTATATGTACGTGGAAGTGAACCTATGTCTGTGAGGCTATTTACACCCTCGTTGACACTTGAAATCATCCACACACTTCCAGGGATTCCCCCTGTGGTGAAACAAGTTGAGAACCCAGCATTGCACACAAAGCTTGGAGAGGTCACTTGAGCCCCAGGCGTAATTCTTTGCCGTTGACTTGGTTGACTACATGCAGAAGGATCTCACTATGGATTCAGTGATAGGCAGGGGATGCTGAAAAGCCGCTCTGTGCAGGACGTGACAATTCCTTGGGGAGCCCAGAACCAGAGTACATTATTTTAGCTCTGCATAGTTGGAGAGACCCCCATGGATGGCGGGGAATGTACAGTATGCCACACACTTCTTACTCCTAGCTTGAGACTAGATGTGACGATCCTTTGATTGCAAGCCTAGCTGGAGAAACTAGAGCTGATAACTTCAACTCAAGACGTTTCAGAATGGCAGACAAGTAACAGAAAAAGCCTAGATCTACAGTGTGGATAATACCAAGGAGTCTTCAACTTGCTATTGGCTGCTAAAGAACGAGAAGCTCAGCAGCCATAGTTAAACAACAACAATAATATAAATATTTTAGCACCAGTGTAATCCAAGCATCGTACGGGATATGGGAGTTTCCATGTAAAAAAAAACAACCATATTAATATAATGGAGACATTTATCACATTGTATTTGAATCTACTCTCATATACGATATGCTGTATTGTTATACCACACTGTTGCTGTATTTAATGTATCGCACCACTACATGTTACTATTTTTTTTTCGTAGAATAAAGATGCTAATATGTGGTAGGAAATGCTATACAGAGCGATACAACTGGAGGCAATACGATAATCAGAAGTGGTCCCACCGTCGATCAAGGGTTTCAGCCCCTTCATCTCCTTTACATTCTAAGGGGGCGGGCTCACTTAGGTCATGACTCAGAAGTGTAAGCCTCCTGTTGTCTTGTGCAGAGAATTGAACCCACTCCACCTTGGTTGCAGCTTCTATCTTCACTCCGGTTTTCTGTCACCTGGAGGCAATTGTGAAAGTAACCCCTATGTTAAAAACCAATTTCTGTCCCGAGTTCCATTGCCCGTTGCGGTTGTTCCCCAGTCAGCCCGATGCCCTTTCCGCAGTTTCGTTGAGCATCTTAAGTGCCCTTAATTCCTTATGTAAACATAGAATAGGATCATATTTGATGTAAACAAAAAGCAAAAAACAAACACGTACACACACAGGCACACAACACCTACATTGTTTATATACATGAGATGCATTCCACACTATTGTAAATTCTAATGATTCTCCAATTTGGTATGATGTATTTATTATATCATATAAGTACATGTCAATGTATTTAAATGAAAATATGGCTGCGAAGCGGTACTAAAGTTTCACTCATTTAGATTTATTTGTCCATAATTTCTTACAGCACTTTTAGAGTTTTAGAAGTCGGAATGCAGGATGATTGATACGCTCCAAAGACTGACGTGGAGGTGGAGATAAACATTTTAAAACCAATGACATATCAAAAACAGCTAATTATGTCTGCAGAAAAGCTTGGCCTGTTGGACAGGATGGACTCAAATTTATAAAGAAGTCGTACACTGTCGTTGCACCACAATTTCCCAAAACGTAATAAACAAAGATAAACACCTATGCAGGCCACCAAGAACCACTTTTGTCAGTAGTGAAACGTCGAAAGCTTGCCTGGTTTGGGCATGTAACTCGTCATGACTCCCTTTCGAAAACGATCCTCCAGGGAACAGTCGAAGGTAAACGGAGAAGAGGAAGGCAAAGAAAATCCTGGGCTGATAACATCAAAGAATGGACAGGATACGGTTTTTCCACACTTGTACGCATTGCTGAGGATAGAGAGCAGTGGAGGACCCTGTCTGCTGATTCTTCCACCATGGCACCCCTACGACCCATGACGGGTTACGGGTTGAGATGAGATGATGAATAAACAAAAAACTTCTGAAACCAGAGACCTAAACTTGTTTCCAGACAAGTGCAAACTAGGCTGGTGCTGTTGCTAATGTCAAGGACGTTTAATTGTGTGAGAGAAGCACGTGCAAGCGGCAGACGGGTTAATTTCGTACCTCGTATAAGCAATTCTGTCAACAAGGGAAGATTTAGGAATGCAGAAATCGATATCTGATACACAGGATTATAATTCATATTTAGAGTTGTTAAACTTGAGTTTTGGGGAAAACTAGTATCTGTTATCTCTGATATGCGATTGGAATCAAGCTGAAGTGCTTTTGTTCACGTCGGTATCTCTGTTATTCGAAGTTCCTTTATAATGTTAGAAGTCAAAATCAAGTCAGTTAAAGATTTTGAATTTAACACAGCACTTGGAATAGAAGGCAACGGGTTGTACCCAAAGTCAGCATAGTAAACGCGAACAGGCAGAGAACCTGAGTTGGGGTCAGTTATTCTATTGAATGAGAAGTCGAGTTTGCCAACCTGAATGAGGAAGTATAAGTCCGGAATAGCCGTGAGTTGGTTGTGATTTATATCTATATCAACCAAAGTATTCTCATAAGGACGAAATTCGTTCTCGAGACGGCGAGGGTCTGATATGTTGTTCTTCTTTAAAGATAATAAGCGCAGTCTGCAGGAATGAGGAAGCCATAGAATATCATCTATTTCATTATCTTCTAAATACAGCGATTCCAGAACTGTAAGTTTCGACAGTGCTATAGGGACAGCAGTTAGACTGTTGTTGTTGAGAGTCAAAGTTTCTAAACTATTAACCAACACGTCCAGTGCATGGAAAGGAATGGTGGAGATAGAACTACCAACTATACTTAACTGAGTAACGTGGGGAAGATACTGGATCCAATCTGGCCAAGTTTCTAGACCAAACTGTATCAAATTAAATGACACCAGAGTCTGACCAATGTGCTTCATGACATCAACGTTCCAGTCATCAATGTCAGTTTCGTAAATTGTCAACTGTTCGAGAGCAAACAAATGAAGCAGGGCATCTGGTATTTTGTTGAAGCGAGCCTGATAGAATGACAGATGGTTCAGCGTGTAGGCTGATCCGTCAAATGCAGCGTCATCTATTGTTTCTATGGGATTTTCAGTCAGAGATAATTCCGTAAGGTTAACGGGTAAGCTTCCTGCAGGTATTGTGGTGATCAAGTTCGTCTGATGAAAAGAAATAACATGAAGTTTCATGCATGGGAGACGTTTTACAGTTTTCATGGTTAACCACAAATTATATAGGATGGTGAACAATATAATCACGTGATAACCTTGTTACCAGTGTTTGATTTGCATAAACACACATGTACACATAGCTTTTATCCCACCCTTCCCCCGATCTCCAATAATTGCCTACTATATCTCATGGTTTATATTTAGACAGCAGTTATTTATCTATCCTTTTGGTATCATAATTTTCTATTACGCAGCATGGGTCTATCACTAGAGCTGGTGCCATTGCAAGAAGCCTGCTCCAAGGATTTACATGGTCTTGCAGCTGTGGTTTCCGTGCTAATTTATTTTACATGATCAGGTTGCCATCCCCGTACACAACTTCATGTTAGTCGCCCTTGAGTGTGCAGTAGTGATTATCTCTTTGTCTCTTCAGAGACCCCGGGGAACTAGACGGGGCACCTTTTGGTACATTTTGTAATAAACATTCTAAATCTGCATAGGCGGCACGAAAATGTTTCCTTGTGGTTGTAGTGATGTTGTTAGTGTTGGTAGTAATGACAATAATATGATAATATACATGATAATGATGATATTTTGGTTAAAGCTTCTGAATCATTGTGGTGAAAAATTCTAAATACCCATATATAAATTAGAACATAAATGTAAAGCCGAACGAAATAATACAATAGAAAGAAGATTGGTGAAAGACCAGTGCTTTCCCAATAGCGCTTCCGTTTTATAACGCCACAATGACTGAACAAGAGACCCTCTTTTTTCTGTTTCGTCTGCATAAACTCTACGCAAAAGCCTACACGCGTTTCTAAAAATAAAACTGGTACTGTATTTCTTAGACGACCTTGATAGGCACACTGCATAATGACCTAGATACAAATACTACCATTAATGAAATTATACACACAAAGTTAACCTAGAAAGACAGACGGGCTAAGCAGAGGCGAGAAAGGATAAACGGAGCGAAGCAATAATACTACGTCGTCTCGCGATTAAAAAGTGAACGCCAATCACACGCGAAATGCATGAAGGCCTGATTTTTTCAAATAAACAGTGATAAAAAACACTAACGATACGAGGTTAGGTTTTGAAAACAGGTTTAAAGTCTTATTGGGAAACCTGACATTCTACTGTTTTATGTCTAAGCTCCTGACATTAGTCTGACAGTATAGAAGACATCCCTTAGTATGGAAGTGAACAGGTGGTAACAGCACGACTATCATAGAAAAATACATATTTTGAACGAAGCCACTTAGCCCTATTAAACTTATATATTCTTGTACCGTAGGACTTGCTGATAAAGAATATGTTATGTGTTACGCAAATAGTCTATTAATTAACAAATTATAGCCAAAATACTATAGTGGGGTTGACTGACAGCACACGATCATATCTGCTTATTTTTTTTTAATGGCATGTTTGGAAAACACTGCTTTGGGGGAAATGAGGCCGACAAGTTAAATACGATTTGATTGGCTGTGGTAAAATGTAAGGCGAAACCTTATTGGTCTAACTGCAAATACAAATATTGTTGTTAATGGCAACTTATAGGATGGATAGTTTTTTCAAAGGCTCAAGTAAACATGGCCTGATTGGTTAGAACGTTAGATATGGTCAAATAGAAGCGTCAGTTCACTGCCATTTTTGAAAATAAATTATGTGAAAATCAAGTGCGTTGAGAGCAGGCTAAGAGTTTTCTAATAAAGGAAAAGCCTGGACAAAGGCAGATCAAAATTGTGCCAGAATTCATCGCCAGTCAACGTTACTTGTTTAATATTTCCTTGAATTGTGGTAAGCTAGACATATTTAATATATGTTTTATATGAAAATTGAATGTGAAATGATAAATTATGTCTGTATGTGTGTGGTTCAGTAGCAAACATGAGGCAAAGCCTAGATATTGCTCCACCTTGTAAAGATTGTCAGAGAGGAGTATAACTGCCTATACAGATAGATATATTGGATTGCCATATGTAACATGACACCTATCCTATTGTATAGAAGGGATTAACGCTGGAATTGCAGAGGCGTTGTAACCATTAGGGAGAGGAATACTGGTGTATATTGTCACATGAAAAGCTAGCAGTTGGCCTACAGCTCTGAACTTTATGTTTGTACTGTCTTGTACGTCAGTGTGGAAATATATTACATATTAGTTATGAAGAAGGAGGCACAACCTTCTTATTTCAGGGACCGTGGTACTGATGTTAATATAGCAGCACACGGTCTGAGCCTTGCTTGATCCAGAACTCTGGCAGCAGACTCCTTGCCCAAGATATCGGCCATTGTGGGTTTTTCTAGCAAACTGAGAAGCAAGCGAGCAGAGGATACAGTTTTCCTGCAGCAGCCATATGAGCTAAGAATGTTTCAGCACGAGCAGCTCACCCTTGTATAACCCACCTCAATTGACTTACATAAATAGTCCAAGAGGGACAGTAATTGTTTTAAAAAGTAAAAGAATCTGTGAATCCTTTAATATTATTTCCACCAGTAACAAACACATGAAGTCGTGATGACAACCAACAACCTAGCTCAAACAGCCAGTATTGCCTCATAATACTACCTCACAACATTACACTCATATTATAATAATATTATATGTCGGGACAAAGATCCTTTGTATAAAATTGTGTACATAAACATTGTGTTTACATTTGATTGTGATTCCTGATTCACTGTGTAGTAGGATCAGGATATCTATTTATTGAAAAAAAATTCAATACATTTGTTAAAATTTAACCCTTGACTTAATAAGATAATCTTTAGAGTGTTATGTGTGTGTGTGACTGTCATATTGTTGTCAATTTGTTGAGGATCTTAACTTAGGTGTTTATCTGTCTGTTGGTTATTGTGAATTACACTACATCACTATCATAACCCTAGACATGAAACGTAGTCATCACTAAATTCAAGAATAAGTCTGATTGAGGTCTAAATGTGGTAGCAAGTAAGGTCATCTGTAACACACCACACTTATTAGATACAGATACCTTCACAGCTGATCTCAGTCAGTACACTAAGTCCCCTATAACTATATTATATAATCCCAACCTACCACATATATTGGGGTCCTGTCCGGGATTTTGAACCTTCTCCTAGCACATATATTAAGGGGAGTTCACTTCAGGGAATAATAAAAATTAAAAAGGTATTCTTGGGTGGAAAATAAATAAGGTTGAGCTCTCAGTGCTTGTGGTTGTCCTTAGTTTAATTAGTCATAGATTGAATTGTTTAGTTAAACATTGTCTAAATTTGCCTGTTAGAAAATGGCAGACCTGGCAAAGTTTCGATCTGCTGCTGTGCAGGCTGCTAAAGAATTGGGAATGGACGGGAAAATTATGATTGCTTATGTCACAACTGAATGCGACAATTTTATTGAACGTGAAGAAAAAAAGATTAGAGAAAGAGGCTGAAAGAAAGTTAGAAGCTGAAAAAGAAATTAAGAGGCTGCAGATTGAGGCTGACAAAGAGGCTAAGGCATTGGAGGCAGATCGGGAGGCCGAGATTAAAAGGCTCCAGTACGAAGAGAAGAAATTGGAGGCAGAAAGAGAAGAAAAGAGACAGGCTGCTGAAAGGGAAGACAAAAGATTGACTGCAGAAAGGGAAGCAGCAAACGAGGAGAAAAGATTACAGAGGGAGCACGAGTTACGACTAAGGGAGTTGGAATTTTAAGGCCATGCTCCTGAAAATGGTGCCAGTCCCTTTACCTCTGATGCTAATGCTAGTCAGGGAGCCTCAACCTCGGCTATGAGTTTTAATTTAGACCATTTTGTTGAGAAAGACGATGACATCGAGAGTTACCTAAATAGATATGAACTTTTAGCTACCACGTATGGGTTAGAGAGAGAAAGGTGGAGCTTAAAGTTATCACACGGGCTTCGTGGTACAGCTTATGACGTTTTTGCCAAGATGAGCAGAGATGACCAAGACAATTATGACATGTTAAAGCAGGCTCTGTTGATAAGATATGAAAAGAATGGACAATTTTATAGAAAAAAGTTTAGGAATGCAAAACTACTGTCAGGTGAGACATATCACCAGTTCTCTGCACGGTTAGAGACATACTTGGAGAAATGGACGGCTCTGGGGAAAACCCAAGATCTTAAGGAAATGATCCTTATAGAGCAGCTAAGAGAGTCCATGGCTCTAGACCTGAGAAAGTTTCTCATGGAACAAGGTGCAGAGAGGCGGGGTGAGTTACTAAATGTTGCTGAAAGATATCAGGCAGCTCAAGCAGAGGTAACAGGTAATAAAAAGAAACAGGTACACAATTTTAAGGCACCACAAAACTTTAATAAATTTGATCATAGAGATCAGAACAAAGGTAAGCACCAGTTTGATAGGCCACGGTATGATAATAAAAATAAAACCCCACAATTCGATGAAAGGAAATTTGATGAAAGAAAATCTTTCAACCAAAAAAGGAGGTGGTGTAACAATTGTCGGATGAACAATCATACCATCGAAAATTGTAGGAAGAAAACTACTAGTTTTGCTGCTATGAAATCTGGGAAGAAGGGAAAAAAGGGCAAACCTGCGGAACTACAGGAACCTATCAACCCCCAGTGTGTGAAGATGTAATCTGTAATGGAGTCACCATAAGGTGCTTATATGATACAGGTCTAGATTATGATTCAGTTGTGAGTTCTCACCTGGTGCAAGCAGATCAATACACCACAGAAACAGTGGAGATTCAAGCTGCAACCAAGGAAGTAGCGACCATGACACTCCCTATCGCTAAGATACATGTGAAAACGCGATATGTGGAGGGAGTAATCAAAGCAGCAGTGATAAATGAACCAATCTACCCTCTGATATTGGGGTGTAGATATGTCTTCTTGGGGACTCCCAAGAGACCTGTGATATTGGCAACAGGGCAGACCAGATCACAGTCTAAAAAGGAGGAGGATAATCCAATAAATACTCATCCAGATGAGATGAGGAAGGCACAGGCGGAGGACAGAACACTCAAGCCGTGTTTCAAGAAATTGCCCAAACGTCATACACCTCCAGGCAAGGGAGAGTTTTATATGAAGAACAAGTTGATTTATAGGAAGGCTGGATCTGAATCCAATGGTCACGGACAGTTGGTCCTTCCCACTTCGAATAGGACTAAAGTGTTGGAACTAGGGCATGCGATTCCCTTCAGTGGCCATATGGGGATCAGCGCAACAGGACAGCGTATAGCTTGTCATTATTTCTGGCCAGGGATAACTGAAGATATCAAAAGATAAGTAAAATCCTGTCCAGAGTTCCAACGAGTAGCACCAAAGCATTGGACTGCACCAGCTACTCTAGGAGAAATGCCCATAGTGGGAACACCTTTTGAGAGAGTTGCCGTGGACATTGTGGGACCTCTCACTCGAACCAAGAGGAGGAACAGCTACATTCTGACTCTGGTGGACACTTGTTCTATGTGGGGGGAGGCGGTAGCCCTGCCATCAATTGATTCAAAACATGTAGCAGAGGCACTACTTACAATATTTACCCGATTAGGATTCCCGCATCAAATCTTGACTGATAATGGTTCTCAGTTCAAGGGGAAACTAACCGAAAAAGTTTTCAGGATCTTTCAAGCCAAACACTTCCATTGTAGCCCGTACCATCCCCAAGGAAACGGCCAAGTGGAAAGATTTAATGAGACATTGGTGTCGATCCTGAGAACGTTGGCACATGAAAAACCAGATACATGGGACCAGTAACTTCACGCCGCCCTCTTTGCTTATCGGGAGGTACCCCATAGTTCAACCGGTATGGCCCCGGCAACATTATTATTTGGAAGGTCAATAAAAGGTCCACTCGAAGCTCTGTTAAGAACGTGGACTGATGAAAAGGCAGAAGACAATATTACATCATCATACCAATATGTGAATGAGCTGACCACTCGTTTAAAAACTGGCTAGAAACTTGCCAATGAAAATTTGAGACAAGCCAGGAAAAAGCATGCTGCCTATTACAACAAGAAAGCGAAAGACAGAGATTTGGCTGTGGGAGAGAAGGTACTGCTTCTTCTACCCGGCAGCCTGAATAAGTTACAAATTGGATGGCAAGGTCCATATACAGTTCTAGAGAAGGTGTCTAGAACAAATTATAAGATAGATAAGAAGGGGAAAGAAAAAAATCTATCATGCGAATCTCCTGAAGAAATATTTGGAAAGAGAAAATCAGGAAGAGACACATTTGCACACCTTGTCTATTGCAATGGAGACGAAAAAAAGAACCACTTTCATCATTTGAATATCCATTACACCCCTGTGAGACAGCTGCACAAGTGAAAATCAGTACACACTTAACGAAAGATCAGAAGGAGAGAGTGCAACACGTTCTAGATGATCATACAGAGGTGTTAACGGACCGTCTGGGGCATACAAACTTATTGGAATATGATATGAAACTTATAGACCCAACACCTGTATGTATGAAAGCATATTCGATTCCTTTCGCTAAGGAGAAAGCTTTGAAGGAAGAGATAGACTATTTGTTAAAGGAAGGAATTATTTCACACAGTGAATCTTCGTATAGTTCCAGTGTGGTGCTCTTGAGAAAACCCTCTGGAGAACATAGACTCTGTATAGATTACAGGAGACTGAATGCTATCACAGAAGGTCAGGTGGATCCATTGCCGGATACAAATCAGCTGTTTGCCAGGCTGAACAAAGCTAAATATTTCTCAAAGGTGGATCTGAGCAAAGGCTACTATCAGATTCCAGTAAAGCCTGAGGTTAGACCTTATCTAGCTTTTAGTACATCAGAGGGACACTATGAATTTAACAGATTGCCATTTGGATTGAAAAATGCGCCCAGTGTCTTCTCTAGAATGATGAGAAAATTGTTGGATCCTCTAAATAATCCATGTATAACAAACTTCATGGATGATATCCTTATAGCGACAGAAACATTTGAGGAACACATTGACTCTCTGAACATGTTGTTTGATCGACTTAAAGAAGCGAATTTGACAGCCCGACCAACCAAATGTTGCGTTGGATGTAAAGAATTAGAATTCTTGGGACACACAGTCCATCAGGGAAACATGACTCCTGACCCCAAGAACTTGCAGAAACTAAGAAAAGCCCCGAGGCCACAAACAAAGAAAGACGTGAGATCTTTTGTCTCATTATGTGGTTTCTACCAAAAGTATATCAAAAACTTTAATTCCATATGTGCACCGTTAACTGATTTGACACGCAAAGGAAATCTAGATCGAAATACCTGGACAGCACAGTGTGAATTAGCAAACCAAGAATTGAAGGAAAAGCTCACCAGCAAACCTATTGTGAAATTACCTGACTTAAGTCAAGAATTCATTGTGAGAACGGATGCCAGTAATATCAGTTTGGGTGCCACCCTGTTACAGAAGTCAGAGTCACTGGATGGGGAATTAAACCCAGTGGCATATGCTAGTCGTAAGTTGAATAAAGCTGAAAAAAATTATTCAACTAGTGAAAAAGAATGTCTTGCTGTAATATGGGCGATCAAGAAATTCAATATTTACCTGTATGGGAAGACATTCAAGTTACAAACGGATCACAAACCCCTGGCTTTTCTAGCACAAGCTAGACATGAAAATTCTAGGTTACTCCGCTGGTCATTGCTTTTACAGCCATTTCAGTTCTGCATAGAATATATTTCTGGAAAAACTAACCTAGGTGCTTGTTACCTTATACTTATTGAAGGCTATTGGGTAACGAGTATATTAATGTGCTGCACTGGTCTTGTAAGATATTTTGATATAATAGACAACAGTCTCAACAGTAACGTACGGAATGGCCAACTTGAATGATCTTGATCAACAGCTTGTTGTACGTTTTATCACATTTAATATGTCACAATACAACATAAGTGTACTTCACTTCTTTTGAGAGCATATGATGATATGACGTTACACTAGTAATACAAATGTGATCAGTAGCAGCCATAAGCAATAATGTCGTTGTGCCGGTTTAAAGTCAGAATGTCTATGTATCGTCTACAACGCCTTCATGCTTTACAAATCCGTATTGATTCAAATCACTTACTGTCCATCTCCTTAAGCCACACATAATCAGGCACACATTCTTAATGAATTGAGTCAATTATCCTGACTCTGAAATATTTTATAACAATAAACACTGGTCTGTCGCTCTCACATAAAAATCCATACACTTCGAAAAACACCAGCCAGACACAACTGTCCTAACGATCACCTTCGTTCCCCCCGCAGAAGACCCGGTCCACGTCATACACTAAATACCTGTGTCACACACATACCACAACTCGCACGCTTTTACAATCGGAGCGTATTTGCGTTCTGCTCCATTGCGCACAGCGATGAATTACCAGCCTGTGAGCAAAGTGATAGGTAACACTTTTACCCCGCCTCCCAGCGAAAACTGAAAGTTTTCCATATAGGAAGTCATTTTTAGAAAATGCGAGAAGTTACCGTCCAGTCTATGTCATACCTGAGCAACAGTCTATGGAATGTAGTCAGCATCATGGAAAAATGAGAAAAATCAATGAAAATGTGAAGAAATATGATAGTGAAATTGTGAAGTTTTGGAAAATGAAATATCTGAATGCATTTAATTAAAAGATGAATGAAATGAAAGATCTAACTAATTAAATAGTATTAAGTAAGTATAATAATTACGTTAATGTAAATGTCCACATGATCGTGTGTGTGCTGTCTGTAGCATTGTGTAAAACTAATTAACTATAGTTACTGAGTGTCTTCAATGATAGGTTCTTCTTTCATTAGTGTGAAAGCTTACTATTTGCAATTTTAGCACTTTAGAGTCCCATAACTGGTTTAAGTAATAACAACAACAAAAATGTTCAAATGGCGAAGTTCTCCATAGGCGTATCGAATCGATTGTTTCTTGTGTGAGATTTCTTTTCATATGTTGCCTCTTGAGTGTCCCAGTATCTGAGCCCCAACATTTTGAAGTTCGTTTGCTGGAAAAGGAAATATGATCTTTTTAAAGATCTGCATCCCAGTCATTTTGTGAAGGATTGCCATTAAGATATGACAAAGAGCCTTATACTGTTTACTTGAGATACTGTTTGATTTGGTTCCTTTACCGCATACGTCATGACTGTCCGGAAATCAGATCTTATGTACTGTTCATGGAACTTGATGTAGTGTGAAACGATTTGAATGTATCCACACAAAACGTCTCTTATCTTGTCTTCAAATGACTTGAGTTGTTTCTCTTGATAACGATGGTAATATGTATCTGGTTATGGATATTGTCAAGATAGCGTTTTTAAGTTAGCGAGGTATCTGTAGACTATCAGCAGTGTACCTTTGTCAATGGGTCGCAGCAATGTCATATCCTTGAGAATCGGGCAGGTCTGTCTGTGTACATCTCGACAGAACATCTGCAAGCACATTGGACTTGCCCTCAATAGGTCGAATGATATAGTCATATATTTGCAAATTAATTGCATACCGTGCGACTCGTGCGTTTTTCATGTTGGATTTTTGAAGGAACGACAGGGCCTTCTGGTCTGTCTCAATGATGAAACGAGAACCAAGAAGGAAACGCTGAAGCTTCGTGACAGCCCATATGATCGCGAGAAGCTCGCGCTCAATAATTGGATATCTGGTTTCTGTCTTTGTGAGCTTCCTCGACACATACATCACTGGATGAAGCATTCCATCTACTTCTTGCATCAAGGAGCCACCAATACCGTACATCGAAGCGTCTGTCCTGAGAATAAATGGGAGATGAGGATCAGGAAGTTTTAAAATTGGTGCACATGAAAAGTAATGATTTAAATGGACTAGAGCTATGTTGCAGGCCTCCGTCCAGACAATTCTATTAGGGAAGCCTTTCGTAGTTAACTCAGACAGGACTGACGTAACTGAAGATAAATGAGGCATACATTTATTATAGAACTGTATAAGGCCGAGAAGACTCCGCACCTGCTTCTTAGTCTTAGGAATTGATAGGTTAAGAATCTTCGAGATAGTTTTATCCTCAGTTTACAGAAATCCATGGCCCACTCTGTGACCTAAGAAATAAATTTCTTTGAAACCTATTTGAACTTTCGAAGGATTCGCTGTCAGATTATTAGAGCGAAGAATTTCGAGAAGAGATTTCAATCCAGAAACATGTTCGTCCCAAGAGTTGTGGAACAAACAAATGTCATCTATATAGGAGATGATATCAGACCTATGAGAAAATAGTTTCCTCATCATCCGAACGAAAGTTGCTGGTGCGTTTACCAAGCCAAAGCACATGAAATTATACTGAAAGAGACCCTTAGGGGTAGCAAAAGCAGTGAAAGGTTTTGCGTTTTCCGTGAGAGGTATTTGCCAATAACCCTTGGCTAAGTCAAATTTGCTAAAATAGGTTGCTTTAGAAAGTTTTGACAGTAATTCGTCGAGAACAGGCATTGGCTCTGCGTCAGACTCGGTTATGGAATTGAGTTTACGAAAATCCATGCATAATCTGATATTATTATCCTTCTTCTTGACTATAACCATTGGGAAAGAATAAGCAGACTCTGATGGTGCAATAATGTTAAGCTGTAACATTTGACCTAATTCTTTTTCAACCTGATCCTGAAAGTGGATAGGGATAGGGTAAGGCTTTAATTTAATAGGTTTGTGATCTGTGAGTCTAATATCGCGAGTGATTATAGACGTTCGGCCTGGAATATTAGACAGAACTTGCTGATATGATTCTAGAATAGAAAGAATTTGAGATTGTTGTTCGTTGGATAGATCCGGACAAATAGATACATTTACCCATGATTCTGTCGGATAAAGAGACATGACAAGAAGTTGCAAAGGTGCATCATGAAAAGAAGTGGGTTCTTCTTGAATCACTGACAATGAAGAGTAAGATGAAGGATGATCGGTGATTACTTCATTAACAGCATCTAAAATAGGTTTGAGATATTCAGGTCTATCATGGAATTGTTTGAGCATGTTGATGTGAAAGGTTTTATTCTTGCCTTTCACGTCAAGAATGTAATCAACATCTGTCAATTTTGAAATAATTTCATATGGACCACTCCACGAAATGAGAAGGCTATTCTCTCTCGTTGGTAGCAGGACGTAAGCTTTGTCTCCAGGAACTAATTTCCTTAACTTTTTCCAACGGTTTTGAAGAGATATAGCTTTTTCTTTTGCCTTTTCAGATGAATCAGTCGCTATTTTCCAAGCGTCTATAAGTGTCTTTCGTAGATTCACCACATACTCATAGGATGACTGGCATTCCTGAGTCATCTCCGAACCTGTAAGTAATTGTTTTATTATCGACATGGGTCCTCGTGGTGGAGCACCATACATGAGCTCAAAAGGCGAGAACCCAGTGTGTTCGTTTGAGACTTCCCGATAAGCGAACAGCACTGCTGGGAGCACTCTATCCCAGTCCTGTGGATACGTCGTGGTAACTTTCCCCAGTATTTGTTTCAGCGTTTTATTTAAACGTTCTATCATGCCATTTGACATAGGATGATAAACAGAGCTAAGAGATCTATCAATATTGCATAGTTTCATGACATGCAACATGACATCTGACACAAACTGTGTTCCCCTATCTGATAAAATATTGTCAGGGAACCCCACTCTCGTAAAAATGAGGAATAGTGCATCAGCTACATCGGTGGTAGCAATGTGTTTAAGAGGTATTGCCTCCGGCCACCTGGTGCACATATCAATACAGGTGAGGACATATCTATGACCTCTGGCTGACGGAACTGACAGTGGACCTATTAAGTCTATGGCCATTTTTTCGAATGGTCGCACCGAAATATCCACAGCCTGAATAGGTGCATTATGGTAAGCACCCTTTGTACCCACTTGTTGGCATGTCTTGCACGAACGACAAAATAATTTGACATCCCTGTCTACTCCAGGCCAATAAAAATGCTGTAAGACTCTATATTTCGTCCTAGCAAAGCCCATGTGGCCTGCACAGTTTGTATCATGCGCATGTCTGAGAATGTAAGGTCGAATATTGGTTGGTACCATAATTTGCTGCTGTACCGATGTAGCATCTCTAGCATTACGAATTAATATGTCATTTTTAATTGTATACCAAGGTTGTGACCTTTCAGAGCAACCGACATCATCTGGTTTTACCAATTTGAAAAATCTTTTTAAAGAATTGTCATTCTTTTGCATATCAATAAATGATGTCTTCGTTAACATCGGTAAAAGATGTTGATCTTCCTCCTTGTCATGACTGTTAGTCATTTCTTTTTCCTCTTGAGCCTGTGCCTGAGCTCTTGTAACGACCATATTAGCGAGTAGTATATGCTGACGTTCCCAGATTTCTATATCTTGGAGTGAACACGCTTTTATACCCACAATATTGCCCATGATTATGTCAGCAAATGGTTCCTGTAATAAACAAGCTTTCACTTGACCTGAGAAAAATGGAGTATCAATGTGCACAATGGCTACAGGATAGAATTCCACCGTGCCTCCAAATAGGACACATTTTACATTCTCCCCGGTGCAGCAAGATGGGTCTACCAACGATTTGCGTACTCCAACAGTTGTGCAACCTGTATCACGCAAGACTGAAACTAGGTGATTATTTAAAAAAACCATGTGAAACATTAGCGAGCCTTTCCCATCATGCGAGGCTAATGCAGGTAACAACGCGGGCACAGGATGACCACAGGAAAGTCTGGAGACCACATCTGGCTGAAACAGAGTGCTGCATTCTGAACAATTTGATGGATTAAATAAATCAGCTAAACACGCATTTGCAATATTTGTGTTTTCCCCATTGGGATTAACTGCTCCTGTGTTACTACTCGTATTATGATTCCAGTTCGAGTTTTTTCGATCCATGCTCCGAGAGCGATTAAAGTTGTTATTACCCCGGTAATAATTCCGACTCTCTCTACCATTCTGAGGATTATTAGAATGCTGAGGACACGTACAACCTGGACAGTGTTGAGATGGAGGAGAGTTTTGGTTGTTCTTTGTATAATAGGATCTGTCTCCTCTGTTCATGTAGGTATTATCAGATCTACGCCATCCTCTGTTAGATTGAAAGTAACTCTGTGATGGTCTATTTCCATCAAAATATCGTTGGGAGTTTCTCTGATTGCCAAAATTGTACCGTCCTCGGAAAGATCCACTATTTCGGTCATTATTCTTGCCAAAATTTCTATCCATACTTTGCGATCGAGCTCTAGGGTTGTTTATCTGCACTGAATGAGCTGATGCAACAGGTAATGCCTCTTTAATAGTAGAGTTGTTCACACTCTTCCCTGGGTGTGCCGTCATAAACTGGCGCCCTAACAACTCAAGGGATTGTAACGATTCTGGCTTCCGTTCATGTAAATAGGCCAAAAAATCAGGGCTAATGGAAGAAAGTACTTTGTCTCTCTAAATAAGGTCCATCAAGTCCTCATATGTATGTTTGATTTTAGCCAACTCAATCCAACGATTGAAGCATAACTTTATAGTTGAAATAAACTCACTAAAGTCCTTGTTGCTTTCGGGTGTGAGTTTTTTAAATCTTAGCCTGTATCCATTCTCGTCTAATTGATACTTTCTTAAAAGTAATGTTTTAGCTGCCTCATAAGATTTTATGTTTTCCTCATTGATTGTTGACACAGCTTTCAACGCTTCACCTATCAGTAATGACATTAAATGTATCACCCATGATGATTTTTCCAGTTTGTATTCCTCACACACTGTCTGGAATCTGTTTAGGAAGCACGAAATGTCGTCTATATTTTGATTAAATTTAGGTAAGTGAAGTTTAAATGATGAAGCATGTTCTCTCTTGACCGAACCTGCACCTTCTTGATTACTCTGTTTATTACTAGCTTCCACTTTGAGTCTCTCCAACTCTACAGAAGCCATTTTTTCTTCATGCAGAAATTGGGCTTTCTTAGCCTCTAAATCTATCTCATCTTGTCTTTTCTTTTCTGCCATTTCATCTTGTCTTTTCTTTTCTGCCATTTCATCTTGTCTTTTCTTTTCTTCAAATTCTTCTTGTCTTTTCTTTTCTGCTATTTCATCTTGTCTTTTCTTTTCTTCAAATTCTTCTTGTCTTTTCTTTTCTGCTATTTTTTCTAACTGAATTCGTTCATCTTTTTCGATCTCTCTCATTCTTGCTCTCTCATCCCTCTCCAGTTTCTTTTCTTCTCTTTCCAGTTGCTCCATGGCAAACTCTTTAAGCTCCTGGCCTTGCATTCCCATCTCTTTACCTAGCTGGATAAAATGCTCCAGACTAGACATTATGTAAGTTTAAGTATATATATATATATATAAGTTACTTAGTCTGAATATGAATATGGGTACTGATGAGCGATAAGCAACACCAATGCCAATTCGTTAAAATTCAGTACTCTGCAAATGTGACTTAGCAAGTAATCAATGCAAACAAAAAAAAATTAGTGTCGTACACTATAAGACAGAACACGTAGTACAATAGTGTAGCAACAGAAGAAAATACTAAGGTGTAGAAAAAAGGATAATGTTTGAAATATATGCTTACACTATAAGGTTACACTAGACAAGACGAATTTACAACAAAAATCCATATATCAACATAATAATAGCTAGAGAATACAAACAATAAACGTACAAAAATGCAGAAAAACTTAATCAAAAAAACAACAACTGACAAATACAAACAACAGTGAAAAAACAGGACAGCACGTCTATAACATAAAGTAAATTAAGTATATTCACAAAGAGCGCTTTCCACACAGCATTTTGAGCCGGGCCTCTTTGAGAAAATATTACATAAATTTCCCTACTGACACCCTTGATTGCAGACCCGTCCGAAGATGAGATGTAATTCTGCTTATCAAGGTCCCACAAACCCCAACAAACATAAAACAGATAAACAAAAAGGCTCTACTATAGAATTGTGTAAGACTAAGGCTACAACAAACTAGTCCACTTATCTTTTTATGATCCTTCCTCCGAAGTATAAATGCACGTGACAGTATTGTTGCCTCCAACATATGCTACAGGTAGAGCGAAATTTCATCGATACAGATTGCTCCCACATGTAGAACTATCCATCTTGTTTCACTGGTTGAATGACTGTGCTTTGTCTTGACTGCAGAAATGTTGTTTGATTACTTTAATTTTTCCTGACGAATCCAACCTGGAACTGCGTAGAGTGATGATAACTTTCGTCTCAAAAATGTTGATGAAGAAAATACGAACTTCTATTGGTAAAGTTCAGCAAATATTATGATTGAAGTATGCTGTTTACTCTTTAAGTTTCTTCTTGCCGGCCCTAGTTTGAAGAAAGCCGGTTGGCATAGGTTGCGCAGAAATTTCTATTGCTTTCCGATACTGTAAAGTTCGTCGATGTGGCTAGGGACAGTAGTATCATTTGATAAAATCTTGTGGGTAGAACGAAATCCCGTGTATACTGGCCACCACTTTATACTGTTACCTTATACTTATTGAAGGCTATTGGGTAACGAGTATATTAATGTGCTGCACTGGTCTTGTAAGATATTTTGATATAATAGACAACAGTCTCAACAGTAACGTACGGAATGGCCAACTTGAATGATCTTGATCAACAGCTTGTTGTACGTTTTATCACATTTAATATGTCACAATACAACATAAGTGTACTTCACTTCTTTTGAGAGCATATGATGATATGACGTTACACTAGTAATACAAATGTGATCAGTAGCAGCCATAAGCAATAATGTCGTTGTGCCGGTTTAAAGTCAGAATGTCTATGTATCGTCTACAACGCCTTCATGCTTTACAAATCCGTATTGATTCAAATCACTTACTGTCCATCTCCTTAAGCCACACATAATCAGGCACACATTCTTAATGAATTGAGTCAATTATATTGACTCTGAAATATGTTATAACAATAAACACTGGTCTGTCGCTCTCACATAAAAATCCATACACTTCGAAAAACACCAGCCAGACACAACTGTCCTAACGATCACCTTCGTTCCCCCCGCAGAAGACCCGGTCCACGTCATACACTAAATACCTGTGTCACACACATACCACAACTCGCACGCTTTTACAATCGGAGCGTATTTGCGTTCTGCTCCATTGCGCACAGCGATGAATTACCAGCCTGTGAGCAAAGTGATAGGTAACAGTGCTGATTTTCTAAGCCGCCATCCGTGTAATGAGAATCAAAGTGATCACCAGGCATAGATAGAAATTTATCTATGTGTATATAGAATTAGAGACTGGCATATGATTTCTGTTTTAAGTGGGGAGAATTTGTGGTGAAAAATTCTAAATACCCATATATAAATTAGAACATAAATGTAAAGCCGAACGAAATAATACAATAGAAAGAAGAATGGTGAAAGACCAGTGCTTTTCCAATAGCGCTTCCGTTTTATAACGCCATAATGACTGAACAAGAGACCCTCTTTTT
The DNA here is from genome assembly GCA_024509875.1 of Oreohelix idahoensis. Lineage (NCBI taxonomy): Eukaryota > Metazoa > Mollusca > Gastropoda > Stylommatophora > Oreohelicidae > Oreohelix > Oreohelix idahoensis. The sequence goes on from JAMPIV010012488.1 coordinate 60,974, forward strand.
TCTATTTCGTCTGCTTAAACTCTACGCAAAAGCCTACACGCGTTTCTAAAAATAAAACTGGTACTGTATTTCTTAGACGACCTTGATAGGCACACTGCATAATGACCTAGATACAAATACTACCATTAATGAAATTATACACACAAAGTTAACCTAGAAAGACAGACGGACTAAGCAGAGGCGAGAAAGGATAAACGGAGCGAAGCAATAATACTACGTCGTCTCGCGATTAAAAAGTGAACGCCAATCACACGCGAAATGCATGAAGGCCTGATTTTTTCAAATAAACAGTGATAAAAAACACTAACGATACGAGGTTAGGTTTTGAAAACAGGTTTAAAGTCTTATTGGGAAACCTGACATTCTACTGTTTAATGTCTAAGCTCCTGACATTAGTCTGACAGTACAGAAGACATCCCTTAGTATGGAAGTGAACAGGTGGTAACAGCACGACTAACATAGAAAAATACATATTTTGAACGAAGCCACTTAGCCCCATTAAACTTATATATTCTTGTACCTTAGGACTTGCTGACAAAGAATATGTTATGTGTTACGCAAATAGTCTGTTAATTAACAAATTATAGCCAAAAAACTATAGTTGGGTTGACTGACAGCACAAGATCATATCTGCTTATGTTTTTTAATGGCATGTTTGGAAAACACTGCTTTGGGGGAAATGAGGCCGACAAGTTAGATACGATTTGATTGGCTGTGGTAAAATGTAAGGCGAAACCTTATTGGTCTAACTGCAAATACAAATATTGTTGTTAATGGCAACTTATAGGATGGATAGTTTTTTTCAAAGGCTCATGTAAACATGGCCTGATTGGTTAGAACGTTAGATATGGTCAAATAGAAGCGTCAGTTCACTGCCATTTTTGAAAATAAATTATGTGAAAATCAAGTGCGTTGAGAGCAGGCTAAGAGTTTTCTAATAAAGGAAAAGCCTTGACAAAGGCAGATCAAAATTGTGCCAGAATTCATCGCCAGTCAACGTTACTTGTTTAATATTTCCATGAATTGTGGTAAGCTAGACATATTTAATATATGTTTTATATGAAAATTGAATGTGAAATGATACATTATGTCTGTATGTGTGTGAGTCAGTAGCAAACATGAGGCAAAGCCTAGATATTGCTCCACCTTGTAAAGATTGTCAGAGAGGAGTATAACTGCCTATACAGATAGATATATTGGATTGCCATATGTAACGTGACACCTATCCTATTGTATAGAAGGGATTAACGCTGGAATTGCAGAGGCGTTGTAACCATTAGGGAGAGGAATACTGGTGTATATTGTCACATGAAAAGCTAGCAGTTGGCCTACAGCTCTGAACTTTATGTTTGTACTGTCTTGTACGTCAGTGTGGAAATATATTATATATTAGTTATGAAGAAGGAGGCACAACCTTCTTATTTCAGGGACCGTGGTACTGATGTTAATATAGCAGCACATGGTCTGAGCCTTGCTTGATCCAGAACTCTGGCAGCAGACTCCTTGCCCAAGATATCGGCCATTGTGGGTTTTTCTAGCAAACTGAGAAGCAAGCGAGCAGAAGATACAGTTTTCCTGCAGCAGCCATATGAGCTAAGAATGTTTCAGCACGAGCAGCTCACCCTTGTATAACCCACCTCAATTGACTTACATAAATAGTCCAAGAGGGACAATAATTGTTTTAAAAAGTAAAAGAATCTGTAAAATCTTTAATATTATTTCCACCAGTAACAAACACATGAAGTCGTGATGACAACCAATAACCTAGCTCAAACAGCCAGTATTGCCTCATAATACTACCTCACAACATTACACTCATATTATAATAATATTATATGTCGGGACAAAGATCCTTTGTATAAAATTTTGTACATAAACATTGTGTTTACATTTGATTGTGATTCCTGATTCACTGTGTAGTAGGATCAGGATATCTATTTATTGAAAAACATTCAATACATTTGTTAAATTTAACCCATGACTTAATAAGATAATCTTTAGAGTGTTATGTGTGTCTGTGACTGTCATATTGTTGTCAATTTGTTGAGGATCTTAACTTAGATGTTTATCTGTCTGTTGGTTGTTGTGAATTACACTACATCACTATCATAACCCTAGACATGAAACGTAGTCATCACTAAATTCAAGAATAAGTCTGATTGAGGTCTAAATGTGGTAGCAAGTAAGGTCATCTGTAACACACCACACTTATTAGATACAGATACCTTCACAGCTGATCTCAGTCAGTACACTAAGTCCCCTATAACTATATTATATAATCCCAACCTACCACAATCATGCTGTTGATAACGATAGTTTGGTTAGTAATTACAATAATATGATGATATTCATGGTAATGATGACATTTTAGCTACAACCCCTGAACACTGTTGTTCTTGACGATACTGTTGTAGTAATGACAATAATATGATAATATTCATGGTAATGTTGATATTTTGGCTAAAGCTTCTGAACTCTATTGTTGATGACGACAGTGTTGTTAGTAATAACTATATACAATGTGATGATATTCATGGTTATGATGAAATTTTGGCTTAGGCTTCTGAACCCTGTTGTTGATGACGGCAGTTTTGGTAGTAATGACAATAATGTGCAATGTGATTATATTAATAAGTTCATTCGTTCTAAAAACGTCTCATATTTTATACCTAATGACCTACTTTGCACCTTGCAAACCTCGAACTTACCTCTTTGGTAGTTGCTTTAGTTTTGCAAGCGGATCATCATGGAATGCTTTACCAAAGTCTGTCAGCACTAATAATTATACCACATTGTGACAGACGAATTTCAGCGTCCCTGAAATGTTAGATAGCATGAGAACCCTCATTCATTTATGTTGCAAATTTAATCGCCAACGTGGGTCCCACGTTTGCTAATTAGTATGCACCAAGCAGATTGGACTCTTTACCACGTTTGCTAATTAATATGTAGACAGTTAGCATGCGAGGAACCATGAGATTCGCTTCGTATTTAGTTTAGATAAGCCACGTCTTCCGCCTTATCTTAGAGCGATCTAAATCAACTACCTCCTTCACCTTTCTTTCTTACCGCCTTATAGGCGTTGCCAAAGTTCAAGGAGGAAAGCGGTTAACGATCAAAAGGCAGTGGTGGTCCCAGAACGGACGAAGCAGTTTCACGCCTTCGTTTAGCACTTCAGTGCGAACCAGAGAAGAGCGCTGAAATTGCGGCGGACAAACAGACACGGTGGGAAATCTAGGAGCTTTGCCCAGCGGCAAGTAACGCGGAATTTCCCTGATATCAAATAAGTTGTGAAATCTCGCGTGTCCCTCTTATCCTTCAATTCTTTAATTATATATTGAGACCACTGAAGAATGCGTTTATCATTTGCGCCAGAGAGTCTGAAGAAAGTACTAGCTTATAGAACAAGATTTTTCGCGAATATCTTCTATATTGGAGACTAAAATTTATTCTGTTTGTGCAGCGGTAATATATTAGTTCCAAGTGATCAGTGGTCTAGCTCTTTCATTTTATTTCACTGGATTTTGTGTTAATATAAACCTATTAAATAAACACATCTCAAAAGTTTCCAGTTGTAAATTAAATGATATATCTATACGTTATTTCGCAATATAATAGAAACTTAAATTAATTTAGAAGCCGCTAAGGGATTTATAACCAATTAATACAGTTTAGTTCTGTATATACATGTGTTTCTTTAACTATTAGACTCGCGGACAGTTTTCTTAAATATATATAACTGAATACGCTAGTGTTTAAAATAGTCTTAACTGTAAATTTAATGCGCGTCAGAATATGATTCGTATTGGGTTTATGATTTCATGTTTTCTATTTTTCCACATAGGATGATCATATACCTTTGCGTCCCAGCAATTATAGAGTCCTCCAGACTCGGTTCTTCTACCTTCAGAGATTTTATAAACATTTTAAATATAATTTTCGTGTTGCGGCCCTGTGCGGTCCCACTCTCTATTTTGATACATGAGAGGAATCCAACCAAGAACATTTAAATGATAATCTCAATAATTATGTAAAGATAACTGGAGAAGAACAGTTGCCAGAAGCTATACTAGATATATATATTTTTTTAACGCTCTGCTGTGGAAAAGAATATATTCTTCATGTACACTGACCGTCACGTTAGTTTCCACTGGATTTAAAACCCCGAAGAGAAAAAAACATAACTCACTGAGCAGTCTTTGTCATCACTGTGTTCATCACGCTATAGAAGTTTTCCACCACCAGTGGTGAAATCCAGGAGACCACTACCTTCTCATAACTATACCTGTGACAGTGCCATCCCATAGAAACTTTAGATAAAATCAAAAGTTCCTTCACCTTCCAGCGATTTCGGGAAAATTAGCTGAATGCCAAATCCGGTAGTCTGGGGCTGGAAAGCGAAGGAAAAGACTCATACATTTGTTGAGTATTTACTAGCTGTTTGTGTTATTTTATGAATTGACAGATTCAACGATCGGTAAGTGTAAAAGTGTGTGATGGGCATCGCTAGCGTGCATGAATGAATGACATTTTTCTTGATAAACTTATAATTTTCTCTACTTGGTAAACATCCATATACTGTATTCCTTGCATTGTTCTCTTTAAGTGGGGTTGCTTACCTTTTCTTATTTCCCCTCCCTTAATCTGCTTAGTCAAGGGATAACTTGGAGAATACTAGGACTCTGTTCTTACACCCCATACTAAATATTGTAAAACCCCCTATCAGAATAAATTAATTTATCTTTAGGTTAAATTGCCTCTTTCTGATAACACTTGTCTTTGGGCTGGGTTTTTCTTTTTTGCTATACAAGCGGGAAGGGCATATTGGGATACTACTATTCTCCCGCCCCCCCCCCTCCTCCCCCTCCCCCCCCCCCCCCCCCTTGTTATTTGTATTTTTCTGTAACTATGATCTTTTTGACTGTACCATGCTAAATGTTGTGAGTTTGGTTTAAATGATAATAAACACCATAAACCTTAAATTACTGTGTTGGCCGACCCATTACCCCATATCTGTTATATGTAGTTTGTATTCACGTCTGTGTGTTTGTAGCACCAAACTGGTGTGTGTACATGAGTGTTGGGTAACTGGCAAAATTGGTTAGCCAGGAGAGATTTAGGAGTCTACAGATAAATAAGATTGTCATAAGATAGGCAAATCGGAGAAGATTACCCGATTTCAAAGACTGTCCTTACTCTTTTCAGCACCCTGGTGAATCAACTATCTATTTCCTAACCCTTACTATCACATAGCCTTCACTATCATTCTCCACTCAGACAAGACCACTATTTCTAAGACCTATCTCAAATAAAATTACGACACAATATATCTGCATTTTCATAAAATACGCACCTACCGAAAATTCTATGATTTAGTTCATACAACGTTTCCATCATGTGATTTAGTTCATACGTTTCCATGAGTGAGTTAGTTCATACGTTTGCATGAGTAATTTAGTTCCTACAATGTTTCCATGAGTGATTTAGTCCATACAACGTTTCCATGAGGGATTTAGTTCCCACAACGTTTCCATGAGTGATTTTGTTCATACGTTTCCATGAGTGATTTAGTTTATACAACGTTTCCATGAGTGATTTAGTTCATACAATGTTTCCATGACTGATTTAGTTCATACAACGTTTCAATAATGGATTTAATTCATACAACGTTTCGATAAGGGATTTAGTTCATACAAAGTTTTCATGAGTGATTTAGTTCATACAACCTTTCCATGAGGATTTAGTTCATACAATGTTTACATGAGTGATTTAGTTCATACAACGTTTCCATGAGTTATTTAGTTCATACAACGTGTCCATGAGTGATTTAGTTTATACAAAGCTCCCATGAGTGATTTAGTTTATATAACGTTTCCATGAGTGATTTAGTTCATACAATATTTCCATGAGTGATTTAGTTCATACAACGTTTCCTTGGGTGATTTAGTTCATACAATGTTTCCATGAGATATTTAGTTCATACAACGTTTCCATGAGGGAGTTAGTTCATACAACGTTTCCATGAGTGATTTAGTTCATACAACGTTTCCATGAGTGATTTAGTTCATACAACGTTTCCATTAGTGATTTAATTCAAACAACGTTTCCATGAGTGATTTAGTTCATACAAAGTTTCCATGAGTGATTTAGTTCTTACAACGTTTACATGAGTGATTTAGTTCATGCAACGTTTCCATGAGTGATTTAGTTCATGCAAGGTTTACATGAGTGATTTAGTTCATACAACGTTTCCATAAATGATTTAGTTCATACAACGTTTCCATTAGTTATTTAGTTCAAACAACGTTTCAATGAGTGATTTAGTTCATACAAAGTTTCCATGAGTGATTTAGTTCATTCAACGTTTCCATGAGTGATGTAGTTCATACAACGTTTCCATGAGTGATTTTGTTCATACAACGCTTCTGTTACGGATTGCCTCCTCTGCTTTGCAGTAGTGGTCCAACAGTGGCCAAAACTCATGAGTATCTAAACTTGATCTTCAAAGGTGTTTTCCTTCGCACAAGATTACTCTTGGCAGAGATGTAGATACAAGTGTAATGGCGCTTCTATCCGAAGGGAGTATTCACAATATAATTCAGAAGTCAAGAACTATGCGGCATAGAGCTGAGCAGTTGTTAATTTATATCTGTCTCTTTAGTTTTAAAATAACAATTAGTATTAAAAGTTTAAAATAAATAAAATGCTGGTGACTTTTATATTGGAATCAAATTTTCTCTTCAGAGAGATTTAGGGTGAGGATATAGTCCAAAAATTATGTCCTTTTTTGCTGGTGCCTTTTTATAAAAAGATAACTGATATAAGAGAGTCCTGCAGCTGTGGTGTTCGTCACTTCTTGGTGATGAGTGTACTTCACTGACACGAGTGGCGTAGTAACTTCAGTACTTCGAACCGTCTGATAGCTTGTAACCACGAACTTTTGGAAAAATAGGAAAACAAATGCCTCTGCTAAGTACATTTGTGGACTACCAATTAACAGACGCATTCTCTGTTTCCACCCAATAATGTTAGTCTCTCAGAAGAATTAAATTCCCGAGTACACGGTGTAGCTCAGGGAAGATGCATAAACTTCACCATATTCCACTGGGTATTAACTGGGAAAATGTGTCTGGACAGCGCGATTAATGAGTTGTCTGAGTTACAATTAACAAAGTGCATACATCTCACAAAATATTATGCACTTCAGACAGATGTGATGTAATCATCAATCATCACTGCTCCATTCGGAGTCTGGAATCTCCTCTGCTGTCGGTTTTCCGCACGACTAGCTAGAAGAAATTAGCAGCGCTTGCTATACTGGTTTGTGAATATACTATTTCTGTATGTTGAGGTTGCCAGCTTCATTATAACCACTTAGCAAGAACAACATTTCAAATTCATATTTGTAAAATAATTGTTACACTTTACCCCTTAGTTTTGGGAATCCACAATCTCCTCACGCAGGTTAGATTAGACAAGAGCAATTTAGGTTACATGCTCTCGAACCACTTGGTCTGGAAATTTTGAATCCATCTAATGACGGATGAATCTGCGAAACACTTGGCCTGGGAAACTAGTAATTCCTCTTCGACGGGTGTTCTGCGATACACTTGGTCTGGGAAAGTTTCTCTTAAGACGAGAGATCCAATTCCTTAGGGTTCCAGTCTTGGTTCGTAAAGTCCTGGTCCCTTAACATTTTCAGTCTCTGTATTTATAAAAGAGGGCTTAATTTTTAAGGTTTTAAGTTTCCCAAATACTTCGATCTGTCACTTATAATATAGGAATTCTAGGTCTTATGTCTCACTGGCTTCTGGGAGTCACTCATATAACGTGCGCTGCAGTCTCTCTGTTCTGTGTCTCTGATTTCACTACATTATATGTGCAGTTCTCAGTTCACATCACATATGGTGCTTCCGTCGGATGTTCCAATAGGATCCATAATTTATTCCGGCTTCTTGCTTTAATCCAATCGTAAGTTCTTTAGCACTTGGTTTGGGTGTCTAATTTCAAAATATCCCCCACGTGTTTTAAAATATTAAATTTAATATTCCAACGTGTGACCTCTTTTAAATCATGCGGTAATGTTTCCGTCCAATCACAACAACATGATAACATGTTTGCCTGGCGTAATGTCTTCCGCCATGATGTCTACCCAGACAGATTATCTTTAACAATCACCAGGGATTGTCCCACAAAAAACGATAAACGTATCTACCCTCTGTGTAATCTGCCAAACAAACAGGCACCGATGTCGGCGACCCAGACAGACAATCTTGGGTTCTTTTCATGTCCATCGGTCGAGACCGTGTTGTCACCAGCTTTTCACCTGGGGTCAAATGTTGGACCGACGCGTATCATAAGATGGTCAGACTGAGAGAATAGATAAGCGAATGACTGGTATAATTACCTGGTATTATCGCATTTACCTTGCGGAACGTAAACAATTGTGCGTGTAAAGCAGATACGTACGTAGGGGAGTAGAGTGTTACAGACTTCACCCTACTAGATCGAACAGAGAGCAAAATAATGAAAAGGCATGATTTATGCCAAGTAAAAGTGATTGGTGATACAAATGAAGAAAAAGAAATGATAGTGCCGTAGGGCTGAAGGTGTGAGAGATCACACAAAAGAGCATATGAAGAAGTTCTGTGACAGTTTCAATGAGTGATTTAGTTCATACAACGGTTCCATGAGTGATTACTTGAAAATATTGTAACTTGACATTAGTTTTCAATAAGTAATTTCTGTATTGCTCCTTCTCTCCTTCTCTCTCTCTCTCTCTTTCTTTCTCTCTCTCTCTCTCTCTCTCTCTGTCTTTCTCTCTCTCTCTGTGCACATGTAGGCGTGAGTAAATGCAAGTGTACGTTTATATAATAATACTTTAATCTGAAAACACTTAGTGAATTATATTATTGCAGGGCGGAACTGTAAAAAAAAAAAGAATGATGCCTATTTCTTTACCCTGATGAAATAAAGATTTCGTTAGTTCGTTCCTTGTTTTTCGGTATTCTGGCATAGGTAAATTGGCTTAGGACATACTATGTTCCGGACTTCGAAGTGCGTACATGTTAATCTTCCTCTCCACTGGTCTAAGTATCTTTTCCTGCTGCTGATTGGTTATTATGTATTGGTTTAATCGTTTCTTAGAAACTTTAGAGAAGATTTAATTTAGACTGTAATCTGATCATCAAAAATGTCCACACTCTTCCGACAGGACAGATACATCAAGAAGTTTTAAGACGGAAAGGACACCTTGTCTTGAAACGTAAAAAAAAAAATATTAATGGGTGGAGTTCTTCTTCATGTACCATGCCTAGTAGCGTAGGAGATCATGCCTGTCCACAACTTCCAGTCTCTACTAAAATTTATCAAATCAGCTGTTGACATCTTTCCAAACCACGATGTCAAACTGTCCAGTATTTGCTCTCTTTGTCTGCCCCTATCTCTTTTTCCTTCATTCTTACCTGTTTTTTGCAATATATTCCAACTTTCATGTTCTCATAACATGCCCCCAAAAAAGTGGATTGCTTCTTTCTAACTTGTGAAAAAAGTTTCCTTTGCGCATTGGCCTCTTTTAGGACATCCTCATTACCCTTTTTGGTTATCTATGTTATTTTTAACATTCTTCCGTAAAACCACATCTCTGTGGCCTCTAGTACCCTCCCTACTTGTTTACTAATTGTCCATGACTCACTCCTATATATCTGAATTGGTTCTATATAACACTGAAGAACATGTTGCATAAAATACTCTTCATTTTATATAATGCTGCTTTTGCCTGAGCTATTCTGCTCTTCACTTCTAGGATACATCTTCCATCAGATGTTATTAATGTGCCCAGGTATTTGAATTTATTGACCTGTTTTTAAGAAAATTAATAGAAAGAGCCATAGAAGTGAAGACAGATCTGTACTTCTGCTTTATAGATTACACTAAGGCACCTGACAAAGTGAAACATGAGTAAATTATCAAAGTGTTAAAAACGTTTTTTTTTTTAAAAACAGGTCTATAAATTAAAATACCTGGGCACATTAATAACAAAGGATGAAAGATGCATCTCAGAAGTGAAGAGTAGAATAGCTCAGGCAAAAGCAGCGTTCTATTTACTTTGATAGTGCATTCTGAAGAAGCCCTTTTCTTTGGGACGACCATTACCCTTGTCTGTTTGCTACTAAGGCAAAGGCCTTTATTTTCATTTGTTATCACTATTGATCAACCATTTCCTGCAGCTCCTATTCACTTTTTGCTATTACGACTGTATCATCAGCGTATCTCAAGTTATTTATTTTATGTCCGCCAAATAATATTCCTGGAATGTCTTCTAGAGATTTCATTATATTTTCACTGTGCAGATTAAACAGATCCGAAGAAAGCAGACATCCCTGTCTGACTCCCGTTTTTACTCGATGAAACGTTCCTTTTTGACTGCTAATTCTTACAGCTGCTGTTTGTTGCCTGTACATGCTCTTATTAGCCTCAAGTCTTTACCATCAATGTTTATGCTTTCTAACACTGTGATAATGTCCTCATGTTTCACTTTGTCAAATGCCTTAGTGTAATCTATAAAGCACACATATAGATCTGTCTTCACCTCTATGACCCGTTCTATTGATGTTCTTAAAATATATAAAGCATTGTTTGTGCCCTTACCTTCTACAAACCCACAATGTTCATCACTGATTTCTGGTTTAATTGTATTTCTCAATCTTCTCATGATAATTAGTAATAATAGTTTGGTCACATGACTCATAAAACTAATGGTGCAATGCTTTTCACATTCCAGGCTTCTGGTTTCTTTGGCAAAGCTTTTAATATGGATTTTAGCAGACCATCAGGTATTTGACCACTTTTGTAGTTGTCATTTAAGAGTTTTGTTATCGCTTCTACACCAAATCCTCCCAAAGCTTCCATTTCCCCTACTGTTACTTTATCTGGTCCAGGCGCTTTGTACTTCTTCATGGAGTGCATGGAATCCTCTACCTCTGCCACAAATATCGAAGGTCCTTCACAACTGTCCTGGTCGTTCAAATCTGGTCTTTCAGCATCATACAACCCTTAATGTAGCATTGTTGCTATCGTTTTTGACGGAGTCATAATAGGTAAATCTATTTAATACTTTTGTTGGTCAAAGTTGAGGATAATTGGGTATTAACTTCTATGACAGGTTGTTTAAGGGTTATCTTCTCAATCTTTCAATTATTGTCGTTGATCTGTCTTAACGATGCTCAGTTATATGCTGTCTAGGCTTGCGCAAGTTCTGGGCGCGAACTGAGGAAACTTCCGTCAGGGAGGTTGTGTTTTTTTGGGCTGTCGGACATGATGTCCGTTGTGATTTTCTCTATATCATCGTGAGGATTGGAAAGTTTTCGATATGACTGAAATGTCAATGTTTTCCCCAGTGATTCTTTGTTCGTCAAGAGTGACGACATTTATTAAGTGTGTATCCGGAAGATTCTGTAAAAGATAAATGACATTCTTATTAATATGACTTTGGTTGCAGAACATTTGAAATTACCTATCTGCGAGTGAAGCTCACAGATCTTGAGAGACAGAATTCCTCCTTGCTTCTTGTGTTAGCCAAATGAGACTATGTGTTTTCTATTGAACAGAAGCCTAATGATGATGATAAATTATTGTGGACGCCGCAGGTTGGCGGTATATATATATGTTTAGCATGGTTTGATCGTGCCTGCTAACAAAGTATTCACAGCTGTCTACATATTGAGGATCTGTATTACGGCCAATATTTTTCAGCAAGAGGAATATATCTGGCGGGCTATGCCAGTTGAATAACAGCCTTAAGTATTATTGCTACGCAATTTAGGAGCTCGGTTGTTGGACGACTGAGCTAATTAAGTATCTGACGCACTGAGTCAATGGTACGGAAGCTACATTGTAAACTGTAACATTAGGACAGATGATGTTTGGGTATGTCCTAGTTGATGTATGATGCAAGCCTTTGATTCCCAGACATTTAACAGTCATTCATTATTTATGTGAAGTCCTTGATCTTGTCGATTTGACTGTCCTGTTGATGCTACTGTCAGTTTCGTAAATAAATATCATATTTCCTTTCATCGAATTGTGGGGTTTTATTTTTATTGTCATACCATGGCCTATCAAACTGGTGCTTACCTTTGTTTTGATCCCTAGGATCAAATTTATTAAAGTTCTGTGGTGCCCTAAAATTATCCACCTGTTTCTTTTTATTACCTGTTACCTCTGCTTGAGCTGCTTGATACCTTTCAGCAACATTTAGCAACTCACCCAGCCTCTCTGCACCTTGTTCCATGAGAAACTTTCTCAGGTCTGGAGCCATGGACTCTCTTAATTGCTCTATAAGGACCATTTCCTTAAGATCTTGGGTTTTCCCCAGAGAAGTCCATTTCTCCAAGTATGTCTCTATTCGTGCAGAGAACTGGTGATAGGTTTCACCTGACAATAGTTTAGCATTCCTAAATTTTTTCCTATAAAATTCTGCATTCTTTTCATACCTTAACAAAAGAGCCTGCTTTAGCATGTCATAATTTTCCTGATCACCTCTGCTCATTTTAGCAAAAACTTCATACGCTGCCCCACGAAGTCCCTGAGATAACTTTAAGCTCCACCTTTCTCTCTCTAACCCATATGTGGTAGCTAATAGTTCGTACCTATTTAGGTAGCTCTCAATATCATCGTCTTTCTCAACAAAATGATCTAAATGAAAGTTCATAGCTGAGGTTGAGGCTCCCTGGCTAGCGGTGGCATCAGAGGTAATGGGACTGGCACCATTTTCAGGAGCATGGCCTTGAAACTCAAACTCCCTTAGTCGTAACTCATGTTCCCTTTGTAATCTTTTATCTTCTGCTTCCCTTTCTGCAGCTAATCGCTTGTCTTCCCTTTCTGCAGCCTGTCTTCTTTCCTCGGCTTCCCTTTCTGCAGCTAATCTTTTGTCTTCTCTTTTTGCCTCCAATGCTTTAGCCTCTTTGTCAGCCTCAATCTGCACCCAGGGATACCTTTTAAATATAATCAAAGCGCTATATGACAATGCAAGATGTTGTGTTAGAACAAATAAAGGGAATACAGAATGGTTTACAGTAGAAACAGGGGTGAAACAAGGCTGTATTATGTCACCACTACTTTTTGGAATAGCTATTGATTGGGTTATGAGAAACTATACCCACAATGAACAATTGGGTATAAAATGGACAAATGGAAAATTCCTGGGGGACCTGGATTTCGCAGATGATGTAGCATTCTTAAGTTCAACACCAAGACAATCCCAAGAAGCAATAAATAATTTGTGTCATCTCTCGGTTAAAATTGGTCTCCAAATAAATGCCTCTAAAACTAAAGCTATGAACTTTTCTAACGAGACCTTTGATATCATCTTGAACGGGGAAAAACTACAGAAAGTTGAAAGTTTCAATTATTTAGGCAGTAAAATGACTCAGGATGGTGACACAACAAGAGAAATCCATACTAGAATTGCTTTGGCAGCTAGCGCCTTCAATAGATTATCTAACATTTGGAAATTACGATCATTGAATATACATACCAAGCTTCGTCTGTTTAATTCAAATGTTATCTCAGTGTTAACATACGGCTGTGAGAGTTGGAAAATAACAAAATCATTGGAGAACAAGCTGAATACATTCGAGAACAAATGTCTTAGAAAACTCATGAACATCAGTTGGAAAGAATTCAAGACTAATCGACAAATAAGAGAAGACTCTAGGCAGAAATATGTCTCCGACTATATAAGGAAAAGACGATGGTCATATATCGGTCATGTCCTACGAATGCAAAACAACAGAATACCACTACAGGCGCTCACTTGGGTTCCTGAGGGTAAGCGGAAAAAAGGAAGACCAAAAGAAACACTCAGAAGAACAATAACAAGAGAGGAAGAACGTTGGGCCTAAATAATGTGCAAGAGCTAAGAGGAGTGGCGTCACAACGAACAACCTGGAGAGCACTGGTTTCTGCCTTATGCGCCGTGTTTGGCGCTTAAAGAATTTATTATTTATTAATCTGCAACCTCTTAGCCTCAGCCTCAATCTGCAACCTCTTAATTTCCTTTTCAGCCTCTAACTTTCTTTCGGCCTCTTTTTCTAATCTTCTTTCTTCCCGTTCAATATATTTGTCACATTCAGCAGTGACATAAGAAATCATAATTTGCCCGTCCATTCCTAACTCTTTTGCAGTCTGTACAGCAGCAGATCGAAATTTGGCCAGGTCCGCCATTTTCTAACAAGTAAATGTAAATAATATCTAACTAAACAATATAATCTATAATTATTTATTTAATGACACCACAGGCACTGAGAGCTCAACCTTATTTAATTCCACCCAGGGATACCTTTTAATTCTTATAATTCCCAATATATATAACAGGAGAAAGTTCAATATCACGGACCGGACCCCAATATATGTGGTAAAGTGGGATTTTATAAATATCTATAGGGGACTTAGTGTACTGACTGAGATCAGCGGTGAAGGTATCTGTATCTAATAGGTGTAGTGTTTTACAGATAACCTTACTTGCTGCCACATATGTATACCTCAGTCACAATTATTCTGGAATATTGTGATGACTACGTTATATGTCTAGGGTATGTATATGATGAAGTGTAAGTCACAACAACAACAGACAGATCAACAATTTAATTTATTCCACCACACTTGACAACACTGTGACACTCACACAAATGAAACATTCTATAAGACTATCTTAAACGAGTCACTGGTAAATTTTCAAATATCAATATGTATTAAGTACTTTTCATTAATATATATGAGTCCTGATTCAAATACCAAGTGAACCAGGAATTCACAATCAATTTTAATTACAAGTTATATGTACAGAATTTATCAATATGAATCTTGTAGTGACATATTTTATTAATCTTATCCTATGTGTGTCAGTTGTGTAGTAGTAATATGAGGTAATACTGGTGTTGTTTTTTTCAAGCTATGTTGTTATTTGTCTTCATGACTTCAAGTGTTTATTTCTGTTGGAACTAGTATTGGAGATGTTCTCAGTTCCGTTCATTAAAACAATTAATTTCCCCTCTTATTTTAATACAATGTCAGTTTAAGGGGGTATACATAATGTTGAGCTCCGCTGGCCACATAGGCTTAACTTTCGTGATGGCAACAGGAAAAGACTCCTCTGCTCGATTGCTCCCCTGTGTTCTGGAGACACCTCACTGTTTGCTATATGGACCAAGGAGTATGCTGTCCGCCTCTGGATTCAGCAAAGCTCTGACCAGGTACTGCTCAATAGCTTTAGGACCACAGTCCCTGAAACAAGAAGGTTGTACCTCCTACTTCAGAACTAATTTATACTCTATTTCTACACTGAGCACAATACATAACAAACACTGAGTTCAGAGCGGTAGGCCAACTGTCAGCTTCATCTGAAATAATTTACACCAGTATATTCCTCCCTAATGATCACTACGCCTCTGCAATTCCAGCATTATGTCTTTCTAGTCAATAATATAGGTGTCAGTGTACTGCTTGGCAATTCCATGTAGTTTTACTTTCCTCCGATACCTTCTGTTTAGGCTGGAGCACTATAGAGGTTTTACCTCATGTTCGCTACTGAACCACACATATATACAGACATAAATTATCAATTTACATTCAATTTTCATTAAAAGATATCAAATATTTCAAGCTTACCACAATTCGTGGAAAAATAAACAGTTTCGTTGACTGGCAATGAATGGGCACAACTTCCGATCTGCCTCTGTCCCAGGCTTTTATTTATAAAAAATATGCACTGGTGCTCAACGCACTGTTTCTTATTAGGTTTATTACAAGATGTGGCTCGGAACAGACGCCCTGAATTGAGTATATTGGTAGCTCTAACCAATCATGCCATGTTTACCTACTTTTCCAAAAATTTTACCCTTCTCACGTTTCCCCTAACAACTAAACTAGTATTTGCAGTCCAACTAATCGTGTTTAGTCTTACATCTCATTCCCGCCAATCAAATAGGAGTTAACATGGTAGGCTATTTCCGTAACGTAATGTTTTTCAAACGCGTTATAAAAAAAATTTATGAGCAGAAATGATTTCATGCTGTCAGGCACCCCCACTATTGTATTTTGGCCATAACTATTTTATTAACAGACTAAAGGCGTAACACATAACATATTCTTGTTTAGCAAGTCCGGCCGTACAATAATATATAAGTTAAAGTGAGCTACATGGCGGCGTTCAAAATATGTGTTTTCCAAAGATAGTCGTATATTTGTTCTTTATTCCTTTTCGTTGTTTAGAACCGCCACCTGTCCTGCCTTTTCCACTGTTATGTCATACTAAAGTCAGGAGCTTAGATGTAAATCAGTAGAATTTCATATTTCCTAATAAGCATTTTTCATGTTTTTAAACCTGATTCTTGTAGTAGTAGTGTTTTTTTTTCACTGTCGATTTGAAAAAAAAAAGCTAGTGCTTGTGGCCTTACACGCGTGATGGTAGTAATTGTGTATCGCGCGACTGGGGTAGTATTTCCTGCGTCCCCGCTTTCAGCCCTCCCTTCTTTCTATCTTTAGTCCATCTGTCTTTCGTTTTAGGTAACGTAGTGTATAAAAAGACATGAATGGAATTTTAAATCTAGGTCATCTTGCGTATCTCAAGGTTTTCCTTAGAATTGGAGTACACATTTTATTGTGTTGGGGAAACGCGTGTATGTTGCCGAAGGCCTTTACTATCAACGCGAAACGTTACAATTTGCAGACGCAGGAGAAAACAAGGGGGATTTCGAGTACAGTCATTGTGACAGCACTGTTCTTTACCATTCTTCTTTCCTTTTATTAAATTTATTTGTTAGGCTTTACATTTACGTTTTAATTTATATATGTGGATTAGAATTTCTCACGACACCGGTTTCTACACGAGACGAACCAGTGTTCTTGCTCTCCAGTGTGACCAATATAAAATTTAGCAAAAGTCTATGTCGTGACAACTATCTTTGATGTAATGTGGAAGGTTAAGGTTAACATAAAATATATTTCAAAAATAAGAAAAGGAAAAATGTTAAAATGGCCACATATAATACTTAAATAATTTTGTAATGACTATAGTGCATTATAGCATGTTACTAATTGTGTCATTTATATTGTTCTCAGTGCAAACTAGTACCAAGTACGGAGCGCTTGTGAGAACCATGATTATGCCATACCTTACATTTGTTCGAGAAATCGCAGCACTTATTTATATATAATATACTTCTATTGTTAGATAATGTGTAAGGAATTTAACAAATTTGGTCATGTCCATCCATTACATATATTAATGGTATAACATTGTAATTTGTATATTGATATGACTTCTTGAGATAGATTTTCATTTGTCATTGCTATGATTATAGTATTGCATTATTGTTTGATAGTTATGTAATTTTTGTTAATATCGCCAGCAACTGAGGTCTCTTTGATGGTACCTTCGCGAATATATTTTCTATTATTTGGTGAGATGATTTGATTCTCTCCGGACGCTCTATGTGTGCGTCGATTCAACCTGACATTAGATTGATTCTTTCATTGGCGCATTATTCATGTGTCATGAGCTTGTGGTATCTTGCTCATTGATGTATTTTTAAAAAATAGGTCATTTTTTATACGGGGGTGCGGTAGTCTGTTGCTGTCGTTTTTGACGGAGTCATAATAGGTAAATCTATTTAATACTTTTGTTGGTCAAAGTTGAGGATAATTGGGTGTTAACTTCTATGGCAGGTTGTTTAAGGGTTATCTTCTCTTTCTTTCAATTATTGTCGTTGATCTGTCTTAACGATGCTCAGTTGTATGCTGTCTAGGCATGCGCGAATTCTGGGCGCGAACTGAGGAAACTTCCGTCAGGGAGGTTGTGTTTTTTGGGGCTGTCGGACATGATGTCCGTTTGGATTTTCTGTATATCATCGTGGAGATTGGAAAGTTTTCGATATGACTGAAATGTCAATGTTTTCCCCAGTGATTCTTTGTTCGTCAAGAGTGACGACATTTATTAAGTGTGTGTCCGGAAGATTATGTAAAAGGTAAATGACATTCTTATTAATATGCCTTTTTTTGCAGAACATTTGAAATTATCTATCTGCGAGTGAAGCTCACAGATCGTGAGAGACAGAATTTCTTCTTTGCTTCTTGTTCCAGCCAAATGAGATTATGTGTTTTCTATTGAACAGAAGCCTAATGATGATGATAAATTATTGTGGACGTCGCAGGTTGGCGGTATATATATATATATATATATATATATAGATATATAGATATATATATATATATATATATATATATCTATATATATATATATGTTTAGCATGGTTTGATCGTGCCTGCTAACAAAGGATACACAGCTTTTTACATATTGAGGCCCTGTATTACGGCCAATATTTTTCAGCAAGAGGAAATATATCTGGCGGGCTATGCCAGTTGAATAACAGCCTTAAGTATTATTGCTACGCAATTTAGGAGCTCGTTTGTAGGACGACAGAGCTAATTAAGTACCTGACACGCTGAGTCAATGGTACGGAAGCTACATTATAAACTGTAACATTAGGACAGATGATGTTTGGGTATGTCCTAGTTGATGTATGATGCAAGCCTTTGATTACCAGACATTTAACAGTCATTCATTATTTATGTGAAGTCCTTGATCTTGTCGATTTGACTGTCCTGTTGATGCTAATGTCAGTTTCGTAAATAAATAATTGAAACGTGCCAGCAGTCTTCAATTCATCATTGACTACTGCATGCGAGTGTATGCGTACATTATTGACTTTACTAAGAGCTTCAAGCATTCGCGTTCTCGTCTACACCTACACTCAGCACATCATAATACCAGTACCACGCATCTACAACATGTACGCTGTTTTGTGTGAGTGATCCTAGTACCCCTGGCAGTGCCTCACGCTGGTGGCCGTTACATTTCTTGCCGTTACATTTCTGGTGACCTACATCAACACCGCAACATTACACAGTCCAGGTGATAAACGACACGTTCACTCTGCCAACTTTCACATCACGCATAAACAGTACGTTACAAGCATGTCCACCTATCATGTTCTCATAACCCATTAACAATGCTCCTTCTTTTGATTTAACAGCCAGTTACTGTTTATGTCCTTCTGCCTGTTAACTCATTTATTAGCTTGTACATATATTTTGTGTCTTTTCTGTTCTGCACTTCTAGTTTATGCAGGCTTCTTTTGCTGTTTTACATTTGTTTACTATTTCCTTATTTAATCTGTCATTTTCATAGTTGTCTTGCCTCTTCTTCCTTCTTGCATCCATCAGTTTTAAAATGTCATCTGTCTCCACTTCTTCTATGCAGTACTCTTAACACTTGTGGTACGATTTCTCTTGATGTATTGATTTCTTTTTAGCATTCTCCACTGTTCATCCATACTCTGTATTTTTTCTATTGCATTGTACCTAATCTGTATTGTAATGTTGTATCTTTCACTCATTTCGTTATCTCATTTAAGTAGCGCTAAGTTTAACTTGATGGTATTTAAAACTCGCTTTACTTTCTTCCAGCAGCTGGGAGACTTTTTCAGGCCATAAATCGAGGATTCCTCAGCAAGAGAGAGGTTGGTAAGAAAACGAAGATGGCTGTATACCGCTCCACCTATGTCCCAGTCTTGACATATGGATGCGAGTCATGGGCATAGACTACAACCCACAAAAGCCAGATCCAAACCTCAGAAATGAGGTATCTGAGGAAAGTGGTTGAAGTAACAAGAAGAGACATGGTACGCAACCAGACGATACGTCAAGGCCTTAAATCCCACCCCCAGCAGACCCAAGTAGAACAGTCCCAACTAAGATGGTTTGGCCATGTTTGCAGAATGGAAGAAGATCGGCTACCACGACAACCATGGGAAACAAAGAGCCAAAGATCCAGACCCCAAAGACGACCCAGAGTCCGCTGGGAGGACAACATTAGACAATCTTTGAAGGACCGAGGACTAGAATGGAACCAAGCCAGGAGGAAGACAGCCGATAGGATAGTCTGGCGCTCTCTCTTCCAAATTCTAAACCTCACGGTAGAAGGGGAACGACTAAGTAAGTAAGTTTACTTTCTTCAATGTTATTTTAAGTTTTCCTATTACCGGTACATTGTCGCCGTTGAAGTCTGCTCCTGGCCTAGTTTTCACAGATGTCAAACTGTTTCTAAATCTCCTGCATATTATCTGTAATATGCAGGGCGGTGTTATGGATATCTTGAAGTAAGAATACAGTGTAATGTTAAGGAAGGCATGTCGTACAAGTGTCCTGTATAGTTACGGGGTTCCTCTGATGAGACAATGAAAGAACAGGAACAATGCAACCATTAAGTACGTCAAACACGGAGACTAAATTGAGGTTGTGCACGAGTCTAGTAAAACAACCTGTTACTTCTTCTTCGTCCTCGTTCGTCCTGAAAATGACGTTGGTTGCGTTGTGTCCGTTTACAGCGAAGCTGCGATATTTGCGCCTTTCGGCCGATACATCTGACTTCAACACGACATTTTTGGGACCAGGTTAGCCTTCTCTCTTCGATCCCTACTAACTCAGCCAGACTGCAGTGATGCAGCCTGTTTCCAGGACCACCACCTGGAGGTGGCGTAGGGTCTTGATCAGCTCTGGTTCGCTGACCCTGAAGCAAGCAGTCTAGCTATGGGTCGCTGACTGCATTTCTCACTGTTGAGGCGTCTTAGGTCCCTAAACAACCTGTTACAGAAACCACTACTGCTAGGACATGTAATTGTTTGGGGCATCCGTCGTGTGAGTGACTAGCAGCAGTGGTTGCTCTTTGCTCTGTAGGGAGCGAAGAGGGAGATGATTATGATGGCGATATGCTTTAAGTGAATCAAAGCCACTTACATCTAAAATTAGAGAGTGTAAGTTAGATTGTCTGGTGGCGAATGCTGGAGGAAGGGAGGTCAAGCCTTTGTTTGCGCATAAAATGCTGACTCCGTCACATCCACACTCCTGTCGATTAGCAAATTACATAAATAATAAATAATGGTTGTTTTCACAATGAGTTATCTGCGTTGCATGTGGTTTTACGCGCAGTTATGTGCATGTACATGAGCAACTGATAAGGTCTATAACGTCTGTTTTTGGTCACCACGTTAATAAAGCTGGTACTGGTGTAGATGGTCAATTCAAAACCCGGCACAGTGTTGGGCATACAGGTCACCTTGTCCAAAACGTAATGAGGCCCCGACAAGGATGTAATATTGACTATGAGTGTTACTGTGAGTGTCAATACGCGAATGCATGGATTGTTCTGAAGAGTTGACTAGAAGATCAAACACTCACTCACACGTAGCTAGAAGTTAATGATGCAGACTACTGTGGTCGTTTCATACTGTTTAATTGGACGCACACACTTGGACAGTACGAGTATAGTTACAGGAAAACAGGTTGACATATATCATCATACTGTTGATCAATGGTCTACAATCTTAAGTTGGCATTCATGTTGAAGAACATTACAATGGAACGTCCGTAGACAAGCACTTAGATTTCCACTGTTTATAAATATAATCATCAGGCCTTACTGACTGATCATGTCAGTTAATAAATAATGTTCAAGCATGACTCCTAGACAGAACCTCTTTTCTAGCGAAGATTCCTTTAGGTAAAGTTCAGCAAATATTTCTGAAGACAACGTTAACCCACCAGTACTGGGTTTTCTTTATAACTGTGATCTCTTAATCATCACCTGATAATAAGGGGCATCCCTGTTCTATGATCGATGATCGACAAAAAATAGAATCCAAAATGGCTTCTAGTTCCAGTGAGCATTGCTCACTATACAGATGCATTGCAAAGATTCAATAAAGGCTTTGTTATAAACACAAATGTTTCTACAAGAATCAGCATATTCTTTCATCATAACTGCTGCATACAATCATATTCAGTGCTGCTAGGTAACATGTCATCCCGACATATTGATATAGATAATCATCATGTAGACGTCTGCCCATCGAAGCCTAGCAAGGAAAAGTTCAGCTAAAACGTTCTTTTACCTGGGCATGGGAAATACACTAGCAGAACACATACGCCCTCTCCTGGCGTTACAGAATAAACACTGGGGAACTCATAGACTTAAAAATCATATCAGAAACTGTCTTCTTCCCCATAATAGATCACAGCGATCAACAAACTTCGGACTGGTCTCCGACATGGCATTCACCAGGCTCCATCATCACGGAAGACCCTTTTTCCTCTCCGCATGCGCAGAAACTGCCTGACCCCAACGTTCAGTACAAGGAAAAATAGTCCCCCTTAGACATACAAAGATATCACGATATAAGACCGAATCGTCTGAAATAGACACGGAGTAAACATAGACTCGGACCATAAACATTCCTGCATAAACCTAAGCAATTACAATTTGTTTCTGGCCCAACAAGGAACAGACCAACAAAATCTGGATTCATACGCCAAGTTCGATATCCAGGGGAGATAACCCATATAACAATAGTATCAATCAATCATGGGTGATATATCTTTGGCCAGGAAAGCATCCTGATTCTAAAAACAAATACTTTCCCTCAGACAAATAAATATTATAATAACTACATACATTGCCACCAGTAATCTGTTGGTAGCAGACTACCGCAACCCCCGGGGAAAAAAAATTAATTTTTTTTTTTCATCTGAGAGCAACATTCAATAGGCTCACAACGCACGAATAATGCGCAGATGACTAATAAGAGCAATTTATAATGTCAAATTAAGGTAAAGTCGAAGCATAGATCGACTTGTGAGAATATATCTCAACATCTCAGAGAAAGCATTTCTCTTAAGTATAAATATTTCCAAGGAGGTGCCACCAACGTATACTACAATGCTGGCAATGACACAATGCATATAACAATTCATACATAAGTACTATAAGTACATGATTGACAAAGAAGAAAAATCATCAAAGAACAGCGGTGAATATATATCAATGAACGTAGTGATAGTAGTGATTACTTACTTACTTAGTCGTTCCCCTTCTACCGTGAGGTGTAGAGGTTTGGAAGAGAGAGCGCCAGACCATTCTATCAGCTGTCTTCTTCCTGGCCTGGTTCCATTCTAGTCCTCGGTCCTTCAAAGATTGTCTAATGTTGTCCTCCCAGCGGACTCTGGGTCGTCCTGGAGGTCTGGATCCCTGGCTCTTTGTTTCCCATGCTTGTCGTGGTAGCCGATCTTCTCCCATTCTGCAGACATGGCCAAAACATCTTAGTTGGGACTGTTCTATTTGGGTCTGCAGCGGATGGGATTTTAGGCCTTGACGGATCGTCTGGTTGCGGACCATGTCTCTTCTTGTTACTTCAACCACTTTCCTCAGATACCTCATTTCTGAGGTTTGGATCTGGCTTTTGTGGGTTACTCGGAACGCATTATGGTTGTAAAACTAAAAGAAGGAGAAACCATAGTCAACCTGGTCATAGTGTATGGGCCAAATGAGGATGAGAGAGCAGAGGTCAAGGAGGAATTCTTCGAGCTGCTTCAAAGGACAGTGGATGACTGCCTAGATGAAGTTATTATGCTCGGAGATTTTAATGCCAGAGTTGGAAATGACCATGCTAGATGGGGTGGAGTTATCGGAAGATATGGAGAAGATACTCTCAATGACAATGGAAAGCGACTCCTTAGATTCTGCAGTGAGCAGAATCTGATCATTACAAACACAAAGTTCCCCCATAAGCGCATACATGCATACACTAGATAGTAGTGATACAATCACTATATTACAAATTACAATATGTATCTATCTTGATATAGAAAGGAACTATTATAGACTTAGATGTGTTAAGAAGTCCAAGACCTAACAGTTAGGTGGAATCATGTGGGCATCTAGACAAAATGTCTGCCATCACATTATCTGATCCACGGATAGCTCGAACCGAGAAATGAAAAGGTTGAAGAGCAATTGCATATCGAGTAGACCTCGAGCTCTTCAAATTCTTACTCTGTATAGCAGTAAGAGCTTTTTGGTCGGTTTCTACTATGAAATGCGCGCCTAGAAGGAATCTCTGTAGTTTGAGGATCGACCAAACCATAGCTAATAGCTCACGGTCTAAAACCGAATAATTCCTTTCTGCAGCATTAAGTTTTCTGGAGATATACATTACAGGATGCAGAGTTCCAGAGTACTGTTGCATTAGTGCCGCTCCAATCCCAGTGGATGAAGCGTCACTACGAAGAAAAAATGTCTTATCTTTAGTAGGTAACACTAAAATAGGTGGTGTTGAAAACAACTTTTTAATCTTATCCAAAGAGGATTGGCATTCCTGTGACCAGTGGACCATATTAGGCGACCCTTTCTTTAGTAGTGTAGAAAGAGGTGCCATGATAGAGGATAGATTCGGAATGAATCTTCCATAAAATTGAATAAGACCTAAGAGACTTCGCACTTGCTTTTTAGTCTTAGGAATAGAGATGTTAAGTATCTTAGTGATATTATGGTCCTCTGTCTTTAGGAAACCATGACCGACTCGATGGCCTAGGAAAGAAATTTCGCTAAAACCAATGCAGGCTTTAGAGGGTTTCGCTGTCAGGTTATGCTCGCGTAGAGTAGACAGTAATTCAACTAACCCCGAATAGTGATCTTCCCAAGTATCGCTGAAAAGACAGATGTCGTCTAGGTACGCAATGACATCTGACCGATAAGATAGGATTCGACGCATCATGCGTACGAATGTAGCTGGTGCGTTCATAAGGCCGAAAGGCATGAAATTCCATTGAAAAAGGCCTCTAGGTGTAGAAAAAGCCGTAATTGGTTTGGCGCGTTCAGATAAAGGAACTTGCCAATATCCTTTAGACAAATCAAGTTTAGTGAAAAAATGAGATTTAGAAAGCCTAGTAAGTAGCTCTTCTAGTAAAGGCATAGGTTCAGCATCGAACTTCGTAACTTGATTCAATTTGCGATAGTCAACGCAAAGACGTATGTTATTGTCTTTTTTCCGAACAATAACCATCGGCGAAGAATATGCAGAAGTGGATGGTTCAATTATTTTTAAATCTATCATCTCATCCAACTCCTTCTCAACCTGTGCTTGAAAATGTATAGGGATAGGATAAGGTCTGACCCTAATAGGATTATGGTCAGTTAGAATAATGTCATGTTCAATGACATGAGTTTGTCCAGGGATGTCAGTAAGGACATCCTGAAATGTTTGTAACATAGCCGAAACTTGTCGCTGTTCTCCTAGAGATAAATCAGGAGAGACAGTAACATTTTTCCATGATTCACTAGAATGAAGTGGAATCATCGGAAGCGGAAGATTTACATCTGAAAAACTTGTTTCCTCATCCTGTATTACGGACAGTGATGAGTAATGACCATGTTGGACTGGTGAATCGTCCGTTGCCTGGAAAATAGGCTGTAAATAATCCGGACGTTCATGGAATTCCGTAAGCATATTGATGTGGAAGGTTTTATGCTTTCCATCAATATCGACAATGTAGTCAACATCGGAAATTTTCGAGATTATATCGTACGGACCTTTCCAAGAAATAAGAAGTCTGTTTTCCCTACAAGGTAGCAAAACAAATGCTTTGTCACCAGGACAAAGTTGTCGTAAGGTTCTTTTCTTATTGGCAAATTGTCTTGCCTTCTGTTTAGCAAATTCAGAAGAAGAAGTTGCCAATTTGCATGCTTCGATAATCTTTTGTCTCAGCGCGATGACATATTCGTAAGAAGATTTTGTGTCATCGGTAATATTATCAGCGGTTATGAGATCATGAAGCAAAGACATAGGGCCGCGCGGTCGCGCGCCAAAGACAAGTTCAAAGGGAGAAAATCCTGTATGTTCATTGGGGACCTCTCTGTAAGCGAAGAGGGCCGCGGGTAAAACCCTGTCCCAATCTTGAGGATGATCCTCAGTTATCTTCCCTAGTAAGTTTTTGAGTGTTCTATTTAGCCGTTCGACCATCCCATTGGACATAGGATGATAGATACTACTCAAAGATCTCTCTATCTGCAGAGTAGACATTACTTGAGACATGGTATCCGATATTAGTTGGGTGCCATGGTCTGATAATATCTCTCCGGGGAATCCCAGACGAGAAAATATAAGCCAAAGAGCATCTGCAATGTCAGCAGTAGTAATGCTCTTCAGAGGAATAGCCTCTGGCCAACGTGTGCACATATCAACACACGTCAAGATAAACTGATGTCCTCTAGCAGATTTGATCTTAAATGGACCAATGATGTCTATCGCCATTTTCTGAAATGGTCGAATAGGAATGTCTGCAGCCTGAATAGGTGCAGCATGGCGTGGACCTTTGGATTTGACCTCTTGACATACTTTACAAGATCGACAATAAATCCGTATGTCCTTGTTCACAAAAGGCCAAAAGAAAGCCGCAAGAACTCTTGACTTAGTACGGGAAAAACCCATATGTCCAGCACACTGAGAGTCGTGAGCGTGCTGCAAAATTTTAACTCTCAAATTCTTGGGCACAAGAATCTGAGAATGACTTGACTTAGTGGAGTCTTGCACCATACGTACAAGTACGCCATTCTTCATTGTAATCCAAGATTTACGCTTTGTATCTTTATTCGGATCACCTTTTGTTGCAAGAGTGAAGAATTTCTTTAGAGTCGGATCATCTTCTTGCTGTTTTATAAACGAGTCACGAGAAATTACCAAGGGATCATCTTGGTTATGCACTTCATTATCTTCAGTAGATGAAGTTTGAGGCATATTAAGAGCTTGAGCTCTAGTGACTACAGCATTAGCAGTTTGCATATTTTGTTTTTCCCAAACGGAAATTTGTTGTGGAGTGCATTCTTTGACTCCGTGAATACGACCGATGATAAGATCAGCGATCGGATTCGGCAGAAGACATGCGTGTACATCTCCTGTAAAGAAAGGAGTAGCAATCTTAATGATAGCAGTAGAGTATTTCTCTAAGGTGCCGCCAAATGTTACACATTTGACTACTTTTCCTGTGGCACGAGAAGGATCTACAAGTGACTGCCTAACACCAATTGTGGTGCATCCAGAATCAAAAAGAACTGAGACTGGATTGTCATTTACTAAACCTTTATGTAAGACAAGAGAACCTCTTCCATCATGCGCGACTGACGCAGGAAGAGCGGGAAGAGGATGGCCACAACTTAAAGTGGACACCGTAGTTGGTTCAAATAATGTTTTGCATTGGGGGCACTGAGATGCTCTCCCAAAATCAAAAGCGGAACATGCCATATTATTAGCGTCATTATTATCTTTAGTCTGTTTATAGGCTTCATGGGACTCTTGCTGTGCAGAGTTTGTCTGATAATGTGATTTATGTTTTTTGTATTGTGATCTACCTCGATTATTATTGCCTCTGTAATCATTATTGTTTCCTCTATTGTAACCCCTATTTGGGTTTGATTCATAGTTATCATGGTTATCATTATCATATTCATTATAATGAGTATCTCTGTAATTATGATCTTGTTGTCTCCATGATGGATAACTTGGATAGTTTCTATAATGATTTCCTCTGCGAAAATTCCTATAATTATGACAACCCCTGAATCGAGGGCTGTCGGCTCGTCTCCAGTTCTTCGAAGAAGAACCCTGAAATGATTGATTACCTTGGTTTTGATAACTATTATGGTTCCCTTTTTTATCAAACCTGTTTTGTGGTCCTTGAAATTTGTGTGAATACTTAGGATTGCATGGTGTTGCTGAAGCAACTGGCATACTTTATTTAACCTTAGCATTGCTAATAGCTACGTCTGGATGGGCAGTGACGTATTGGGTACAATATTGCTCCTATTCTTTTAGTGTCTTGGGCTTACGCTCATGTATAAATTCAAGGAATGGTTTGTTTACACATGACATAATCTTACCTCTGAGCAACAAATCCATAAGTGCTTCATACGTTTTTTCTGTTTTGGAAAGCTCAATCCAACGATCAACTGTGAGACGTGCCTTTGCAATGAATTCTGAAAATTCTACTCCTGCCTCAGGCACCATCGTCTTAAACAAAAGGCGATAACCTTCTTCTGTCAATTGATATATTTTTATCAAGGCTGCTCTAATAACATCATAATTATCCTTATCAGCCTCTTCTACAAAGCTTAAACTCGTAAGAGAATCACCTTTCAAATTTTCTGACAAGTGATTAGCATACTGTGATTTATCCACATTATGAGCTCGACAAGAACGTTCAAAACGATTCAGCCAGAATGTAATATCGTCACTAGAAGGATTGAACGGTGGTACCTTGACCTTATAAGTAGAAGGTTTACCATTATTACCAGTTGACTGATTAGCAATACCCATATTTGTCAATTTTAATTTTTCTAACTCAAATGCTAACAGTTTTTCTTCATGTTCCCTTTTTGCCTTTCTCTCCTCGGCTTCAGCTTCTTTGTCTAATCTCTTTTGTTCAGCTTCTTTGTCTAATCTCTTTTGTTCAGCTTCTCTGTCTAATCTCTTTTGTTCAGCCTCAGCTTCTCTTTGTATTTTTTTTTCTTCTTTTTCCATTTCCATCTGGAATCTCCTTTCCTCTACCTGCATCTGCAATTTTTTTTATCAGCTTCCAATTCCATTTTTTTCTCCTCAGCTTTTTGTTTTTCAGCCTCAGCTTCTAATCTTTTTTGTTCAGCTTCTCTTTCTAATCTTTTTTCTTCAGCTTTTTGTTTTTTCTCTTCCTCCTTCTTTGCTTTGGCATAATGAGAAAGTGCAAACTCTTTTAACTCCTCACGAGTCATCCCAAGGGCTCTACCTTGCTCATAAAGTAGTCTAAAGTTGCCATAATATTTAATAATATGTGGCTATTATCACTGATATAACAAATTTATTTCAACCAAACAGGAGCAAGTTTTTAACAAAAACTTGTATAATCAGCTCCCTATATCCCAATCTCTGTGGGAGACAAGCCTTTAATAAGGTCTTGTATACTCACTTGTATAATAATAATAATGATAGTAATAAACTACAAGTTTATTCTATACCACAAGTGTATGATCAAATATTCCTTATAGCATATGTCAACCAACAACATAAACAAAGGACAATCAAGAAAGACAATACGAAAACATTCGCAGAAATCAAATAAAACAAAATAGGAAATCTGAAGAAAATACTCACAGAACCTGTGATGACAAGCGCGAGGAAATAAACAACACAAATGACGTCACAGTGTATAAATATAAAGTTGTACAGAACTAAATGATAGGAAAGATGAGACCTACAAGTACAAACAAATCAAAACAAAAGTAAGAATAGAAAATGTTACAAAAATAACGAAGAAAAAACACACCTCGTCACAAGTAACACAAAATAGCAACAGTTGTTGCATGCAAATTTTCAATTAAGAAAATTGCCCCCTACAGACCACTAATATAAGCCCTATGTTACTTGGGAAATCTTATATTAGTCACCTCACCAACCGCCCACGACATAGACACACAAATAATATGAAAACGTTTAAACATAAATACATATATATCATATAAATGGGATATGTTGTAGCGAAGGTGCAGCTGTTATGTAATGGCAAAGTTTCTAATGTAAATACAATAAACTGCCACTTTAATAAACACTAAATTTTGAACTAAACTATTACAAAGTTCAATGTATAGAGCAGTTCAAGAAGCTCCAACGTTGATGGTTCTCATAACTAACACACGTAGGACTTCTGACTTGTACTGTATTTTTTCCAAAAAAGTTAAACGTATGTCTGTAACTTGCTGTAATGTCCAACGAAAAAATGTCAACAAGCGCTGACCTAGTTTCAGTATTCGCTCTATAGGTCACGTGAGGAACTGTCGACAAAGTGTAGACTCTCACTGCTGGTGTGTCGTATCAGGCGTCATGGAGACGATCCGGTATGAGTAGCTGACTTCCATGTGGCGTCTACTGTGCAGGTTAACCCAGAAAGCTGGCCTACCACGTTGATAATGTCTATATATTCTGTTTTTGGTCACCACGTTAATAAAGCTGGTACTGGTGTAGATGGTCAACTCAAAACGCGGCACAGTGTTGGGCATACAGGTCACCTTGTCCAAAACGTAATGAGGCCCCGACAAGGATGTAATATTGACTATGAGTGTTACTGTGAGTGTCAATACGCGAATGCATGGATTGTTCTGAAGAGTTGACTAGAAGATCAAACACTCACTCACACGTAGCTAGAAGTTAATGATGCAGACTACTGTGGTCGTTTCATACTGTTTAATTGGACGCACACACTTGGACAGTACGAGTATAGTTACAGGAAAACAGGTTGACATATATCATCATACTGTTGATCAATGGTCTACAATCTTAAGTTGGCATTCATGTTGAAGAACATTACAATGGAACGTCCGTAGACAAGCACTTAGATTTCCACTGTTTATAAATATAATCATCAGGCCTTACTGACCGATCATGTCAGTTAATAAATAATGTTCAAGCATGACTCCTAGACAGAACCTCTTTTCTAGCGAAGATTCCTTTAAGTAAAGTTCAGCAAATATTTCTGAAGACAATGTTAACCCACCAGTATTGGGTTTTCTTTATAACTGTGATCTCTTAATCATCACCTGATAATAAGGAGCATCCCTGTTCTCTGATCAATGATCGACAAAAAATAGAATCCAAAATGGCTTCTAGTTCCAGTGAGCATTGCTCACTATACAGATGCATAGCAAAGCTTCAATAAAGGCTTTGTTCATGAACACAAATGTTTCTACAAGAATCAGCATATTCTTTCATCATAACTGCTGCATACAATCATATTCAGTGCTGCTAGGTAACATGTCATCCCGACATATTGATATAGATAATCATCATGTAGACGTCTGCCCATCGAAGCCTAGCAAGGAAAAGTTCAGCACAAAAGTTCTTTTACCTGTGCATGGGAAATACACTAGCAGAACACATACGCCCTCTCCTGGCGTTACAGAATAAACACTGGGGAACTCATAGACTTAATAATCATATAATAAACTATCTTCTTCCCCATAATAGATCACAGAGATCAACAAACTTCGGACTGGTCTCCGACATGGCATTCACCAGGCTCCATCATCACGGAACACCCTTTTTCCTCTCCGCATGCGCAGAAACTGCCTGACCCCAACGTTCAGTACAAGGAAAAATAGTCCCACTTAGAAATACAAAGATTTCACGATATAAGACCGAATCGTCTGAAATAGACACGGAGTAAACATAGACTCGGACCATAAACATTCCTGCATAAACCTAAGCAAGAACAATCTGTTTCTGGCCCAACAAGGAACAGACCAACAAAATCTGGATTCATACGCCAAGTTCGATATCCAGGGGAGATAACCCATATAACAAAAGTATAAATCAATCATGGGTGATATATCTTTGGCAAGGATAGCATCCTGATTCTAAAAACAAATACTTTCCCTCAGACAAATAAATATTATAATAATTACATACATTGCCACCAGTAATCTGTTGGTAACAGCAACAATACGAGTTTATCTATCTATCTATCTATCTATCTATCTATCTATCTATCTATCTATCTATCTATCTATCTATCTATCTATCTATCTATCTATCTATCTATCTATCTATCTATCTATCTATCTATTGAATACACATACATCTCTGTCCCATAATTAATTGTTCTTATATATTATGTTTTCTTATATATACCTGTTTTGAAACTTCCTAGAGAAAGTTTTGTCGTTGGAACTTGGAATATACGCACGCTATATGCGTGTGGAAAAGTCAGAGAACTAACACATGAACTTGTTAGATACTCGTGGGACGTCCTGGGCCTAGCAGAAATCAGATGGACAGGATTAGGTGAATCAATAACGAATGATGGTCACAAAATTTGGTTTAGTGGAGATGAGTCCAAACATCAGCATGGAGTAGGTTTTATTGCACATAAAGATAGATTGAACTCTTTCATCAGCTGCACCACAATAAGTAACAGGCTTATCACCATACGTATTGCAGCACATCCAAAGAACATCTCCATCATACAGGTATATGCCCCCACTACTGACTATGAGGATGATGCAATTGATACATTTTATAAAAATCTGGATGAAACAATTAAGAAAATTCCAAAGAAAGATCTTTTCATCGCGCAAGGTGATTGGAATGCTAAAATAGGGCAAGATGCGTACGGTCAGTGGGCTGCCACGGTGGGGAAATTTGGGACAGGAGAAATCAACGATCGAGGACTAAGTCTACTAGAATTTGCCAGCAACAACAAACTAACCCTTGCAAATACACTATTTCCTCATCAAGAAGAACAACGTGGCATGCCTCGAAAACTGAGATACATGGCCAAATTGATTTTATACTTGTATCCAAATGATTCAAGTCCAGTATTAATAAAGCAAAAACTAGGACTTTTCCTGGCGCCGACATTGGTAGTGATCACGACATGGTATTGATGACGCTCAAGCTTAAACTCAAAAAGAACTATAATCAAAACAGATGTTCTCAGTTGAGATTCAATTTAGACAAACTGAAAGATCCAGAAATCGCGGGAATCTTTGAGGCAACTGTTGGAGGAAAATTCGCAGCTCTCAACTTTTTGGAGGATGATATCAACTCAATCCCAGAGAACATGAAAGACGTGCTCATTGAATCAGCAACAGAAATACTTGGTAAAAGAAAGAAAAAAAAAACAAACCATGGGTTACAGATGACTTTCTGAAGTTATGTGATACATGGCGGGAAATGAAAAAGGTTAAGAAAGAGGTTCCTGAAGCAGCACGGCAATACAGTATGGTGAATAAAAATATTAGAAAGAAAATGAAACAGGCCAAAGAAAAATGGGTAGCTGATCAATGTGAGTCCATTAATACGGGGCTAATAAGAGGTAACAGCAAGGCAGCTTTTGACACATTAAGAAGACTATCAAAACGCAAACAGCCCAGGGTAACTATCATAGAAGATAGCAATGGGGCTCTGCTCAATGAAAAAACAGCTGTAATGAGAAGGTGGACAGAATATTGTAAAGAATTATATAACTGTAAACTCAACACTGACTATAGCATATTAAACAACATTTAGTGCGAAAACAGGGAACTCGGAAATGCAGCAATATTACGGGAAGAAGTGAAGGAGGCTAAATGTTTGATGAAAGAAAGGAAGTCACCGGGTGTGGATAATATCCCAGCAGAGCTCTTGAAATATGGAGGACCAGATATAGTAAAAATCGTGACAATAATTTGCCAGGAGATATGGAGTACAAAAGAATGGCCAAAAGAGTGGACGCAGTCATTAGTAATACCGCTTCCAAAGAATGGAAATCTAAAAATGTGCAAGAACTACAAAACCATTAGCCTTATTAGTCATCCAAGTAAAGTGATGTTAAGGATACTTTTGAACAGAATAAAACAGAAATCAGAAGAAATCTTGTCCGAGGAACAGGCTGGCTTTAGACCAAAAAGAAGTACCTCAGAACAAATCTTCAATATTAGATTACTGATCGAAAAACATCTCCAGCATCAAAACGATTTATACCATAACATCATCGATTTCACAAAAGCCTTTGATCGAGTCTGGCATGAAGGCTTATGGCAAATAATGAGAAAATTCAATTTTGATACCAAAATCATAGATATCATTGAAGCACTATACAAGGACGCAAGCAGTGCTGTTTTTGCAAGCAATGACACTGGAGAATTTTTCAAAACAACTGTAGGAGTTCGCCAGGGATGTATCCTGTCCCCAGTGCTCTTTAAGATATATATATATAGAACATATTATGCAGGAGGCTCTCTACGATTTTAAGACAACCATATCGATTGGAGGCCGACCTCTTTGCAATCTACGTTTTGCTGATGATATCGATCTTATAGCTGGAAGAGAATCAGAACTTCAAGACCTTACCTCTAGACTGGAGAAAGTAACAAGAACATGTGGGATGGAAATTAATAAAGAAAACAGCAAGATATTGGTGAATAGCCATAAGAAACATGTTCCGACCAACATTACGTTAAATGGGCAAACGTTAGAAGAAGTTAACACCCTTAAATATCTGGAGTCCACTATATGTAGTGATGGAAGATCAAGTAAAGAAATCAAGACAAGACTTGAGATGTCCTCAGCTGCCATGACAAGGCTGAATGTGATCTGGAAAAGTAACGTATTTTTCCTGTGAAGATCAAATTATACAAATCACTTGTATTATCCATTCTCTTGTATGGGTGTGAGGGCTGGACACTCACTGCAGATACGGAGCGAAGGATTCAGGCTTTCGAGTATAAATGTTATAGAAGAATTTTGCGCATTTGCTATAAAGAGCACACAACAAATGTCTATGTTAGAGAGAAAATAATTACCTATGCAGGCCACCAAGAACCACTTTTGTCAGTAGTGAAACGTCGAAAGCTTGCCTGGTTTGGGCATGTAACTCGTCATGACTCCCTTTCGAAAATGATCCTCCAGGGAACAGTCAAAGGTAAACGGAGAAGAGGAAGGCAAAGAAAATCCTGGGCTGATAACATCAAAGAATGGGCAGGGCACGGTTTTTCCACACTTGTACGCATTGCTGAGGATAGAGAGCAGTGGAGGACCCTGTGTGCTGATGCTTCCACCATGGCACCCCTACGACCCATGACGGGTTACGGGTTGAGATGATGATATATTATGTTTAATGTCTGTTTTAGTTAAATAAACGATTTCAGAATCATGCTTTTTACAAATGGTCTTTAACATGTCAGGTCACTCTCCCAGATTGACATCAAACATAAAAAACACCTGATATGGACACTCGCCATCAACAGCCGAGATCGAAAGAAATCCACACATCAGGGACAACGTAATGACGTCAGCCTGGTACATGTTGTGACAGATACGTCAAATCTGCAACACAGACATACTTATGATTGTGCTGTGATGATCTAGTTGGGAGGGAATACAATTACCTTGTTAGTAACATACATGTTCTTATTCTTCTTATTCTTCTTTGGTCTGCAGACTGACAAAGTAATCAGTGATCATCACGCCAGGTGGCGTCTTGTAGAGCAGCAACGAACTGTCTCCTCGTTGCTCGGTCGGTAGCCATCCTTCGTGTGGCGTCCCAGCTCTGGTTCATGTTTTACATCTATGCCTCCAACATTTCTCAACCAGGTAGCTATTTACCGGCCTTGCTTTCGCCTCCCTTCTCGAGTCGGTAGTACTGCAGTTCTCGTGATGGCGTGAGGATGTTGCCAACTTAATTCCCGCTATGATGGTACGCATTTCTTTTTGGTGGCTCCGACTTAGCAGTTTTTGGTTGGTGTACGGCCAGAACGTTTGAAGAAATTACTTAAGCAGATTGTTTGGAATGAGAACAGTTTGTAAATTTCGTTTCTGTTACTCTCATGCATTCAGTGCGGTACAGAAGTTCAGAAATAACACATCTTTCGTATATTTTTAATTTAATAGTTATACTAGACTGGGAATATTTCCAGATGTTATTTCGATTGGCAAAGACTATTCTACTTTATTAATTCGGTAAATGATGTCTTCGTTTGTTCCGCCATCTGGTGTTACTATCCTTCCTAATTATTTAATGGTGTTTGTATTTTCTAGCTCTTGATCCTTTATATTCATGGGAGCATGATTTCTTACACTGCGTGTCATCATCTATGTCTTCATGAGATTAACGTTTAACATATTTTATATAACATATATGTTATTAGGAGAACATTGTGACAGAGTCAGTTTTATGATTAAACTATACCCCAGAAACATAGGACTGAAGAGGTACACAGAAGACATACAAAGACTTTGAAGAAATGACGCAAGATAAGAAGGTTGAGCGTTAACTTGTGGAAGGGCTATGCTACTTATGGAGCTGGTTGGACAATGGTGATGCACCTGATAAGATGTCGTATTCATATAGAATATCTCATTCTTAAGTTGTTGACCATGTCTTTTCCTTGCTTGCCAAATAATTTAAAACCGGAGATATTCCTCCCTAAATTTTTTATTTCTTTTCTTGACTTCACTTCTATTTTCATAAACAGTAAGAGAAATAGGAATGCAAGTTGTGTCGTATCACTGTTTTTATTTTCTAACTGCTACATGCATTTTTAGCTGATAAAGTTGTCAGGGACATGGCGATAGGTGTCTAAAAGCCGGGCATGTTGTAAATAGATGTCTGATGAGATTTTAATAAATTAGTGCAGTGATAATACCAGACGAAAAGGAAGAGACAAGCTTGAATATACGGTGTGACAACTGGAAATACTGATGGAAAGAGACAGAAGATGTGAAAAAAGAGAAGACATCATGGTATGTTAAGACGCTGTCGCAGATCTGACTGCTCGACCCCTTGGTGAAAGTTTGCCACACATTAAACTTCACTTGCTCGTGATGTAATATTAAAAGTGGCAGGTTCTTTCTCCCTTCACGTTGATGATGACTATGGTTACTTCACGTGACACACATGTAAATACAAAATGTAGCTAGACTGGCTGACTAACTGACCACAAGTTCACTGCTTCAGAACGTTTACTTAACATACTTACATGGGATTCGACATGGAACGACAGTCGACATAAGATCTGCAGGGCATATCTCCTCCTGCTCGTACAATAATCTCATACATCTTAGTGTTCTCATTGGTCATGGAAGTTTTCCTTATTTTATATCTGCTATCTCGACACGTGGTTCTGCAGTCTGCTACATTACACAGGACATCTTTATTCTGGATTCGTACTGCTAATTTCAGGTTATGTTGGAATTTACTGGAAAACTTCCAGGTTACATTAACTTTTCCTGAGTATTCACTGTTCTTTTAATTTAAACTTCAAACTGTTCTTGTGAGTTAATGTCTTTGGTCCACAGCACGTGGCCTCGTATGTTCACGACCTGGGAGGTTTCTCTGCGTGGCTACACATTTTAATATACTTATTTTGCATACCAACGTTTCTCTCTGCTTAAGTCTGATCACCTTACAATGCTCTTGGCATCAAGCATCTTTCAATGTAATTTGATTGTCTTACAAACTGCAGATACAACATATACCATTTGTCGATAATGTTGCTGAGCACCTTTGTGCTGCTGTCTAAACGAGTTGCATGGACCCTTGCGCTGCTGTCTGAACGAGTTATTGGGGGGGGGGGGGGGGGGGGAGAAGAGAGTGGAGGCCTTATTTAAAGACCTACTCGAAATTGCACCACATAATTGCCCGTGGCGCTTCCTTATTAAATGCGCAAATCCCCGACTACTCATTTATTATTACTGTGACGAAATCATTTGTGCACTTTTCATAACTTTCGTTCTCTCCGGCAGTATCAATTCATTTCTTTATTTTCCTCACCGATCGTCCTATTATTTGGCATATTTTATGCACCTACATTTATGCTCTGACCACTCCCTAGACTTGTTTACGTTTCACCAGGTGAATCGCAGTATTACAAGGCTAATTAAGCAGGTTAGCGGATAATAATTTTATCACTTAGATCGTCTAGCCACTTTTGATAGAGACAATCTTTGTTGACACAAATCGGTGGAAAGAAAGCCGGATTGGCTGCCTAAGAAAACCGTCTGGGAGATATACACAAACACAAGTGATAACATGTAATCACTTCCGCCGGACCATCTCTGTAGCAATAGTACGCATAACCTGTCAGAGGAGACAATATTGGCAGAAGATGTTAGCCAGGAAATAAGTTCACCGATGTTTTGTGAGTTTCTACAAATACAATCGGAAGTATTACTGCCATATTGTAAAGAGGTCACGAGTTTAAATTTTAAAATTGATATTTTAAAACACGCGGGGGACAGTAATGATTTAACATCCTGACCCACATAGTTCTAAAGAGCTTACCATTGGTTTAATTTGAGAGCCGGAATAGACTTTGGCTTTCATTGGCAATGTTGTACCAATCTGGGACTTGACCTGAGAAATGGAAATAAAATCTAACGAAATCGGAGACAAAGATCAGACTGCATTGCAACGTCAGATTAGCTCTTCCCATGAACCAGAAAGACTTCGGACTAATATTCCAGAATTAAAAGTGATAGATAAAAGTATTTGGGCGTCTTTACAATTTAAAATAGAACCCGCATTTCTAAATACCAAGACTGGAAACTTGAGGAATCAGAGCACCCATCGTAAGAGGAATACTAAAATTTCCCAAACCAAGTTATCGAAGCATCTAAACGAAGTTGCTGTAACCATTCTACTGTACCAAGAGAGTGTGTTTCCAAGTAATTTGGGGTAAGTTGTGAACATATAGTTTAAAATGTGAATTGTGACATGTCTGTACTTGCTAAGTGGTTATAACAGTCATAGGAGGCTGGTAACATCAACATACGAAATTAGTATGTTCATAAAACACTACAGCAAGCACTAGTGTTTGTTTTATGCTAGTTTGCTCAGGAAAGCGAAAGCAGAAGCGACCCCCAGACTCCGAATGGAGCAGTAAGAAGTGATGATTACATCAAATGTGCCTTAAGTGTTTAGTATCATATTGTGAGAAATGTGCACCTGTATAATATTAGTTCAGGCAAGCCATTGCACACGCGCTGTCCAGACACATTGTCCCCATTAAAGTAACAAGAAGAATAACGGTGATTTCTAATCATATTCCCTGAGTTATACTGTGTATACTCAGGGAGAATAATTATTCAGAGAGGCTAACATTGGTGGGTGGACAGCGAGAGAATGCGGCTGTTAATCTTCAGCTCACAAATGTATTTAGCAGAGGCATTTGTTCTTTTATTTGTCCTAAAGTTAGTGGTTCGAAGCTACAAGACGTTTCGTAGACCAGACCAGTCTGAAGTAAGAGTCTTCGCCACAATCTTCTCAATCAAGAAGCTGTGTTCGCCACCAGCTACCTATAGTGGACACGCTGTGAAGACACCCAAAATGACATTAGGAGTGAAGTTCATCTAGATGCCTCTAGAGAAGAGTCCTCATCACCAAAAAAACCTGTAAATGACCCAGTGCAGTACTCAGCCTGTTAAGTCTTTTGTAACTGGCACGCAACAGACACTAATAACCGTCAGTCCCCAATTAAGTCTCAGTGAAGACAAATTTTAAAAACCTCTAAAGTCACTTTAAGTTAGATTAAAAACCTCTAAAGTCACTTTACAAGACTTGAGATAGCCTCAGCTGCCATGACAAGGTTCAATATGATCTGGAAAAGTAACATCAGTTTTCCTGTGAAGATCAAATTATACAAATCACTTGTATTATCTATTCTCTTGTATGGGTGTGAGGGCTGGACACTCACTGCAGATACGGAGCGAAGGATTCAGGCTTTCGAGCATAAATGTTATAGAAGAATTCAGCGCATTTGCTATAAAGAGCACAAAACAAATGTCTATGTTAGAGAGAAGATAAACACCTATGCAGGCCACCAAGAACCACTTTTGTCAATAGTGAAGCGTCGAAAGCTTGCCTGGTTTGGGCATGTAACTCGTCATGACTCTCTTTCGAAAACGATCCTTCAGGGAACAGTCGAAGGTAAACGGAGAAGAGGAAGGCAGAGAAAATCCTGGGCTGATAACATCAAAGAATGGGCAGGACACGGTTTTTTCCACACTTGTACGCATTGCTGAGGATAGAGAGCAGTGGAGGACCCTGTCTGCTGATGCTTCCACCATGGCACCCCTACGACCCATGACGGGTTACGGGATGAGATGATGATGAAAGTCACTTTCATCCATATTTATTTAAATTTTTTAAAGATTAATTGATTATTAAATTTGATATATGTTATTTTTACAACTTCATAGTTAATTTAGTTCTGATAGATAAGAGAGCGCATGTATGATCGAAAATCTTTAATATATATGTCGTTAAATGGTTTGATTCACAACACGTCATTCTGAGTAACTCTGACCAAACAGTGCGCCATATTTTATGAAAACTGCATGATACACGGACCAATCGGATGGTACCTTCATGCAGTGTTTACCAAAGCATTCGGCAGTCAAAATGGCCAGCCCAAATTTGTGCAAACAAGTGGAGGATGACATTTAACTACAGCCTTATGAGAGAAGTACCACCTGGAAGAGGTCCCTAATACAATACTAGGCATGTTGCTCTACACGTCTGTGCAGAGACTTCCACGAATAATAGTATAGGAAGGAAGAAATCTCTAGAAGGAATGCATCGAGACCTCAGGTTAGTCCATAATTTTGCTGTTTAGGTTACGCATAGAATAAAATGGACTTAAGAAAGTAAAAGACACTAGTTAGAAAGTTAAAGGATAATTCAGAGCGTATTTTAAGCCATAGATGAATAAAATCGCTCCAGGAATAACGTAGATAAATGAAATCTTAGTTTTCCTGATTTGTACACATGGACAGATTTTGCATACAATTTCGAAACACATAACACACTTTGGGTAGTAAGCTCCCTCTGGCGTCCGGCCTTGGGCTATATATAGGACGTGCCCTAAATAGAAAAGCAGGCCATAAGAATGTCAAAATACAGTGAGCATCAGCGTGTTAATGCAGATTGCCTTTGCCTTTTGTAGCTGAGAACAGACTAATAGATACCCATTAACAGCTCGACTGTATGTGTCTGAGGGTAAGAAAGAATATATATATATATATATATATATATATATATATATATATATATATATATATATATATTTAATTAAATCACGTTTCCGTTAAGAAATGTGTAGATGTGTTTGAACTACTGTGTAATTGTCTGGAGGCAAAAAGCCAAGCTTGTGATTATTCAAATAAATTGAGAATGATGGCAAATGTGTGTCTATAGTTTTAGAGAATTATTTAAAGAATTATTTCTTGATGGAATGGGACACCCACCAGGAACTAAAGAAAGGATGAAAGGAAATGTATTACTGTATTATTTAAGCTATTGCTTATTATTTTTTACAAGATCTAATCATTGTGTGGATGCGGATCATGGACAAATGGCTCTAACTAAGGATTTAGAGGAATATTGTATTCACAGTGAACAGGATTTGTTTGTTACTGCTATTGTGCCCTGTGCGTCTGCTAGCACCTTGTCTGAAAACTGTCTACATCTATAATAAAGGGATAGTGATAGAGAATATAGTGGTTAATCCAATATGTTTCAGGTTTTATTCTGTCAACTACCCACACTTTAAAGAGTCAGCCACGACTGCTGGAACTTGTGGTGCGAGAGCCCCTGTTGCCCATAGGATCAGTTACCCAGTATCCATGGCCTGGAGGAACTTCATGTGACTTTTCCTTCCATGTCAGTAGTGTGGCAGACTTCAATACAACAAGATAAGTGGCCAAACAAGGCTACTAGTCAGAGTATCCTGATGACACCACTATATTAAAACCACGATTCTAATAAAGACACATTTTATGATGACATATATTGGGTATAGGTATAGAGAGTGATAGCCTAAATCAAATGACAGTGAAATAACTGTGTTATAAAGACATAAATATTCTACAAACAGCTAGTTCAACCAAGAGCGAAGGACTTGCTACAATTTGAGTGACTTGTGCTAATTTAGAATTATTTTCACAAGTTTATTTATTTAAATGATGTATTTAAAATTTGATTTTCTTGAAGAATTTCCAAACAGAAAAGAAAATCTGTAAAAATAAATTGTAAATATTTACCAGCAGACTTACTTAAATTCTTTAAGTTAAGTTACAGTTCTTGTTGGTAGATAGATTAGTTAATACCCCTAGCAGAGTTAATAATAATAATAATAATAAAACTAACAGAGGAGGATTTGGGGCGGGGAAGGAAGGAACTTATACAGCTTGATCGTACCTTTGATATCTATACAACCTTACTCTTTTCAGAGAAGCGGGTATTACTTCTAAGACCAGACTCTTGTCTGGCACTATCCTGGTATCACCTGATACAACTTTGTGTCCAGGATATCGTATAATTTCAATAAACATCTACCCTCTCGTGACACTGGGGTCTCAGTCCTGGGATTCATTTAACACCCTGGGGGTCTTTTCTTTGAACATTCAGGCTCATAGTATAGTTTATTACATCATATGAGTTAGGAGAAGGGAAATATTTTAAATGTAACATTAATTGTAGGGAAACTAAAACTAAATATAGCACTTTGTAGTACCATTGAGTACAAACCAAAATTGTGGTGACTGGATACACTGACAGTAGTCTGTTAATTAATTAGTGTTTGATTGGTAATAAGAGTGTTTGAGTGTCTGCAAGTTATTATTGTATGAGTATGGCAGACTTGGCCAAGTTTCGATCTGCTACAGTGCAGTCGGCAAAGGAGTTTGGGTTAAGTGGGGAAGCTCTTATTCAGTATGTCACTACTGAGTGTGACAAGTTTATAGAAATAGAAGACAAGAAGTTGGAAACAGAAAGCAGGTTACAAATAGAAGCTCATGGCGAGGCTAAGAAACTAGAAGCTGAAGCTAAAGCTAAGAGATTACAAATAGAAGCTGATAGGGAGGCTAAGAAACTAGAAGCTAATAGGGAGGATAAAAGACTGGAAGCTGAAAGGGAGACTGAGAGAGAGGAAAAGAGGTTGCAAAGGGACCATGAGTTGAGAATGACATAGCTTGAACTTCAAGGAAAATTTTACAGGTAATGGAAGTAGTCCAACTACCTCTGACACTACTGCAAGTCAAGGCACCTCAAATGGAGCCATGAATTTTCACTTGGATCCATTTGTGGAGAAAGAGGATGAAATTGAGTCATATCTAAGTAGATATTAGAGTTTGGCTACTAACTATGGTCTAGAGAAGGAGAAATGGAGCCTTAAGTTATTACAAAGGCTGAGAGGAGTTTCTTATGAAGTTTATGCAAAACTTGGAAAAGAGGAGCAGGAGGATTATGAAATCTTGAAGCAGGCATTGCTGGTTCGATATAAAAAGAACTCAGAATTTTATAGGAAGAAATTCAGAACTGCTAAGCTACTTTCTGGAGAAACCTATCACAAATTCTTTGCCAGATTAGAAACCTATTTGGAGAAGTGGACTGCTCTGGGAAAATGTCAAGACCTACAAGAAATGGTCATGATGGAACAAGTGAGAGAGTCTATGCCTCCAGACATGAGAAAATTTCTTATGGAACAAGGTGCAGAGAGATTGGGGGAGATTTTAACAGTTGCTGAGAGATATCAAGCAGCTCAGTCAGAAATAGCTGGAGTTAACAGGAAGCAAGGAGAAAGTAATAGGCCACCACAAAACCAGAATAAGTTTGACAATAGGGACCAACAACACAGATAAAAACAAGGTTATGACAAACCTAAATTTGACCAGAGAGACAGGAACCCTCAGGTACAAGATAGGAAACCCTATAAACAGGGAGATAAGTAGTGCAAAATTTGCAAAATGAACAACTACAATACTTGGGACTGTAGGAAGAAAAACCCTCCATATCTCGCTGCATGTCTCGCAACAGGAAACAAGGGAAAGAAGGAACGGTCAACAAGTCAGAATAACCTTCATCATCACCCCGTGTGTGAAGAAGTAACTTGTAACGGTACTACTATCATGTGCCTTTATGATACAGGATTGGATTTTGACTCAGTCGTGAGTTTTACCCTGGTGTACCCTGACCAATATACCACAGAAACTGTTGAGATACAAGGAGCAACCAAGGATATGGCAACTATAACACTTCCCATAGATAGGATCAATGTCAGGACTCACTATGTGGAAGGAGTGATTAGAGCAGCAGTGATAAAGGAACCAATCTACCCTCTGATATTGGGGTGAAGATATGGGTTTTTGGGAAATCCCAATCGACCTGTGATCATGGCAGCTGTACAGACCAGGTCACAGTCTAGGAAGGAGGAAGAAAGCCCTATAAACACTCATCCGGAGGAGACAAGGAAGGCACAAGCTGAAGATAGCACATTAAACCCTTGTTTTCGCAAACTGCCAAAAAGCCATAACCCCCCAACTAAAGGAGAATTTTATATGAAGAAGGTATTGCTTTATAGGAAAGTTGGAACAGGACTCAATGACCATGGACAGTTGGTACTGCCCTCTTCATATAGGGACACGGTTATGGAGTTAGGACATGCTATACCTTTTAGTGGGCACATGGGAATTAGCGCCACAAGACAACGAACAGCATGTCACTATTTCTGGCCAGGTATTACGGAGGACATAAAACGAAATGTAAAATTCTGCTCAGAATGTCAAAGGGTAGCTCCAAAGCACTGGACTGAACCTGCACCTCTTGGTGAATTGCC
Organism: Oreohelix idahoensis; assembly: GCA_024509875.1. Classification (NCBI taxonomy): domain Eukaryota; kingdom Metazoa; phylum Mollusca; class Gastropoda; order Stylommatophora; family Oreohelicidae; genus Oreohelix; species Oreohelix idahoensis. The sequence goes on from JAMPIV010012488.1 coordinate 105,039, forward strand.
AATAATGGGAACTCCTTTTGAAAGTGTTGCAGTGGATATTGTTGGACCTCTCACCCAAACCAAGAGGAGAAACAGTTATATTCTTACTCTGGTGGACACTTGCTCTATGTGGGGAGAGGCGGTAGCCATGTCATCAATAGATTCCAAACTTGTGGCAGTGGCGTTACTTACAATATTCACTAGGTTAGGTTTTCCCCACCAAATCTTGACTGATAATGGCTCTCAGTTCAAAGGAAAACTAACTGAGGAAGTATTCAGGATCTTCCAAGCCAGGCACTTTCACTGTAGTCCGTACCACGCACAAGGGAATGGGCAGGTAGAAAGATTCAATGGAACTCCTATTTCTATCCTGCGGAAGCTGACACATGAAAAACCTGATACGTGGGATCTCTACTTACCCGCTGCATTATTTGCTTAACGGGAAGTCCCACACAGCTCAACAGGTACGGCTCCGGGAACGTCGTTATTTGGCCGGCCCATCAAAGGTCCATTAGAAGCCTTAATGAGGACATGGACAGATGAGAAAGCAGAAGAGACTGTAACCTCATCATACCAGTATGTGAACGAGTTGACATCTCGCTTAAAAACTGGCTGGAAATCAGCAAATGATAATCTGAGGAAAGCCAGAAGGAAACATGCTACGTATTATAACAAGAAGGTGAAGGATAGAGAACTAGCTGTTGGGGAGAAGGTGCTTCTTCTGTTACCCGGCAGCAGAAACAAACTTCAAATAGGATGGCAGGGCTCATACACAGCTCTAGAAAAGCTATCTAGAACCAATTACAAGATAGACAAAAAGAGAACGGAAAAAGTCTATCATGTGAATCTGCTCAAGAAATATCATGATAGACATACCTCGGAAGCAGCACATTTAATGACGTGGAAATAGCTACAGAAATGAAAAATGAATCTCTCGCCTCATATTCTTCTTCTTTGATCCTTAGCCGCCGACCGTCAAAGCAGTCAGTGCCCATTACGCCTGGTGGCGTCTTGTAGGGCAACAACAAATTGATTCCACTTTGCTCGGTCGGCGGCCATCCTTCGTACAGTGCCCCAACTCTGGTTCATTCTTTGCATCTCAGCCTCCACAGTTCTCCGCCAAGTTGTTTTTGATCGGCCTCTCTTTCGTTTTCTTTCAGTAGTCCATAGCATAGCTGTTCTTGTGATGGCATCGGAGTCTCTTCTGAGGACATGACCAACCCAGCTCCAGCGTCTGCCAGCTATGATGGTGTACATGTCCTCTTGCTTGCTCCGAATAAGCAGATCTTGGTTGGTGATGATATTCGGCCAAAAGATTCAGAGAATTCTTCTTAGGCATGTTGTGTGAAAAGAGGACAATTTCGACATTTCCTTCTCTGTAACTCTCCAGCTCTCCGCGCCATAGAGAAGCACAGAAAGCACACAGCTTTGATATAATCCTAATATTGTGCTTGTGCTGTTCTGAGAGGGCTTCCAGATGTTGTTTAGACTAAAAAAGGCTGTTCTTGCTTTGTTCATTCTGTTGTTGATGTCTTTGCTTGCTCCGCCGTCTGGTGTTACTATGCATCCTAGGTATGTGAAGGTGTTTGTCTGTACCAGTTGCTGATTCCTTACTGATATGGGCTCAGGGTTGCTCACATTGAGCGTCATGACCTCTGTCTTCTTTAGGTTGATGTTCAAGCCCACCTGCTTACTATACTTATTAAGTTTATCCGTTTTTTCCTGGATGTGTTGATGTGAATGTGCTAGCAGTGCAATGTCATCTGCATATTCCAGATCTTCCAATGTAGAAAATGTAATCCATCTTATTCCTCTTGGATTGTCCTCTATTGTCTGGCGCATCACCCAGTCTATGACTGTTAAAAGTAGAGTGGTTGATAAGGGGTATCCCTGTCGTACTCCTGTCTTCACTTCAAAGGTTAGGTTGCTCTGCCCAATGCTGCACGTAAAGTTGGCATAAAGGCTTTTTATGATTGACACTATGCAGCTTGGAATTCCATAAGCCCTCAGTATTTTCCATAAACTGTCCCTATGTATGCTGTCAAAAGCCTTTTCCAAATCAACGAAATTAATGTACAACTGTCTTTGCCATTCTGAGCACTGCTCTATAATGTTCCTGAGGGTAAATATATGATCTACACATCTTCTGTTCTTTCTAAATCCTGCTTGTTCTTTCCTCAGTTTGTGGTCTACTGCTTTTGAGATTCTCTGTATAATTATCCTGCCTAGTATTTTGCTGGGAACTGAGAGAAGAGTTATTCCTCTCCAATTATTGCAATCTGCAAGATCTCCCTTCTTGTGCAATTTGACAATTATTCCTTTTCTCCACTCTGTTGTTGTTGTCCCTGTTTTCCAGACTTGTGCAAATAGTGATTCTAATAGTTCTGCTGCTAGCTCTGGGTCTGTCTTAAATAGCTCTGCATTTAAGTTATCATGACCAGGAGCTTTTCCATTCTTTAACCCTTTGATTGCTGTGATGATTTCTTCTTTTCGTGGGATGTCTGTATTAACATCTAGATCATTTTCAGCCTCAGGAACATTCAATTGTGCCTCTGGTGGTTCCTTATTCAGAGTTTCTCTGAAATGCTCTGCCCATCTTGTTTCCTGTCCCTCTACTGTTGTGATGAGATTTCCTTGCTTATCCGTTACTAATGTAATATTGTTTGCACCTCGTTTTCCACTGATGATTTTAGTTATTTTGTATACTGTGCTTTGTTCATTTCTCAGTGCTGCCTCTTCTGCGTGTCTCGCAAGGTCATCCAGAAATGTCCTTTTATTAGCACGGGTTTGACGTTTTACTTCCTTGTCCAGCTGACTGTACTGATTACTATATATTGCCTCATATGAATACCCCTTAAGACCCTGTGAAACTCCTGCGCAGGTAAAAGTCAGTAACCACTTGACAAAAGGGCAGAGGGAGCAGATTCAAAAAGTTTTGGAAAAACATACAGACGTGTTAACGGACAAACCGGGGCACACAAACTTGTTGGAATATGACATGAGATTACTAGACCCAACACCGATCTGTATGAAAGCCTATTCAATTTCATTCGCCAAAAAACAAACTTTAAAGTAAGAGATAGAGTACTTATTGCAAGAAAATATCATCTATAGTGTATCTCCTTATAACTCCAGTGTGGTTTTGCTGAGGAAACCCTCGGGGGAACATAGACTCTGTATCGTTTACAGGAAATTGAATGCTGTCACAGAGTCACAGGTAGATCCATTACCGGACACAAATCAGCTTTTCGCCAAGGATAAATAAGGCAAAATATTTCCCTAAGTAAAGGGTATTACCATATTCCCGTCAAGCCTGAGATCAGACCAATGCTGGCTTTTAGCACTTCGGAGGGGCACTATGAATTCAATATGTTGCCTTTTGGTTTGAAGAATGCACCGAGTGTTTTCTCCAGGATGATGAGGACATTATTGGATCCCTTAAAAAACCCAGCTATAGCCAATTTTATGGATGATATTCTTATAGCTACGGAAACATTTGAGGAACATCTAACATCTCTGGAAATGTTATTGGATAGACTCAGAGAGGCAAATTTGACCGCCCGCTCTACTAAATGTTGTATTGGTTGCCAGGAATTGGAATTCTTGGGACACACAGTATATCAGGGTAACATGACCCCTGACCCCCAAGAATGTGGAAATACTTCAGAGAACACCAAGACCACAAACCAAGAAAGATATGAGATCTTTTGTCTCACTATGTGGGTTTTACCAGAAATACATCAACAGTTTCAAAAGTGTGTGTGCTCCTCTGACGGATTTAACCAAGAAAGGAAAGCCAGACAAAATTGAGTGGACGGCGGATTGTGAGCAAGCGTATACAGAGCTGAAGCAGAAACTCACCAATAGGCCTATACTGAGACTTCCAGATCTGAGTCAAGAATTTGTGGTTAGGACTGATGCTAGCAACGTTGGGTTAGGGGCAGCATTATTGCAAAGATCACAATCACAGCCCGGAGAATTGAACCCTGTTGCCTATGGCAGCCGCAACTTAAATAAGGCGGAAACGAATTACTCCACGGTTGAGAGAGAATGTTTGGCGTTGGTTTACGCTTTTGAATTGGGGGGCTCTTGTCCTGAACTGATCTGATTCTTAACACGTCATTCTGAGTAACTCTGAACAAACAGCGCGCCATACTTTATGAAAGCTGCATGATACACGGACCAATCGGATGGTACCTTCATGCAGTGTTTACCAAAGCATTCGGCAGTCAAAATGGCCAGTCTAAATTTGTGCAAACAAGTGGAAGATGACATTTAACTACAGCATTATGAGAGAAGTAAAACCTGGAAGAGGTCCCTAATACAATACTAGGCATGTTGCTCTACACGTCTGTGCAGAGACTTTCACGAATAATAGTATAGGAAGGGAGAAATCTCTGGAGGGAATGCATCGAGACCTCAGGTTAGTCCATAATTTTGCTGTTTAGGTTACGCATAGTAAAAAATGGACTTAGGAAAGTAAAAGACACTTAGTTATAAAGTTAAAGGATAATTCTGAGCGTATTTAAAGCCATAAATGAATAAAATCGCTCCAGGAATAACGTAGATAAAAGAAATCTTAGTTTTCCTGATTTGTACACATGGACAGATTTTGCATACGATTTCGGAACACAAAACACACTTTGGGAAGTAAGCTCCGTCTGGCGTCCGGCCTTGGGCAATATATAGGACGTGCAATAAATAGAAAAGAAGGCCATAAGAATTTCAAAATACAGTAAGCCTCAGCGTGTTAATGCAGATTGCCTTTGCCTTTTGTATCTGAGAGCAGACTAATAGATACCCATTAACACCTCGACTGTATGTGCCTGAGGGTAAGAAAGTATATATATATATATATATATATATATATATATATATATATATATATATATATATATATATGTATTTCTAGTTAATTAATTCACTTGTGCGTTAAGAAGTGAGTAGATGTGTTTGAACTACTGTGTAAATTTCTGGAGGCAAAAAGCCAAGCTTGTGATTATTCAAATAAATTGAGAATGATGGCAAATGTTGTCTATAGTTTTAGAGAAGCATTTAAAGAATTATTTCTTGATGGAATGGGACACACACCAAGAAGGTAAGGAAAGGATTGTTTAAGCTATTACTTAGTATTTTATACAAAACCTAATCATTGTGTGGAGGCGGATCATGGACAAATGGCTCTAACTAAGGATTTAGAGGAAAATTGTATTCACAGTGAACTGGATTTGGTTGTTACTGCTATTGTGCCCTGTGCGTCTGCTAGCGCCTTGTCTGAAAACTATCTCACACCCTTTACATCTATAATAAAGGGATAGTGATAGAGAATATAGGGTTAATCCAATATTATTCAGGTTTTATTTTGTCAACCACCCACACTTTAAAGAGTCAGCCACGACTGCTGGAACTTGTGGTGCGAGAGCCCTTGTTGTCTATAGGGCCAGTTACCCAGTATCCACTTCCTGGAATAACTTCATGTGACTTTTCCTTCCATGTCAGGATTGTGACAGACTTCAATACAACAAGATAAGTGGCCAAACAAGGCTACTAGTCAGAGTATCCTGATGACACCACTATATTAAAACCACGATTCTAATAAAGACACATTTTATGATGACATTTATTGGGAATAGGTATAGCCAGTGATGGCCTAAATCAAATGACAATGAAATAAGTATTATAAAGACATAGATATTCTACAAACAGCTAATTTAACCTAGAGCGAAGGACTTGCTACAATTTGAGTGACTTGTGCTAATTTAGAACTATTTTCACAAGTTTATTTATTTAAATGATGTATTTAAAATTTGATTTTCTTGAAGAATTTCCAAACAGAAAAGAACATCTGTAAAAAAAATTTTAAATATTTACCAGCAGACTTACTTAAATTCTTTAAGTTAAGTTACAGTTCTTGTTGGTAGATAGATTAGTTAATACCCCTAGCAGAGTTAATAATAAAAATAATATTAATAAAACTAACAGAGGAGGATCTGGGGAGGGGCAAGTAGGAACTTAGAGTAATATATTACCATCTTCTCTAGGAACGTATACAGCTTGATCTTACCTTTGATATCTATACACCCTTATCTTTTCAGAGAAGGCAGTATTACTTATAAGACCAGACTTTTATCTGGCACTATCCTGGTATCACCTGATAAAACTTTGTTTCCAGGATATCTTATAATTTCAATAAACATCTACCCTCTCGTGACAATATATACATATATTTACAGCCATATAGCCAAAATTACTCATAAAAGGAATTTCAATGGATTAAACCAGCTGGGGGCTCGAACAAGTCAAAACATTGCTTAAAACATCACAAAAGGTGCCGGATCAGATATAAGTTAATAGTGCTATGCCCTATGCAGCATTGTTCTTGACTTCTGAATTATCTAGTGAAAAGTCCTATCAGATAGAAACGTTATTACCATTCTTTCTGCAACTCTTCCACGAGTAATTTTGTGCGAAGGTAGACACCTTTAACGACCCATTTTATATACTCTTCAGTTTGGCCACTGGTGGACCACTACTGCAGAGCAAGGGGAGGCAAATCCCGTGACAATTACTCACTATTAAAATCAGTTACCTATCTTTGACTTTTAATAATCTACCACATCGCCACCAACAGAATTATTAAAAAGCACTCCAGACATGAAGTTCTGGAGAGACATCATCGACGTTATATGGCATGTTATTTGAACAATATGTACAGTTCGAGCACACTTTAGAACTAAATATAAATAGTACATAGAAAATATAGAGCAACAACAACCTAATGGTTTGGGTATCTGATCGGCATAAAACTAACAAGCAACCATCATAACCCACACGGAAGGCCCGTCTTAGACAAGGAAAAAGTGGAACAAGTGTATGGTAATGGCATTAAATAGATAATGTAAACCATAATAAGGCGAGTACAAAATTAGCATGAGTATCAGTAGAACGTTCCTCACATCGTAAAGAACAGGATTAAAATTAGGAAGGTATGAATGAGACACAAGAAAGATAAAGTAGCGAAAGGTCCAGGGAGGGATTTCAGATATTTTAAAACAAACAATAGAAATTTTGATTAAGCGTGGTTAGGAGAAGTTTGAAATTTTAATTTCAGAAAAGAGAGGATGGGACAATGAAAAATGCTAATGAAAAGTAACATCTGAACTAAATGAAGGATATACATTAATTGTTCCTACCTTTTCAGTGCAGTTGACCTATATGTGCTTAAAATATTTTAAAAATTCTCCGACTGAGAGATGGTGGCTTTGTGAATCTCAAGTATGGATCTTATCTAATTAGAACATAAAAAAATCTACCTTCTGCTAAATCTGCAACCCTTGAAAGAAAGATTTAGGTTTGCGATGTGTATCCTAGCGTGCTCTCTGTAACAACTATGAACCTCCAGAACAAGGCAAAATGGATACAGCCTTGGAGATATGTTATCTGTTTGTCCGAACCATTCCGTCGGTGGAGGTCACAGGGGAAAGCAGTGTGTCATTAAACTGACTTTGTCTTTTAAATCAATATAGAGCACATATAATTTTTATTACTTTGACAATTACAGCTAGGGTTTTTAAATATCTGTTTGACAACAGTTCCTTAATTGTAATAAATAAATTTATTCTGACAACTAATTTTTAGAATCATATTTATAACCACTAAAATTTACTTCTATTTATGAGTTGCTTGCTGTGTGGATCCATACACTTTGTATGTTGTTTTTTTTTTTAATTTGATGACAGGAAATATCCTGTTCAACCACTAAAATGTTATAACTAGGATATATACGGTTTTCAAGTCTAAATAATACATACACTTGCTTAAGTGCTCAATGGCGATGACCGCTGCGCTCTGCTAAGCATGCCAGCAAAGGCATCTAATGATGGTTGGGCCAGGAAGCGGCTAATCCATTCTGTGAAAACTTATAACAGATACAGAAACTGACATAAAGGTATGTCGTGCAAACAGGACAATGAAGCGGAACGGCGTCTTCTGAAGACATCAATTCTCATTGGTCATCATAATTGCCATATGTTGCGCACAGATTCTGGTATTGGCAATGAATAGATATATAGATATAGGAAGATATTTATTTGTTTGTATACTTGTGTATGTTTGAAAATATTTGGTAAATATATTTTGAGTCTAAGATTAGAACTCTAGTCCAAGGGCGAATACTCATCTTTGGATTCGAGTAAAAGTAAATATGTGGTTGTCCCACTTGAATATAGTTGAGGGGTTAAACATTGGCGTATGTGCAGACGATTGGTCGTCAAGGCGTTTCCGTCAGGCTGGGTTGCTGAAATCTGGACGGACAGAAGTCCGAAGATTTGTTCTTTTGCTGTGAAATTCTGGGGAAAGGTGACATCGTCTGTATGACTAATATGTCTAGGTTCATCCCAGAATACATTCTTTACGCCAAGGGAATGGCGTGTGCTGTTATTAGTGTTTTTCTAAACCTAAGGTAAAGTGAGAACATTTTCTAGACTTTGCCTAGGGCTAACGATAGGCGGATGCCATATCATCGTTATATATATATTTAATGGATCGTACATAGACCATTTCTTGTCTAGCAGCACTAGGAGTGGACATGTGTAACCCTTTTCTATGAGGTATGAAAACCCAAGATACTAGTGGAATATGTGAACGGAGCCTTCAGTTATAGTGAGGATATCTTCTGTATGAGCGCCGCTCACTGAGTCTTGCGCCGTCTTGAATCCCACTTTGGGTCTGTGTGAATCATCGGTCAGAGAAAGGAAATATCTTATTATCTGATGACGATATCGAGACCTACAATTGTTTTGGAGTCCACTCTTTGTTATTTATGATCGACAGCATAACTATAAAACCCTGTGAAGTTATAGCCTAAAAAGACTTAGCCTGAAGACTTGGCCAGCAGAGGTTCTGCAAGGGAGCATTATGATGAACATTCTTATTGTTACCTCCAACTGACGCGATTAGTCAGTGGAGGCATGAAACGTCAGACATTCAGAATTATATATATACTTGCATACTCTTTCGATTAGACTCTCATGCTATATGTATGTATATTTGATGTTGCCACCTATTCTTCAAGTACCTAATGATTTATGGTGTCAACCTGTTTCTATGACTGTAACCGTGCTGTCGGAGTTTACGTCCATTAAAAGTGTAAGAAATTATCAACAGCAGTTCCAGACATCTTTGACTTTCACACATGAGTGAATGAGTGCCTTGTACTTGTCAACATACGAACATTCCATACATTCGCGTAACCTGCATTCTCACTCAGTACAAACACTGTCCCTTGTCAGGGCCCCAATACTTGGTGGACGAGATGTCATATATACACCACACTGTGTTGGTTTGAGTTGACCAATTACTCTGATCAAGAAGACGAGTAGATACAAACATTTTCATTCCATCAATAATACATAAAGAACCACATTCATCAACCTGTCCTGTGCCATCAGCTCAAGGTCTTTCCATAATTTCTTCATCCTCTTCTTGTCTGTCATCAGTTCTCTTCTCCGTGTATTCCTTGGTCTTCTTCTGCCTCTCTTACCCTGGGGGTTCCAGACCAAGGACTGCCTGGTAAAGCAATAAGCAAGTTTGCTCAGTGTATATCCTATCCATCTTCAGCGTCTTCTTCTCATGTCTCGTTCTTCTGGCAATTGCCTGGTTCGTATCATCAGTTGCACATTAGTGATCTTGTCATACCACTACAATCCTCCTATTTTAGACAAGCAACCATTGATGAGAGCGTCCGTGGTTTCAGCGCAGGCTTCTCGCGACAAAGGTAGCGGGCTGGAGACATGGTGGCGTCACGCTACAATCTACCCAGCTGTAAGTGGATGGATACCTGACTCTGCTCTGAAAGGTAAAGGCAGCCAGGAGGGGAGCTGGTTATAGCACTACTCTGAGATCATCCAGGTCTGTATTATTTTGGCTTTTCAATGCCGCAATTACTGACTGTGCATCAATAAAGAAAGCAATTTATCTATCTGCCCTTTCTTCTGTCAATATAAGCTCTGCTGCAGTTTTCAGGGCCTCTGCCTCTGCTCTGAAGTTGCTGGAGAATCGTCCTGCCGCCACTGACAGACTTTTTTTTGCACCAGTGCTTAAGGTCAGAAAGACACCCCCACCTCCATTTTCTGTTGCATTTGTTTCTGATCCATCTGTGTATGCATGGGTCCAGGTGTTCCTTTGATAATGTTTCTCTATGTATTTTGTAAACGACTGTGACTGACGAAGGAATCCAAATACATCATTCAACTTTTGATAAGCTTTCTGGCGTTTTGACAAGGTAGAGAGCAAGCTATCAATAAGGACAAGAAATGTTCGGCTTTTAAAATGCTGAGAAGGCGTTTGAGATTCATCAATTGTGCTGGAACCATTGAAATCATCATACTCTCGATTTCGTTTGTGTTTTCTTCGAGTTTGTTCTTGATAATGTTCACACTCAGTCACATCCTTGGCCTTTTGCTCTATGTCTGCAAAAGTAAACCGCATAGCTTGAATATACCCCCGCAGGGATTCATAGAGTGCACAAGCTGTGTTCAAATCTTGGTCAGAAGATTGCAAAGAAGCACTGGTCATTTGAAAACGGTGTAATACTTGATGCCACAGCATGATCATTATTCCAGTTTCTAACTTCATCATGGTTGAAAGTAGACAACGAGCCTGTTGACGACACTCTGTCTTCTGATCATTGTTATCTGAAATATCATCCAAGACTTGTTTTATTGCAGAAAAGCTGTGTAAAAGTGCTTTTGTTGCATCTGCCCTAGCGGACCACCTGGTATCTGACAGTCTTTTTACAAAGGGCAAATGGGACTTATTATGAGTACCACTAGCACATAATGCATTAGAAAGGAGACCTCACCGGTAGGTAGAAGCAGAAAAGAAGGTGTACAGACTTTCAACAAATCCAAAGAAAATGACTGCTTCTGTCCGCAAACAGTTCAGATAAAAGTAATAAAGAGTCACACTAAGTCACCCTGTTATGCTCTTTCTCTCACAATTTCGTGACATCAAATGAAAAGGCGCTAAAGATGGCATACATCACAAGATCATTGGCGTAACGCTCGTATTAGAAGATGACCAAAAAATGATGTACATATTTATTGGCGCGGGGCCCTAAAAGCGCGGGGCTCGTAGCATATGTTACTTTTGCTACTACGTTAATCCGGCTCTGATTATGTAAATATTTGACAAGGATCAGTGCATAGTGAGGGAGGGGACCAACTCCCCACCCAGCCCTCTCCACCCAGCCCTCCACACCCAGCGGTGAAAATAAATAAAGGATTTCTTGCCAGGGTACAATTTTGTTGGTTTTGTGGACCCTAAACAGGACCGTGGTGCAGTTTTGTGGGCCCTGACAAGGACCGTGGTGGGTGTAGTTTTGTTTGTTTTGTGGGCCCTGAAAAGGACCGTGAGAGGAACAGATCACCAAGGATCGCTGAAGCTTGGCATATATCAGGACATACACATGTTCGTTCGTAGCTGCATAATTTACAGAGGAGGCCAAAAGTCTGCAATGTCAAGCAGGATATTGTCGAACGGGTCTGACTGACGAACTTTATTCCGATGTCGTCACAAAAATTCACACATGTAGGAATCTAACATGTGTCTGTGTGTTCCGTTCTGACGTGATTGGCCTGTTGTGCCTTTGCGTGGTGGAGGGGCTGCCTCCTTACGTCCTATATGCAGGCCGCCTTCCTCCTTTTTCAGCCGGGCTTAGGACCGGCCTTAGCGGAGGTCGCATCAGTCTTACCAGCTGTAAAAGAGTACCTGACTCTGATCTTCAGTTAGAGAAGGCAACGGCAGCGAGGAAGGGAACAGGCCACCCCACCTAATAAAGCTGGGACCCAGTACATCGAAGTCTATAACACTTCACTCCCCTACAGCAGAATATGCTACGTGACTACCTTTATTGTTAACCCTTAATTGAGTTAAATTAAATGTACCTGTTTGTAACTGTGGCTGGGGAGGTGGGAGGGCTGACGAAGGGTAAAACCCGTACGCACGGTTCGTGTCAATTAAGAATGAACGCACTTTTTGTTTTTAACTTGCCCTCCCTTTTTCAGTCAAGAAAAAGTCAGACAAGAAAGAGTACGGTGCTCGGTTTTGGTTATAAATTGCCACAAATATAATTTCCCGGTGAATAATCACACAAGAACCTGATTGTGTAGTAGGCCTTTTCTTTGATTGCTTCTTCGGAGACCCATGGAAATACACGACGAATTTGTGTCACGTGTGGACAGAATAACTGAATGAATTAAAGGAATCGATGATTAACTGATCTGATGAGTACGGCTAAAGTTTTACAGTTTTCGACTGAGAGAGACTGACAGGTACAGGTGTGGTAATTTGAGAGGTTATTGATGTTACTACACTAAGGGTAAATAAAGTGAGGTCCAGCTGTGTAAGTTCCCTGAGTCTAATTGATGATGATGATGATTCTCAGGGTCCCTATCCTCTACCTCTCTAAGATCTCACTCTGTGTAAAATAATCTCTGTGGTGTTGTGTGGCAAGTGTCTAGGGTAGTGCATCTTTTGTGCTGTATGAACAATGTCAAACATAACTTTAACTCAATAAAAGTGAAGTAAGTAAGACTGATGGTAAAGTTATATTAATATATTACAATTTTTTATTTTCCTGTACCTCAATTCTTTTGGGACAGGAATGTTTTCAAATCAAAAAAATTTTATTTACAACATATAAATAAAAAAAGAGGACCCTCTGTCCATAACTGGTGTATTAAAGTGTCACTGGTTGTGTATCCCACAGTCTGATTTAAATCTTTCTATCATCTCATCTCAACCCATAACCCGTCATGGGTCGTAGGGGTGCTATGGTGGAAGCATCAGCAGACATGGTCCTCCACTGCTCTCTATTCTCAGCAATGCGTACAAGTGTGGAAAAACCGTGTCTTGCCCATTCTTTGATGTTATCAGCCCAGGATTTTCTTTGCCTTCCTCTTCTCCGTTTACCTTCGACTGTTCCCTGGAGGATCGTTTTCGAAAGGGAGTCATGACGAGTTACATGCCCAAACCAGGCAAGCTTTCGGCGTTTCACTATTGATAAAAGTGGTTCTTGGTGGCCTGCATAGGTGTTTATCTTCTCTCTAACATAATCTTTCTATAACTAATAGTAAATATGTGAGGGTCTGTTGGTATCATCACGCCCACAGGAATTTATGTTCTGGTTGTGGAAATTGTTAGAATGAGTTAACATATGCCCATGTAAAGGGACTTGACCTGACAGCCTGTCTGAGGTGGATGACTGTAGACTATGCAAGGTCAACACAAGAGTTTTCTTCTGACCACAGATGCAGCATGCAGCTTTACAGAAGCTTCGATGTACACAAGATCTGCCTGCACCAGGTTTCCTGCCACCAATAAGTACTAGGCAATATAACCCGCAAGTAAAGAATAATCACAGGATAGACTAGCAGTAAATGGCTCAACTCCAGACTGCTGTGTCTTCCAGACGGCAAAGGCATTTATCACCAACCCTTTGCATCTGCTCTCAACCTGTCTGTGCTTAAGTTTATCTCAAATGGTGGACTTATTCAAGCAGGGTTAAAAGTTATCAATTCCAACCAGCCAATCAAAAGACGCGTCAAAAAAATTAACTAATTTTGGACCATAAACATTGAGCGTATTTCAGTGTGTTCGCTCGTCTGATTTTATTTATATATTATATATCTCAGTTATTTATAGACCGATTTTAAATATCGAAATTGATTATTAAACGGCCAGCTGTCTTCTATCTACCCCTATAGTTTCCTTTATTTATTTATCCCCGTTTTCATGTGGGTAATTTTTAAGTAATTAATGGTGCTTTTTCCCGACTGAAAATATTAATAAAATAAATGTTTCTACGTCAAGATAGTTTTATTAATGGGAAATCTTTATGGTATTATGTTAATCAATATCAGCGCTACAATTCCAGATATCTCTTTCTTTTTAATTCTCTTTAGTTTTTGAGGAATAAATTATTTAATTTTTGTTAAAAACACATATTAGGTATTTTTCTCACTCCAACCAAAATTTTATCGTCACTATAAAACGAGGTAACAATCCGATTGGTTGTTAATTTTTACGCCGTTCGTTAATAAATATTAGGGGGGAGGGGGGTGGTGGCGTGTGTGTGTTTGGGGGTAGTAACCTTTTTAACTTGGTGTAGTAGAAAAATTCAAATTCTTTAGTCAAATTGTTGGCGGTTGATTTTACGGTGGCCTTGAGACAAATTTCAAATGCGGTAGTTATTAATAGATGTTAGGAGTTCGTTAGGTAATTTTCAAGCGGGGAAATTTGAGCGCGTTGTGATACAGATTCACTTTACGACAACAGGGTCATAGATTGTCTAGTGACTTCACGTTTTCTTATATTATGGAGTGACAAGTTTTAAACCTCAGTTTCTCTGTTTAAGTTTTATTTGTTTAAAATTTTCTTTCAGTTACATTTAAGTTACTTAAGAGTTTTTTCCTGCTTATGAATGGGGTAAGGCACTTCACGTTCAACCGAGACACAAAGTTGTATGCAGGTAGCATGACTACTAATACAACGGTATTTCGTTTTACCACAGATTGAATAGAGATGGAGACGATAGCACATCAAAATGGCTACACAGAAATAAGCGATGCATTAAAATGTATTTTGGTCCAGTCGTGAGATTTTAATCAGATGTACTCGCTTTCATTTTTTCATTTTTTTAAACTTATTTCTCATTTTCTTTCCTTTATGATTTTGTTCGTCTGTCCCTGATGAAGGCCGTGTGGCCACAACGTAGGTTTATTTTTTGGTCGACGTTTATCCTAGTAAGACTATTACCTATCTCTCATCCCTCCATTCCCCCACTCCGCTATTAATGCTATCATTGCCTTAAGTGACGTCAGAAGAATTCCCTTGGGGCTGGTTACACCATTTTAAATATATATATATACAAATATTAAAAATAAAGTGGTACTGAATCAGTTATATAAACTAGCGGTACACAGAAAACACGGGACGTTTTGGGTTTCAGCCTTTTCTTACTAGTTTTACAGCAACCCCCTTATTTATTTACTGACATGATTTTATTACAAGCTTGTCCGATTGGCAGAGTAGCTAGAGTGCTGCTCTCTCGCGATAAAGGTGCCGTGTTCGATTCACGGTATCGATACGCTCCAGTCTTCCCAGTTGTAAATGGGTACCTGACTTTGCTCTTCAGTCAGTTAGGAAGGAAGAGACTGCGAGGAAGGCAACTGGTCCCCACCTCTTGTTGCAGGATGTAGTATAATGCAGTCTCTAACACTTCACAACCCTACGGCATTATCTGCTATGGGACTACCTTTTATAGATAGCTTGAGAAACTACAACGGGTACAGTTTTTGTTCGACCACTTGAGTGGAAATTTCCTAGAAAAGATGGTAGTGACTAGCCACTGTTCAAATAAATGAAAATGGACAACATGGAGATTACTGGATCAGAATGACTTGCGTGTAGAATTTGGGTGAGGACTTATGCTTCACGTTTAATGCACAACAACAGACGAGGTGAAATTATAAATGTACAGTCTGATGGTAGCGATTACAATGATAAAATTGATGTGTTATATGCTTAAAGATATATAATTACTGAAACTGAAGGAGAAAGGTGATATATAAAACAGAGATGACCCAATCCATCAACTTAACAGACACCAACAGACCAACATTTTCCGCCTGAGAACTGGCCACTGAAGATTACTGGACCATCTCTATCGCCTCAGGATATCTCATATAAATGAATGTCCATGTGGTACTGGAATCCAGACTCCCCATACACACTTTCCAAAACTGCCCAACCCATGATGACCCACGACGTCTGACTTCGCCAGGTGGTGTTTGGATCAAGCAGAAGCTATGAGGATGCCGCGCTGACCTGGAAAAGACTGTGGACTTCGTCCTGGCGATGGGTGTGAAGATTTAGAATGGCGACAAACTGAACGCAGAAGAAGACTGAAACTAAAGATGATATGTGTGGGCTGTCAGAAATTCAAATACTAAGATATTGTGGCCGAGGGGAAGTGATTAGTATAGTCTAGATGTTTGTTATATCATCCAAGTCAGGAATACTGGTATACTGCCAGAGGTCTTTATTCTTGTTGATATCTGTAACCTAGTCCGTTCCAAACTTCCTCTGTGTTGTTATATCTTCTTCTTCTTCTTCCGTCCTTAGCCAAAGACCGACCAAGCAGTCAGAGGCCATCACGCCTTGTGGCGTCTTAAGGGCAACAGCAGATTGATTTTCTCTGTTGTAGTTTCCCATCACGCCTAGCGGCGTCTTTAGGGCAACAACAAATAGAACCATCTGCCGTTGTTTCCGTAATCGGTGTGACAAGCCAACGGGTGATCAGCCCATTGGGCTGTGTTGTTATATGTGGCGTGACAATTATTTGCATGTGTTTCTTCATATATCTTTACTGTAAGACTTCATCAACGAGAGATAATAGGGCAAACTCTCCATATTCAAAACAATCATTTTATTTAGGTAATTCTACCAATGCATAGTAAACAAAGTCAGATGTATACATTTGGTTACCTTCTCATTGCTCTATCTTCCAGTGCGTGCAAACTTAAAAATGCCTTTTCCATAACAATATTCACAATCTCATCTTCATTATTAATATTCAAAAATCTCCAATCACCCTGAATGAATAATTAAGTTATTCAGTTGATTCCTGGAGTTGTAATCTGATACTATGAATCGCCCGGCACGGGAAAGTACTGCGACCTTCTCACTCGTGCGGTGAGCCTTCATTTATCGTGACTGCGTGTTGTGAGCGGGCCAAAATAATAACACTGTGTTTTGAGCTCTGAATCTCGTGACCTTTTGTAACTACTGTATTTTTCTGCACTGTTAAATAAGTCATTTGAAGTTCTACTTACAGCCTCAAAGAATTTCCCACACATTTAAGTAATATTATCTTTATCGAGTCGATGTCTTGAAAACTTCAAGATCTACGGTTGTACATCTGTACACACCGGCATTTTCAGATCAACTGCCTTATCATCCCGAAGTTTTCCTTCCCAAAAAATAGTGCGGGCTTTTTCCAGCCTTTTGGTTGGGCGGCTTAATATTTCCCTATTTATATTATAGGTCTCCCGATGGAAGTATTTCGGCTATTCCGATTTACTTAGTTCTAGTTTCAATCTGATACTCGCCTATCTTAAATCTATTTCCATAAAACCTCGTGACTATTCTTCCTAACAATTAGCACGAATTATGCTATAGTCATAGTAGTAGGTCGCCCGGTGACACAATGTCCATTCGACATGGACTGAAACACTTTGGTAAACAAATTAAAGACAAACAGTGGGAAAAAACAACAGCACGTATAAGAATTATGTGTCTTTATTGCAGAACCTATTACCATCTAAATAACTTTTATTTCTTTAAAATATTTACGATTATTTGTGTAATTATGCTGAAAATAAACGACAACAACAGTCGCATGAAGTGACGAAGAAACATTCAGACATTGACTCGTTAGTACTAAGTCATTTTGTACAGGAGATCAGAGCAGTGATGGAGATCCTTAGCAGCAGGCTTTGGATTACTGAGATCGTAGTTTATTTGATGTTACTCAAGCTCAAACATGGCTTCCGTGTCAATGATACGATCTTTGACATGGAGTAGGTTTGCAAGACGTTTCTTTCCAGGAACTAAATAAGGGAGAGGTTCTGTTATCAAATGTTCATAGCTGCCTGATCCATCAACTCACAAGATAAATGTAGTTCTTATTAATATACAGATTAATTTTCAACATCCTTTCTTTAAGGACATAATGGACTAAGATTCAAGTAGAAATCGTAAATATCTGTTTGGCCGCAGTTACCCACAATGTTGTTGCGCTGATGTGATAACACCCAGGGTTCCAAACTTTTCTCCGTGCAAGTACATATTAGCCCACCGATGTTGCTTAAGTCAACGAAACTTCCACTGCTGAGAGACGCCAGAGTTAGTGGCATGCGAGTCAGTTTTGTGTACTGCAGATTTAGATTCGTAAGATGAGGGAGATTTCTAAAAGCCAAGGTGGACATTTTTACAAGTGGATTATTATCTAATTGTAAAGTTGCTATGCTAGAATTTGGTGGAAAACTGTTATCAGTTAACTCAGATATGAGATTATAACTAAGATAGACTCCTGTAGTCGTTTTAGAGAAATCTGTGCCATTGATCTCTTTTATAGCATTCCAGGAAAGAAGCATCGTATGTACATTACTTAAATTTGTCATTACATGAGGAATAGAGGGAAGGTTGTTGTGTTGCATTTTTAGAAAGTTAAGTGCAGGGGGAAAGGTTCCAGAATGTGGCTCTGATATGCGGTTGTTTGAAAAGTTTAGGAATTTCACAAGTGTCAGGAATGCCAAATTAGGAATTGATGTCATTTGATTCTCGTGTGCGTCAAGGTAAGTCATTGAGCTTGCATGGTGACGTAATAAGTCGCTCAGATGACTGGCGTTTGTAATTGTGTTAGTATACAAAAATAACGTGCTCAGCTTGCTTGACTGTGGAAGCCAAGTGACATCCGTGATTTTGTTCTCGTGTAATTTTAACCACTTTAAAGACGTAAGTTTAGAAACTGCCTTAGGGATCGTAGTTAGACTGTTTGTGTTCAGAGAAAGTGACGTCAAAGTTTTTGTGAGCTTGTCAAGTGCATTATCTGGAATGGAAGAAATTGAATTTTCGCTTAAACTTAAGTCTTCCAGGTGGGAGAAATTACTGAACCAGGTGGGCCAAGCAGTTATACCAACGTTTTGAAGGGTAAGTGTCTTCAGTGTTTGACCTATTTGGTTCATAGCTTGTTCATTCCAGTCTAGGACATGTGAGTCTCGTATTGTTAAGACAATCAAATTTTATAAGTGAAGAAAGGCATTTGGTATTTTGGAAAAATTAGCCTCTGAGAAAAATAGCGCTGCCAAGGTGGTTGCTGATGCGTCCAAAGCCGTGTCGTCGATTTTCGTTATTGGATTACGTAATAAAAAAATATCCTTCAGACCTGGAGGCACGCTTCCAGCTGGTACTTGGGTAATGTTGTTCGCCTGGAAATGATAAGGATAAATAATGTTGGATCTGCTGAAGATGCAAACACAACTATTGTATTGCTAATTGTACGACTAACTGATCAAGTATAATAAAGTATGCATTTTTGATATTCAATCCCCCAGAAGAATCTGAAGAAAGACTAAAAAAGACAATGCAACATCAAATTTGAGGCAGAACATCAGAACAAGAAAGTCATCAACAACATGGAGGACACTGCTCAAGATTAGATAACATAGAACGTTATAGTTTCTTTATCTTCTTCGTACACTCTCAGACGTCTACTTGAATATTTTCTTCTTCGTACACTCTCAGACATCTACTTGAATATTTTCTTCTTCGTACACTCTCAGACATCTACTTGAATATTTTCTTCTTTGTACACTCTCAGACATCTACTTGAATATTTTCTTCTTTGTACACTCTCAGACGTCTACTTGAATATTTCCAAAGAAAGCAGTGGCCAGCTTGAGGTTATTTGCGTCTACGTAGAGTTTTTTTTAAGGAATGGTACTAGTTTACGATTAACGCTTTACAGTCAGATGACGACAAATACGAAGAAAATAATAAGATAACATGATCATTTAAGGTGGAGAACAAGAATCTTAAAACACATGCACATTTATAAGGCTAAGAAGACAAATATAAAAAGATAATATGCTCATCCTTCGGAAAAATAAGCACTTCAATGAATAAAATAAATCTGTATTCCAAATTTTAAGTCAGTTACCATCATACGCAGTAAAGATCAGATGGTCTGAATTAACATCAAGAATAGCTCAAGAGGCTAATGGATAAACAGTATCCACATAAAAATATTACGGAATGTGTTTTGAGGTCGGCCAGTGAACACACCATAAAATATATCCTACATGACTCTTGTGTATCCACAGGCTTGACAGTTAAAAAAACCGGATAATATGAGCTGAAGAAGAAAACAGTACGTTTTGTTTAAGGGCCCTAGGGATTATATGCGCGTAACAGGTCCAAGGGATGCAATGAGCGTAACAGTTCCTAGGGATGCTATGAACTTAACTTTTTAAGAGTTGCTATGAACGTAACATGTCTAGGGATGCAATGAGTGTAACAGGTCTTAGAATGCTATGAACGTAACATGTCTAGGGATGCAATGAGTGTAACTGGTCCGAGGAATGCTATGAACGTAAAATGTTAGGGATGCAGTGTGTAAAACAGGTCTTAGGGATGTTATGAACGTAACGTGACTAGGGATGCAATGATTGTAACAGGTCCTATGGATGCTTTGAGCGTAACACGTCTAGGAATGCAATGAGTGCAACAGTTCCTAGGGAGGCTATGAACGTAATATGTCAAGAGATTGTTACTGTGTAAAAGTTCGTTGCAGCAGTTCTGTTAGTACTTCTGTTATTGTTGAATGTTTGTGGTGGGTGTTGTGGTGTAGTACCACCGACAAGGACAATGTCAGTAATGTCGGGCTTACTGGTAGTGGCCGACAGTTGTATTATATATATATATATATATATATATATATATATATATATATATATATATATATATATATATATATATATATATATATATATATATATATATATATATATATATATATTATATATATATATATATATATATATATATATATATATATATATATATATATATAAATTTTTAAAAAATATATATATAGATATAGGCGAATGTCGTGAGTTCTTTTGATTTGTAAATATCTGATGTAAACCCACACCACAGTAACATTGGGTCAGGAAATAGACCAACTAGTGTTTAACTTATACACTGTTTATTTACGACAGTAACGTTGACGTGGGCAGCAAATCACAGCACATCATTAGGTCTGATGATACGTATAATCCATAGAGAAAACAATCACATAAACAGCAATTCAGCATACATCGTAATAGTGTAGAATCCACTGGTAAATTGAGTACATCAACGGCAACTCATCACAAATCGTAATAATATCCAGTCAGAAAATAACTCTGGTAGTAATCCAATCAATCAGAAACTTGAGTGCATCAACAGTATCTCATGATAAATGGTAATAATATCCAATCACTCAGAAAATAACTGGTAATAATCCAATCAGTCAGAAACTTGTGTGCATCAACCGCATCTCATGATAAATGGTAATAATATCCAATCACTCAGAAAATAACTCTGGACACACTAGCGAGACTATAATACGTCTCGAAGCTCTGCCAAATTTTTTTTTTTTTAAAAACCTTTATTTGGTCAATATATTTACAACATTGATAGTATTTACAACGATTGAAATTTAAAATAGTCATTAAAAAGAACATAATTTAAAGTTAATAAACCTGATACAAACTAAATATTGCGAAACACAAAAACAATATTATTTAGTCAATATCGCAAGACCAAAAAAGAGCAAATGCAAAATTATTACACAAATTCTAAAGTTAAATAAACCGGGTACAAATTAATTTATTACATTATATAAGATAAACCTAACGAATCCATATTAAAAAAAAAAAAAAAAACATCCTGCCCCAGATTATTCGTTCTCAGTACAACTCAGTAACTTCGCTCAGGCGCGAACTAACAGCTTGAGGTGTGAACTCAGCTCATCCGTATCTCTCCCACTCAGAGCCGGATTAACGTAGTAGCAAAAGTAGCTTATGCTACGGGCCCCGCGCTTTTAGGGGCCCCGAGGCAATAAATATGTACATAATTTTTTGGTCATCTTCTAATACGAGCGTTAAACCAATGATCTTGTGATATATGCCATCTTTAGCGCCTTTTCATTTTCAAAAGAGATTGAACAATCTCACACTAATGAGCATTGAACATAAACTTCTGCGTGAAATTGATACATCCTATATCATCAACAAATTTGCTCATGCTAAATGTAGAAACATTAATATTTAAACAATAATATTGACTGTGTTGTTACTTTTGATAATGATAATTACTATGCAAATTAAAAATGTATGTGTTCAAAAATATTTGTGTTGTTTTATTGTTTTTTTTTAAATATAGGGCCCCTTTCTTAACATATGCTACAGGCCCCGTACTAGCTTAATCCGGCCCTGCTCCCACTACTACTACTAAGAACATTTGAACAGTTTCTTTATTTTTAAAAAAACTAACACATACTCAGTTGAGCTATGTTCCAAAAATATCGTACACAAAGCACCCAAATACAAAATCTATCTCATCACTTTAAACGTGCTTACAAGCAAAAATCAGCCCCGTACATAATAATCCCAAACACTTAACTCCCACTCAGAAACATGACTTAACAGAGATGCTATGTACGTAACAGGTCTAGGGATACTATGAACGTAAATAAATATTAGACAAACATAAAAGTATGTTTTCAGGCACTCGTAAGAAATAAAGAAGTAGAACACTAGACAACAGAAAAACAACAGACGTGAGTGGCTTACCCAGGACTCGAACCCAGGACCTTCAGTGCGACAACCCCGCCTAGCTATGCGAGCGAATCACACTATCATCCCTGCCATCTAGGCATTACCAAAAATGATGCTTCGATGACGGGTCATTAGTACGAACTGCAAGACATTAGTGCGGTTCGCACTAATGACCCGTCATCGAAGCATCATTGTTCCTGGGTTCGAGTCCTAGGTAAGCCACTCACGTCTGTTGCTTTTCTGTTGTCTAGTGTTCTACTTCTTTATTTCTTACGAGTGCCTGAAAACATACCTATATGTTTGTCTAATATTTATTTGCTGTTTACAGGCCTCGGGTTTCCATTCTTTATGTGTTATAAATGTTTATACTATGAACGTAAATTGCCTAGCGATGCTATGAGCGTAACAAGTCCTAGGGATGCTATGAGCGTAACAGGTCCTATTGATGCTATGAACGTAACATGTCCCAGGGATGCTTTGAGCGTAACAGGTCATAGAACCGCTATGAACTTAATAAGTTTAGGGATACTGAGCGTAACATGGGTAGGGATGCTTTGAACGTAAAATTCTAGAGATGCTTTGAACGTAACAAGTCCTGGGATGCTATGAACGTAATATTTCTAGGGATGCTATGAATGTAACAGGTCTAGGGATGCTATGAACATAACAGGTCTAGGGATGCCATGACCGTAACATGTCTAGGGATGCTGTGAACATAACAGGTCTAGGGATGCTGTGAACGTAACATGTCTAGGAATGCTATGAACGTAACAATTCTTGATATGCTTTGAACGTAAAATGTCTAGGGATGCTATGAAAGTAACAGATCTAGGGATACTATGAACGTAACAGGTATAGGGATGTTATGAAAATAACATGCATGGGATGCTACGAACGTAACATGTCTGGGGATGCTATGAAGGAAATAGGTTAGGGATGCTATGAACGTAATAAGTCGAGAGATGCGATGAACGTAACAGGTCTAGTAATGCTTTGAACGTAACATGTCTAAGGATGCTATGAAAGTAACAGGTCCAGGGATGCAATAAACGTAACATGTCTAGGTATGCTATGAGCGTATCATGTCTAGGGATGCTATGAGCGTAACAGGTCTAGGGATGCTGTGAACGTAACAGGTCTAGTGATGCTATTTACGTAACATGTCTTTGGATGCAATGAACGTAACATATCTTTGGATGCTATAGACGTGACATAATTTAATATTAAAACTCTTCAGTTCATCCTTAATAAAATCTGTAATTTTGTGCACAGAGAATACCTCTGGAATTCGTATAGTTTTGCCACGGCTAGTTCTCAGTAGTCCCTGAAGAGACTAAGAAAAGACAGGGTTTACTACACACTCAGGCTTGTCCCATAAGGTAACTAATATGAGATTGTGTATGGTGCTGGCAATGTCACCATGTCAAACAAAGAGCCATAGAAAAGCACGTGATTGATTGGTGCAAGCTTCTTGCACGGGAAACCGCTGCAGTTGTGTCTTCATGCTCTGTTAGGAACGTGAGGGTAAGAGATGGTGGTGACTCTTGCAGTCTTACCAGGAGACACTGAATCACCGACATGCAGAAAACTGATAGCTAAAAGGCACTTATAGAGGACAGAAAGCTGCATACCGAAAAGTCCACAACAGTAAAACCTTGGATCTGTGTTCCAGATATCGGCGGTATCTCATTTAATCCTCGAAGCATGCAAACAATGGAAGGGCCACCGCATTGACAACCCTGTAATGATGACAGCAATCAGTAATTTGGTCCTTTAAAGTATATTTAAATATTTACACATGTAAACATTAATTCATTAAAAATACAGATTTATAGTGCACAAATAAATATAAAGACTATCTATCTATCTATCTATCTATCTATCTATCTATCTATCTATCTATCTATCTATCTATCTATCTATCTATCTATCTATCTATCTATCTATCTATCTATCTATCTATCTATCTATCTATCTATCTATCTATCTATCTTTTTATCTATCTATCTATCTATCTATCTATCTATCTATCTATCTCTCTATCTATCTATCTATCTATCTATCTATCTATCTATCTATCTATCTATCTATCTATCTATCTATCTATCTATCTATCTATCTATCTATCTATCTATCTATCTATCTATCTATCTATCTATCTATCTATCTATCTATCTATCTGTCTATCTGTCTATCTATCTATCTGTCTATCTATCTATCTATCTATCTATCTATCTATCTATCTATCTATCTATCTATTTATCCATCCATTAATCCATCCATCCATCATCTTACATAATTTGTGCGCTCTCTTCTCCTCTTTATTCAATTGTTAGCACTTTCTTTTCCCCTACTACCTCTGTTCACATTGCACACGTCGATGCATGACAAGGCCGGACAAGCGTATTGCCTATTCCTGGGAGATTAATTGAATCACTAAAACATGTTAATACCAAATAGGCTCCAGGTAGACGCGAGCATGACGTGTTTGCTAAAGATAGCATAATCACTTCCGACTCGACAGTTTGGGACATGTGATTTTAGATTAAACGCAATCTTGGAAGACATTTGGAAGAGTGAGCAGGAAGTATGATATAAGTCAACCTTTTACGGATATTACAACTCCATATATGGGCGATGACTGTTTGAATTGTTCAAATGCATGAGTCATGGAGAATATTACATAGGGAAAAGTTTTCATAACATGTACTTTGAATGTATTGGCTGGCATTTGAGGCGTCAATAAAGAATACATTCTGATTGGGAATTTGTCAGAAAACGCCAGGTGGAAGCGTGGTGCTGGAACCTACAATATAATGTAGAAAACGTTTGACAAACGGTACTGCATTCCAGAAATCATCAACGTAGACAGCTCGGACCTTGCCACATAAAAGAATAGAGTTGGATTTTGAATGTATAGGACCGGACACACAAAAACGTATTAAGAGCATCTCTGTACATCAGTAGAAAACTCGCCAATATTAATACGGAGCCCGGAATTCTACAGGACCACTCACGAGTCACAGAAGGATTCTAAAATAGAAATAATACCCCAGACGTGTGTTAGATGCATCTGTGTTAAGTTGTCAAGACTATTCTACTGAGCAAGAAGTCTAAGATTTCTCAATCATTGATGCGAGTGTAACATATTTTTATGCTGTGAATTTGACATGTTAGTGATTGTTATGATTAAAATTCATAACGATTGTACCTATTATAGGTTTAGCTCAACAGGGTTATTTGTTTGTTAACTTTATACGGGTCACTGATAAAGACTAGTGAGCGATCTTAAGCCGATTTGCTTGGCTGGCTCACTTGAAACGAGAGGTGAAGTGCGGGCCCTTATACGATTGTGTGTCATGGCGAGTGGACGTATAAGTTTAAGCTCCTGCTTGTTAAAGTGTTTAAAATGGAGTTTTGTTATCACTAATACATCAAGATCTTTGGTGAGATGTATCTAGTTATCTGTATTGACAAGAAGTATAATTGCTCAGTGTTGAGTGTGACCATATATAAAATCATATTGAGAACTAAAGGACAGCCTTTCCTGACATGGACTGACTGCCTACGGTATTTCGTCTACTGCATATTATCTGCCATTATATGTTGGCATGAACAGTATTCTATGTGGAGCTGCGTGCAGTCCTAAATTGTGTTTTTCACTGCTACAAGCCGGTATTGAGATTACCATCATCATTTATGTCAGTTGTTTTGCCCTGTTTATATGTACATTTGTTGTTGTTGTCAGGTTAATTGTATTTTATTTGGTTCATTCTCCATTATTGTTTGTAAATCTGCACATCTAGTCTTGCTATCATTCAGTTATTAGATGTATTATATGTTGTGAAATCGTGCTTGTATTGTCATAAATGTCTCTCTTCTTTGATCCTTAGCCGCCGACCGTCAAAGCAGTCAGTGGCCATTACGCCTGGTGGCGTCTTGTAGGGCAACAGCAAATTGATTCCACTTTGCTCGGTCGGCGGCCATCCTTCGTACAGTGCCCCAACTCTGGTTCATTTTTTGCATCTCAGCCTCCACAGTCCTCCGCCAAGTTGATTTGGTCGGCCTCTCTTTCGTTTTCCTTCAGGGGTCCATAGCATAGCTGTTCTTGTGATGGCATCGGGGTCTCTTCTGAGGACATGGCCAACCCAGCTCTAGCGTCTGCCAGCTATGATGGTGTGCATGTCCTCTTGCTTGCTCCGAGTAAGCAGATCTTGGTTGGTGATGGTATTCGGCCAAAAGATTCGGAGAATTTTTCTTAGGTATGTTGTGTGAAAAGAGGACAATTTCGACATTTCCTTCTCTGTAACTCTCCAGCTCTCCGCGCCATAGAGAAGCACAGAAAGCACACCGCTCTGATATAATCCTAATTTTGTGCTTGTGCTGTACTGAGAGGACTTCCAAATGTTGTTTAGACTAAAAAAGGCTGTTCTTGCTTTGTGCATTCTGTTGTTGATGTCTTTGCTTGCTCCGCCGTCTGGTGTTACTATGCATCCTAGGTATGTGAAGGCATCTGTCTGTACCAGTTGCTGATTCCTTACTGATATGGGCTCAGGGCTGTTCACATTGAGCGTCATGACCTCTGTCTTCTTTAGGTTGATGTTCAAGCCCACCTGCTGGCTATACTTATTAAGTCTATCCGTTTTTTCCTGGATGTGTTGATGTGAATGTGCTAGCAGTGCAATGTCATCTGCATATTCTAGACGCTCCTCACCACAGAGACAAATCGACACAAAAGCAGCATCGGCACTTCTGCATTTTGGCGTCCAAATTTTAACAGGCCATGAACAACCGAACTTTATTTTGTTAAGTTCATCAAGCCTAAAGGCTTTTCGTTGAAGAAACCACATTATTTTTCATAATCACCAGTCATTTTTATTTACATTTATTTCAAAGTCATTGAACATTAAATTTGTATATTTTGATTTTGACAAATTCATAGTTAAGTTAACCATTACAGAGAAAAAGGCATAAGTATGATCCAGAACAGAGGAGCATAGACTTTCAACAAAAACATGTCATTTCTTCCTGTCCTGTACCATCCGCTCAATTTCTTTCCATGTTTTCCTCATCACTTTCACCTCTGTATCCAGTTCTCATCTCCATGTGTTTCCCGGTCTACCTCTGCCTCTCTCTTCCCGTGGCCCCAGAAAAAGGACCGCCTTGCAATGTCATCAACAGGTCTCCTCAATGCGTGTCCCATCCATCGCCAGCGTCCTCCTCTCAACTCCCATTCCACCGGCATTTGTCAGGCCCTTGTCATCAAATCCACACATTTGACTTCGTCACACCACCTCAGTTCTTCTTTTCTACGCAAGCACCTGTTTATAAAAGTCTGGATGGGTTTGAAAAAAAAACCGAAAAAAGGTAATTCGTCTTACGAGGACAAAAGACAAAGAAAATAGTCTACGTTACGGCCACAAAGCCTTCGTCAGGAAAGGAAAGAAAGTGAACGCTAGATAGGACACCTAAGAACTTAAATAAATATAAAAATAAAACCTAGGTACTTCCCTGAAAGCAAAGCACCAAAATCCTGTCAATATTCGATGTCCACTGATGAGCGCGTGGCTGAACCTTTCGGTGCTTTGCTTCTTAGGCAACGTGACCAGATAACTTTCCTTCCATTCTGCTGGTATTTCCTCTCTCTCTCTCAGACTTTGCCAAGTAGTTTGTATAAGATCTGTGTTGAGGAATCAATATCTGTTTTGATGGCCTCTGCTTGATTTTCATCTAAAACAACTGCTTTTCCATCTTTCAGAAGCTTTATGGCTTTCTTTATTTCTTCTCTACTTGGTCGTTCACAGCTGATTAGTAGCTCCTCTTCTGCTGGCTGGATGTCTGGGGGATTAGTTGTAGCTGGTCTTTTGAGAAGTTCCTCAAAATGTTCTGTCCATCTCTTCATTTGTTCTTGTATATTACTAAGCAATTTTCCATTCTTATCTTTTATGAGGCCATTTGCTTGCTTACATTTCCCTGTTAGCTTCTTTGTTTTGTTGTACAGATCCCTCATTTTTCATTTGGCTGCAGCTTCCTCTGCCTTTTTTGCCAACTCTTCAATATACTTTTTCTTGCTTCTTTTGATGTTTCCTCATACTTCCTTGTTTGCTTCTTATGTACACTTTATGAGCTTTTGCCTTTGGAGTTTTTGGTTTTGCTTCTGTTTATATCTGCTGTCTTGTTTTTCCTGTCTTCTATCTTACTAATGGTTTCTGTTGTTATCCATAAATAAATATATATAAATATATAAATAAACATATATTAAATAAATAAATAAATAAATAAATAAATAAATAAATAAATAAATAAATAAATAAATAAATAAATAAATAAATAAATATATATATATATATATATATATATATATATATATATATATATATATATATATATATATATATATATATATATATATATATATATATATATATATATATATATATATATATATATATATATATATATATATATATATATATATATATATATATATATATATATATATATATATATATATATATATATATATATATATATATATATATATATATATATATATATATACTGAAGCACATTAAAAACGCACCACCTGTATAATCAGGAACAGAGTGTGAAATGTAAATATAAGTGTGTACAAGTTTACATATTTGGAATCTTTATTCATTTTCCTATGAATCCATGCTGGTCATTAATTTGTACATTTGATTGTTATGAAATTCATTGCATTCTGTGCAGGCAAGGGAGAAAACCAAAAATACAAAAAAATGCACGTGCGTTATCCTGCTGGAGAAGCTGCAAGTCTGGATAAATTGGGAACGCAGGAGCAACCAGTGCATCCAGAACCTCATCTCGATATGTCACAGCATTAACATTTCCACGGAAGACGTGAAGAGGCAAGCGATGGTGAAAACTGAATCCTCCCCAAATGTGAATACTGCCACCTCGAAATCGGTTGACACAGCAATCTGCAAAGCGCTCTTCACACCGTCGCTAAATCCGCATACGTCCATCTGCAAAGGATATGTTGAATCGGTTCTCGTCTGTGAATAGGACAGCATTCCACTGCAGTCTAGTCCATCTGATATGTTGCTCTGCCCATTGCAGGCGCTGCTAACGATGTCTGTGAGTCAAGTTTGGCCCAACATAAGGTCGTCTTGTGTGGTGAAGTGGGATGTTATAAATATTTATAGGGGACTTAGTGTACTGACTGAGATCAGCTGTGAAGGTATATATATCTAATAAGAGTAGTGTATTATATATAACCTTACTTGCTGCCACATATGTATACCTCAGTCAGAATTATTCTGGAATAGTGTGATGACTACGTTATATGTCTAGGGTATGTGTATGATGAAGTGTAAGTCAAAACAACAACAGACAGATAAACAATTTAATTTATTCCACTACACTTGACAACAATGTGACACTCACATACATAAAACACTCTACAAGGATATCTTAAAGGAGTCACTGATAACTTTTCAAATAACAATATGTATTCATTGCTATCATGAATATATATGTGTCCTGATTCAAATACAAAGGGAACCAGGAATCACAATCAATTTTAATTACAAGTTATATGTACAGAATTTATCAATATGAATATTGTAGTGACATATATTATTAAAAGTATCCTATGTGTGTCAGTTGTGTAGTAGTAATATGAGGTAATACTGGTTTTGTTTTGTTCAAGCTCTGTTGGTATTTGTCATCATGACTTCAATAGTTTGTCTTTATTGGAACTAGTATTGGAGATGTTCTCAGTTCCTGATATTAAAACAATTTAATTCCCCTCTTAATGTTATTTTTACAATGTCATTTTAAGATAAGGGTACATAATGTTGAGCTCAGCTGGCCACATCAGCTTATCTTGCGTGATGGCGGCAGGAAAAGACTCCTCTGCTCGATTTCTCCCCTGGGCTCTGGAGACACCTCACTGATAGCTAAATGGACCAAGGAGTACGCTGTCCGACTCTGGATTCAGCAAAGCTCTGACCAGGTGCTGCTCAATAACGTCAAGACCACAGTCCCTGAAAACAAGAAGGATGTACCTTCTACTTCATAACTAATTGATACTCTAGTTCTACACTGAGCACAATACATCACAAACATTGAGTTCAGAGCGTTAGGCCAACTGTCAGCTTCATCTGAAATACTTTATACCAGTATTAACCTCCTTAATGGTTACTACGCCTCTGCAATTCCAGCATTATTTCTTTCTAGTCAATCATCTAGGTGTCAGTGTACTGTTTGGCCATTCCATGCCGTTTTACTTTCCTCCGACACCTTCTGTTCAGGCTGGAGCATTATAGGCTTTACATCATGTTTGCTACTGAACTACACATATA
Organism: Oreohelix idahoensis; assembly: GCA_024509875.1. Lineage (NCBI taxonomy): Eukaryota > Metazoa > Mollusca > Gastropoda > Stylommatophora > Oreohelicidae > Oreohelix > Oreohelix idahoensis. The sequence goes on from JAMPIV010012488.1 coordinate 135,811, forward strand.
TACAGGCATAAATTAACAATTTTACATTCAATTTTCATTAAAAGATATTGAATATTTCAAACCTACCACAATTCATGGAAATACACAGATACGTTGACTAGCAATGAATTCTGGCACAAATACTGGCACAAATTCCCATCTGCTTATGTTCCAGGCTTTTATTTAGCAAAAATATGAGCTGGCTTCAACGCACTGTTGCTTTATCAAGCTTATTTGAACTAGTGGTCTCGAACTAACGCTCCTAAGTGATTATATCAGCGAGTCTGGCCAATGGAGCCACGTTTCGACAAGTGTTTAAAAAATTTTTACCTTCCTACGTCTCCCCTAACAACCAAAGATAGTATTTATAGTCCGACCAATCGTGTTTAGTCTTATATTTGTTGCGCTCCAATCAATTTGGAGTTTACATGGTAGGCTATTTCCGTACGTAAGGTTTTTTTTCAAACACGTTATAAAAAAATTTTATGAGCAGAAATGATTTCATGCTGTCAGGCATCCCCACTATTTTATTTTGGTTATAACTTGTTAATTCCTAGACTATTTGCGTAACGTTTTACATATTCTTTGTCAGCAAGCCCTAAGGAACCCAAATATACAAATTTAAAAGAGCTACGTGGCTGCGTTCAAAATATGCAATTTCTTCTACCTCCTGTTTCGAAGATGTGCTGTCTGGGTACTGTACTGTTTTCAAACGTAAACCCATCTAATGTTATCTTTTCTAATAAGCGTTTTTCAGGATTTTAAAACCTAACTCTGGGAAGGGTAGTGAATTTTATCACTGTCGATTTGAAATAAAGTTAGTGCATGTGGCCTTACACGCGTGATAGTAGTAATTGTGTATCGCGTTACGCTTGTTGGGGTGGCATTAATAGCGAGACGCGTGTTTAATTTTGCATGCGTTCGGCTTTCTGCCTCTCCCTTCTCTCTATCCTGCTTTATCTGTCTTTTAGTTACGCTGTGTATAAAATGGAATGAATGAAATATTAAATTTAGGTCATTGTTTCAGCTTGCGTATCTCAAGTTTAGTACACGTTTCATTGAAGAAAGCGTGTAATAATATAGTAGGCTTTTACTATCAACGTGAAAGCGTTACAATTTGCAGACGAAGCAGAAAACAAGGGGGATTTCGAGTACATTCCTTGTGACAGCACTGTTATTTTACCATTGCTCTTTTCTTTATTAGAATTTATTTGTTAGGCTTTATATTTACCTGATAATTTATATATGTGGATTAGAATATTTCACGACACCTCCCCTCTTAAAACAGACATCCCATGTCAGTCCTTTATTCTATATACACATAGATAAATGTAAGTCAACTTGACTTTACTCTGCTGTGGTGCTATCATGGTTTTATGTAGTTGGGTCCATTCAGAGTAGGCACTACTCATGAAATCTGCCTCAGACTTCTACAACCATTAATATATTTCGGTTATGTTACTGAACAGCCGCAAGTGTGAGTGCTTGTCTTAATGCTGCTTCGCAACCCGTATTCACCATTTCTCTTCTCTGAGTCTGCGCAATGACATGTCCAGAGAACATTATATTTCCCTCAAAATGTACGTTATGAGGAGATAACATATACCTGGTGATAGCAGAGTTTTCGTAGTGGATCCCATAATCTTCTTATTATCCTGTATGAAACATTCGGAATATCCTCAATCAAAGAGGCAACTCAGGGATTCATTACGTTCCTCCAAAATGTTTACATCCAACAATTTTCTCATCATTCTAGAGAAGACACTAGGCGCATTCTTCAATCCAAATGGCAACCTATTAAACTCATAGTGTCCTTCTGAGGTACTAAAAGCTAGGTATGGTCTAACCTCAGGCTTTACTGGAATCTGATAGTATCCTTTACTCAGATCCACTTTTGAGAAATATTTAGCTTTATTTAGTCTGGCAAACAGCTGATTTGTATCCGGCAATGGATCCACCTGTCCTTCTGTAATAGCATTCAGTCTCCTGTAATCTATACAGAGTCTATGTTCTCCAGAGGGCTTCCTTAAGAGTACAACACCGGAACTATATGAGGATTCACTGTGCGAAATAATTCCTTCCTTCAACAGATAGTCTATCTCTTCCTTCAAAGCTTTCTCCTTAGCAAACGGAATCGAATATGGTTTCATACATACAGGTGTGGGGTCTATCAGTTTCATATCATATTCCAATAGGTTTGTATGCCCTGGTCGGTCTGTTAACACCTCTGCATGATTATTTAGAACCTGTTGCACTCTCTCTTTCTGAGTTTTCGTTAAATGTGTACTGATTTTCACCTGGGCTGCTGTCTCACAGGGGTGTAATGGATATTCAAATGATGAAAGTGGTTCCTTTTTCATCTCCATGGCGATGGACAAGGTCAACAAGTGTGTCTCTTCCTGATGTTCTCTTTCCAAATATTTCTTCAGGAGATTCACATGATAGATTTTTTCTTTCCCCTTCTTATCTATCTTATAATTTGTTCTAGACACCTTCTCTAAAACTGTATATGGACCCTGCCATCCAATTTGTAACTTATTCTGACTCCCGGGCAAAAGAAGCAGTACTTTCTCTCCCACAGCCAAATTTCTGTCTTTCGCCTTCCTGTTATAATAGGCAGCATGTTTCTTCCTGGCTTGTTTCAAATTTTCATTGGCAAGTTTCCAGCCAGTTTTTAAACGCGTGGTCAGCTCATTTACATATTGGTATGAAGATGTAATGTTTTCCTCTGCCTTTTCATCAGTCCACGTTCTTAACAAAGCTACATATGGACCTTTAATTGTGTGGACCTATTTGTCCATGCACCGGTATGGTCTCTTCCACTCGAAGCTCTATAGTGATGATTTTTCCTCCCAGAATTATCATGCACAAAACGACCGCTACCAATTCTTCTTTTGGGGCTTTCTCCCCACTTAAAATTCTTGATGAGAGATTTCCTCTCTACATCCTCTTCCTCCAGTTTGTTTAAGTCCGATTGAGGGATTTTCGGCTTATCCTGTGGTAAGACATCTTTTTGCACTCTCCGCATAGTGGCCATTGTAAAACAGTTAAGTGAAGCTTGTCCGTGAAAAGGGGCTTCCCATTCCATTTGGTCCACTTTATCAAATCTATTTTTTTTTTATTATCAGGCCTAATTTTGCCCCGTGGCGTGTCCAGGTCCTGATCCATGTTCCCACTTGTGGGTGTTCCCTCATGTGCTATTCTACACCTTTCTACAAAATTCTCAATGTCCCATCTTGCTTTGGGCCAATAATAATTGTGAGCCACCTTTTGGATGATGGTACCTATCTTCTCATGGTCCCCATCTGGTTTCACATGTAGGCTCCTTATTAAGTCTGCCCTATATCTTTTAGGAAGTACCAGTTGTCCCTGACCTTTGGATCTAGCTCCAGTCTTCCTATACATCAACTTGTTTTTCATGTAAAAATCTCCCTTGCCTGGAGTTGTATGACAAGTTGACAATTTTCTGAAACAAGGCTTGAGTGTTTTATCCCCAGCCTGTGCCTTCCTCATCTCTTCTGGAGTGGTATCTAACATAATATCCTCCGCCTGTCTTGAGGTCGACCTGACCTGAAGGGTTGCCATATACACAGGTTTCCTTCTGCAACGGTCAGTGTCATGATTGTCCATCTGACAATTTTTACACCACCTTTTTCCTTGGTTGAAAGATTTTCTTTCATCATATTTCCTTTCATCGAATTGTGGGAATTTATTTTTATTTTCATACCGTGGCCTATCAAATTGGTGCTTACCTTTGTTTTGATCCCTAGGATCAAATTTATTAAAGTTCTGTGGTGCCCTAAAGTTATCCACTTGTTTCTTTTTATTACCTGTTACCTCTGCTTGAGCTGCTTGATACCTTTCAGCAACATTTAGCAACTCACCCAGCCTCTCTGCACCTTGTTCCATGAGAAACTTTCTCAGGTCTGGAGCCATGGACTCTCTTAATTGCTTTATAAGGACCATTTCCTTAAGGTCTTGGGTTTTCCCCAGAGAAGTCCATTTCTCCAAGTATGTCTCTATTCGTGCAGAGAACTGGTGATAGGTTTCACCTGACAGTAGTTTAGCATTCCTAAATTTTTTCCTATAAAATTCTGCATTCTTTTCATATCTTAACAAAAGAGCCTGCTTTAGCATGTCATAATTTTCCTGATCACCTCTGCTCATTTTTGCAAAAACTTCATAAGCTGCCCCACGAAGTCCTTGAGATAACTTTAAGCTCCACCTTTCTCTCTCTAACCCATATGTGGTAGCTAATAGTTCATACCTATTTAGATAGCTCTCTATATCATCGTCTTTCTCAACAAAATGATCTAAATGAAAATTCATAGCTGAGGTTGAGGCTCCCTGGCTAGCAGTGGCATCAGAGGCAAAGGGACTGGCACCATTTTCAGGAGCATGGCCCTGAAACTCAAACTCCCTTAGTCGTAACTCATGTTCCCTTTGTAATCTCTTCTCCTCCTTTTCTGCTTCCCTCTCTGCAGTCAATCTTCTTTCTTCTGCAGCTAATTTCTTCTCTTCCCTTTCTGCAGTCAATCTTCTTTCTTCTGCTTCCAATTTCTTAGCCTCAGCCTCAATCTGCAACCTCTTAGTCTCAGCCTCAGCCTGCAACCTCTTAGTCTCAGCCTCAGCCTCAAATTGTAACTTCTTAATTTCCCTTTCAGCCTCTAACTTTCTTTCGGCTTCAAACCTTCTTTCTTCGCGTTCAATAAATTTGTCACATTCTGTAGTGACATAGGCAACCATAACTTGCCCATCTAATCCTAACTCTTTTGCAGTCTGAACAGCAGCAGATCGAAATTTGGCCAGGTCCGCCATTGTCTATCATGTAAATTTATACAATGTCTAACCAACAATTCAATCTCTAAATATATATCTAATGGACAACACAGGCACCGTGAGCTCAACCTTATTTAATTCCACCCAAGGATACCTTTTAATTCTTATATTCCCTGAAGTGAATTACCCCCAATATTTGTAATAGGGAAAGATTCAAAATCCCGAGGGCGAGACCCCAATATATGTGGTGAAGTGGGATGTTATAAATATTTATAGGGGACTTAGTGTACTGACTGAGATCAGCTGTGAAGGTATATATATCTAATAAGAGTAGTGTATTATATATAACCTTACTTGCTGCCACATATGTATACCTCAGTCAGAATTATTCTGGAATAGTGTGATGACTACGTTATATGTCTAGGGTATGTGTATGATGAAGTGTAAGTCAAAACAACAACAGACAGATAAACAATTTAATTTATTCCACTACACTTGACAACACTGTGACACTCACATACATAAAACACTCTACAAGGATATCTTAAAGGAGTCACTGATAACTTTTCAAATAACAATATGTATTCATTGCTATCATGAATATATATGTGTCCTGATTCAAATACAAAGGGAACCAGGAATCACAATCAATTTTAATTACAAGTTATATGTACAGAATTTATCAATATGAATATTGTAGTGACATATATTATTAAAAGTATCCTATGTGTGTCAGTTGTGTAGTAGTAATATGAGGTAATACTGGTTTTGTTTTGTTCAAGCTCTGTTGGTATTTGTCATCATGACTTCAATAGTTTGTCTTTATTGGAACTAGTATTGGAGATGTTCTCAGTTCCTGATATTAAAACAATTTAATTCCCCTCTTAATGTTATTTTTACAATGTCATTTTAAGATAAGGGTACATAATGTTGAGCTCAGCTGTCCACATCAGCTTATCTTGCGTGATGGCGGCAGGAAGAGACTCCTCTGCTCGATTTCTCCCCTGTGCTCTGGAGACACCTCACGGATAGCTAAATGGACCAAGGAGTATGCTGTCCGACTCTGGATTCAGCAAAACTCTGACCAGGTGCTGCTCAATAACGTCAAGACCACAGTCCCTGAAAACAAGAAGGATGTACCTTCTACTTCATAACTAATTGATACTCTAGTTCTACACTGAGCACAATACATCACAAACATTGAGTTCAGAGCGTTAGGCCAACTGTCAGCTTCATCTGAAATACTTTATACCAGTATTAACCTCCTTAATGGTTACTACGCCTCTGCAATTCCAGCATTATTTCTTTCTAGTCAATCATCTAGGTGTCAGTGTACTGTTTGGCCATTCCATGCCGTTTTACTTTCCTCCGACACCTTCTGTTCAGGCTGGAGCATTATAGGCTTTACATCATGTTTGCTACTGAACTACACATATATACAGGCATAAATTAACAATTTTACATTCAATTTTCATTAAAAGATATTGAATATTTCAAACCTACCACAATTCATGGAAATACACAGATACGTTGACTAGCAATGAATTCTGGCACAAATACTGGCACAAATTCCCATCTGCTTATGTTCCAGGCTTTTATTTAGCAAAAATATGAGCTGGCTTCAACGCACTGTTGCTTTATCAAGCTTATTTGAACTAGTGGTCTCGAACTAACGCTCCTAAGTGATTATATCAGCGAGTCTGGCCAATGGAGCCACGTTTCGACAAGTGTTTGAAAAAATTTTTACCTTCCTACGTCTCCCCTAACAACCAAAGATAGTATTTATAGTCCGACCAATCGTGTTTAGTCTTATATTTGTTGCGCTCCAATCAATTTGGAGTTTACATGGTAGGCTATTTCCGTACGTAAGGTTTTTTTCAAACACGTTATAAAAAAATTTTATGAGCAGAAATGATTTCATGTTGTCAGGCATCCCCACTATTTTATTTTGGTTATAACTTGTTAATTCCTAGACTATTTGCGTAACGTTTTACATATTCTTTGTCAGCAAGCCCTAAGGAACCCAAATATACAAATTTAAAAGAGCTACGTGGCTGCGTTCAAAATATGCAATTTCTTCTACCTCCTGTTTCGAAGATGTGCTGTCTGGGTACTGTACTGTTTTCAAACGTAAACCCATCTAATGTTATCTTTTCTAATAAGCGTTTTTCAGGATTTTAAAACCTAACTCTGGGAAGGGTAGTGAATTTTATCACTGTCGATTTGAAATAAAGTTAGTGCATGTGGCCTTACACGCGTGATAGTAGTAATTGTGTATCGCGTTACGCTTGTTGGGGTGGCATTAATAGCGAGACGCGTGTTTAATTTTGCATGCGTTCGGCTTTCTGCCTCTCCCTTCTCTCTATCCTGCTTTATCTGTCTTTTAGTTACGCTGTGTATAAAATGGAATGAATGAAATATTAAATTTAGGTCATTGTTTCAGCTTGCGTATCTCAAGTTTAGTACACGTTTCATTGAAGAAAGCGTGTAATAATATAGTAGGCTTTTACTATCAACGTGAAAGCGTTACAATTTGCCGACGAAGCAGAAAACAAGGGGGATTTCGAGTACATTCCTTGTGACAGCCCTGTTATTTTACCATTCTCTTTTCTTTATTAGAATTTATTTGTTAGGCTTTATATTTACCTGATAATTTATATATGTGGATTAGAATATTTCACGACATCATGCAGTAAGGCCTGTATCTCTGAGTCGTCGTATGACTGTCATTCGAGAGACTTGCCCATGTCTACCCACTATTGCTCTTGCTGTTTGACTTGCCGGGAGAGTCAATTCCTTAGATGACTCAGCACAATATGACGATCTTGCGCAGGGGTAGTAACTCGTGGTTGGCCACTCCGAAGTCTATCCCGGGCACTGCCAGTGGTTCCGTAACGTTCATTGAGACGTACAGTAGTGCTGTGGTGGCAATTCATCCTTCTGGCAATGGCCCGTGAGCTCATTCCGGTTTCCAACATACCAATGGCTCGTTGGCGGTCGTTTTCAGATAGTCGTGGCATTTCAAGCACATGTACTGGGTGTTTTGTCTCAACGGCCTTTTTATACCGAGTATACTGCCACAACGCGTACACATTTTCAGGGTCATAGCTGTTGAGAATCGTGTTGCACGTGTAACTTTCATCGTTTTCATGTAGTCTGTACACACACCCGTGGGTTGAATCTTGCACTTTCCATTCCAGCAGCCATTCGCTCTCTACCTCATGGCAAACACGGGGAAAATCCATTCCCACACTTTTTTTTTTGCCAGCTTCTCGGCATCAGTATATATAATAGTGGTGCGTTTTTAATGTGCTTCAGTATATATATATATATATATATATATATATATATATATATATATATATATATATATATATATATATATATATATATATATATATATATATATATATATATATATATATCGAAATAATAAGAGGAATTTCGCTCATTAAATTAGCTGGGGGCTTGAAAGAGATAAATCAAGCAATATACAGCTTCACAAAAGGCGACAGGTCAGATAAAAATAACGCATTCAACATTGTTCTTGACTTCTGAAATATCTTGTGAATATACCCTCCAGGTAGAAGCATCATTATCCTTCTACCTACAACTATGCCAAGAGTAATCTGGTGCGAAGGTAGACATCTCTGAAGACCCACATTAGATAATTTAGGCTTTGGCCACTGTTGGACCACTACTGCAGAGCAAGGGGAGGCAATCCGTGACACATCCTTCTATCTATCTATCTATCTATCTATCTATCTATCTATCTATCTATCTATCTATCTATCTATCTATCTATCTATCTATCTATCTATCTATCTATCTATCTATCTTTCTATCTATCTATCACGTGATATTATTGCCGTGTGTGTGGTTCCAGTTTTCGCTAATGAAACAAAGAAATAATAAGACAACTACTCCCTCAAGCATGTCGTACAAGGCTGCTACTATCAGGTTGTGAACTACGCTGACAACCTCATCACGTACAAAATGTTGCTACAGAAACCACCGCTGTAGGATTACGCTTTGATGCAGGTTTCCTGCAAGGGGACCAGCTGCTGTGGTATCCCAATGCTCCATAAGGAGCGACAAGGAAAATTATGATCATCATTTTGTGTTTGTTAAAATATATTATTAATATGACTATTTCTATGTATCCAGATAAACACATTTAAGACAAAAGAGTGTGATTTTTTTACTAAACCCATTATAACCTGGTAAATACAAGCCTTGGCATCAACTAATAATGTTAGAAAGCTACAGAAGAACAGAATCATTCTGTTAAATGCCTTGTCCATTGAATCATTCAGTTACACCACCTGAAAATAAACGCATTTATTAAGTATGCATTCATATTTATTGGAAGCGATAAAGAAGTGTTACAGAATACGGTTTAGAGAGTATTAATTGGATAGACACGATTACAATGAACTATGACAAGTATCAACAACTATGCTTTCGTCTGCGGATAAACATGCAAAAACCACACATCATTCATGAAAATAAAATGTCTTATGATGCCGGTCAAAATTGTGAGGTAGTTACGTCTTTTTGTGGTGCACCATTTCTCATATCTGTGGTCTACCATCAATGACAAACTCTCACTGGACACATAAATGGACAGCCGCATTGGCAAAGCTGTAACTACGTTCGCCCGCCTTACATTGCGTGTTTGGGGAAACTCTAAACTCACAACGAAGACCAAAGCTGCGGTACATAACGCCTGCGTCACCAGCACACTTCTATATGGCAGTGAGACCTGGCTACCCAAAGCTAAGCAAGAAAGAAGGCTCAACACCTTCCATATACGGTGTCTACGCATTTCGTGGAAAGATAAAGTGACATAGGTCGAGGTGTTGTCACGTGCTGGCCTTCAAGGCATGTATACACTGCTTAGACAGCGCAGACTTCGCTGGCTTGGTCATATCCGCCGCATGGAAAATGGTCGCATCCCGAAACATATCTTCTACGGACAACTGGCAGATGGCAAAAGAACAGTTGGGCGACCGCAGCTGAGATTCAAATATGTCGGCAAGAGAAACATAAAAGCACTGAACATACATTCAGGAACCTGGGAGGATGAAACTGCCCATTGCACCAAGTGGCAATGCTATCTACGGCGCCACCTCAGATGGGGAGAAAAGAAGCTCACACAGCAAGCAGAAGAGAGGAGAAAGCGTCGAAAGGATACTAGGAAAATAAGCAGCTGAGGGCTGTCACCTCAAGGCGCATTCCCATAGTCAGGGCGATTACTATTATTATTAGTTACGTCTTTTCTATCAGTGTTCTCATTTAAATTCTTCAAAACAAAACAAATCAGTGGCACCCAGTTTTAATTGGGAACTATAATGTTCTTTTCGTGGCAGAATGAAACTGTTACAGATGGCGACGAACATGTGAGGTTACATATCGTCTCCTTATCAATAACGTAACATTCCATGTGGCTTAGGTGATCATGTCTCTCCACAACCCCCTTCCCCAGTACATTATATCAATTCTGTTGTTGAGCTTTATCTGTGCCTAGACGTCAAACTATCCATTATCGCCTCTCTTTGTCATCTTCTTATTTTTTTTTTGTACTATCTGTCATGTTGTTACAGTATGCGGCATCTTTCCTATACTAATTTCACTCCCAAAGAAAGTTATCAGCTTCCTTCTGATGTGAGCGATAAGCTTCTTTTGCACATTTCGCGTCTTTCAGAACATCCTTATTTCTGTAGAACTAGGTAAATCATTCGCATGTCGCCACATTTTATAAATGAATATAGATATTTCTCTCGTTTATAACATTTGCCACATTAAGCACTTTTTGCTGCATGCCCGGATGACGGCACAAAATCCTGCTGTTTAATGACCTGGTGGACACCGTCGATAGGTTGACTGATGTCCAATCAGCGAATATCTTTTATAAAAGTAACACCAAAAATGTTGCGCTTCTTTTTTTGAACAGTATAGAAGAAGTTTGGTCAACAATCTTCATTTCACGAACGCATACAACTTGAAGATAATTAGTCGATAACATTTAAATCTAAATGAAAATAGGAGGAAGAAGAAGAGGATGACGATGAGAATAAAGAAAATGACCAAAAACATTAATGGTGGTGATAATAGTGATGATTGTGATGATGGTGGCGATAATTATGATGATAATGGATTAGAAAAAAAATATAATACGCCGACAGAAAATGTTAGGTTATAGGGAATGCTAATTTTGATTTGATAATTATAAGACAAAGTGTTTGATACTTAACATAAATTTCATACTCAGCTTAGACAACAACCCACTCAATGAGCAAAAACTAATAAAGATGAGCGCCAAGAAATATAAACACAACCTAGCCTTATTAAACTTTACGTAAGTTTTTACCTTTCATAGCACTACAGGTTGTGCAAGATAAACAGACAATAATGCATAAAGATTTCAAATAAATTAGACATGAGAATCAACGAAGTTTTTATTTCGTGTATAAACTAACAGCTGTTTTACCTCTGCTTAAGCGCGACGACCTGTCGAAAACAATAGTAACATGCAGTTCTCTCATTATATACACTGTGACAAATGTTCTCTAGTCTTTTACACACAAAAAAAAACAAGATCGCGTGCTGATCTGTGGTAAACGTGTGAATTTAATTTTATAGCGTTAATGTGTTCATTAAAATTTAATATTTGTTTCGAGGCCCGTGAATTATGTAGGGAAATTTTCATTTAGGTGCTTCAATTAACCGTTAATTGTCAAATCTATGCAAACAGTTAGGGCAATTTTTTTTTCGTTACCCCTTTAGACTTTCTTTTCATAGAATAGTTCACATTTTTTCTTCTCCTTCCCTTGCATTCTACTTTTATCAAATATGTTCAGTATTTGTCTTTGTTTTGATGTTCTGTTATCATCAGACATGTGCAGTAAATTTCAAGTAATCTCTATATATAAGTAATCTGTACTTTCAGTCATTACACACATTACAGTCATTACATTTCAGTCAAATAAATTTCGTTTATCGTTTTCCAACATTCCCATTTGGATCTTCGTCTACTTCTTCTTGGTTAACCTTCAGACGCCAACTTGAATATGTTCAAAGAAAGCAGTGGTCAGTTTGACGCTAATGACATCTCTGTAGAGCTTTTCTAGGAATGGTACTGACGATGGCATATGAGCTTTCTCTGTTCCTCATTTGTTGGGCACCTTTGAAGTAGATGCTCATCAGTCTTTATATCAGTGCCACAGTTACACTCATCAATAGTTCCTATCTTTAACTTGTTGAATAGGTTATCCCTTGTTCACTTCTTCTGAGCTGGTAATATGCATCATTTTTATTGAGGCCTGGCTGTTCTACTTCCCACTTACTCCTGTATCTGCTCTTGATAAAACTCTTGGCCTCTTCATAAGCATTCGTCAAGTCGTAGCTATTGATATTGCATTGATGGGGTCTGCTTTTATTTTTGTTTTGACTGTTTCAACAAAGTTGCTTGACTTCAGTCTTCCCTTTCCAAGTCAATTTATTCTCTGGTACGCCGAGTGATCTGTCAGCCTCCTGAATTTCTCGGCTTCTTGCTGGGCTCTGCTATCTCTTGTATCCTCCAGATGGCTGGAGGTATGTAATCTCTTCCAACTCTTCAATGGGTGTTGACTTCATGTCCCTCGTTATGATTCTCATTGCTTGGTTTTGGGTTTTTGTTTATTTTATCATTTGGATCTATTTATAAATTATCTGCAATAGATGTTCTAGTATTAATTGGCTCCATTTCGAAACTTTATACTGTAATCAAATATTCCTACAATTAATATGTATTTCCACCGTGCTAAAGTGCTTGTTCTAGGTTTGTGATATATATATATATATCAAGAGAGGGAGATACAATAGAAAAAAAAAAAAGAGAGAGAGAGAGAGAGAGAGAGAGAGAGAGAGAGAGAGAGAGAGAGAGAGAGAGAGAGAGAGAGATAGAAGACGGATGATAATATAAATTGAAGTATTATCTTAGAGCACATCTAACATTTCTACAATTATTAGTTCATCGCTATCTGGGAATTCTCGCTCTCCCTTTATCAGAATATATTATGTTCCTTTTCTATAAATTTATTTACAATTCAGATACACAAGATGTCTCGATACTTTGCTCTTAATTTCCATATTGAGTATAATATTAATTGGTTGTTCTTTAGCTAAAGAGAAGAGTCTCGTTTGTTGTAAGTGATTTCAGCAAATTAAATAATTTAGGCTGTTTCACGAATTTTATCTGATTTAACTTTATGAACTCACACTAATTTAATATCATAATGGCAACGCTATATATCATCTACTACGGCAAGGGTGTCAAACACACGACCCACGGACTGCATGCCGCCCTATCCAATCTTAAGTACGGCCCGCTCCACTGCCGTAATATGCAGTTGGAATATGCCACTTTCCTGGACCTGCAAAGCAGGACTCCGGAAACGTTTTGCATATTTAGTATTATTTATGACTTACGCTTGTTTCTTATTCATACCCTGCAAACTAGCAAAAAACTGTGGAGCCTTGTATTGACAACATTCTTCCGAGTAGCATTGTAGAACGCTACACTGATACATCGTCATGTATATTTTATATTGTCTTGTTTATTTATTGCACAATTCTTATATATATATATATATATATATATATATATATATATATATATATATATATATATATATATTATATATATATATATATATATATATATATATATATATATATCACTATTATAAGAAAAATGTTATGACGCAACCAGTTTGTATATTTAGGGTACAGCGCTATCACCTTCGTTTTATCCGTTTGCGGCCCCTCATAAGATTCAACTACGGTAACATTAACAAAGTGATGTTTGCTCACATGCGAGAATACAAACATGTTCACGTAGTTCGGTATTTGAAAATTGCAACTATTCTCAAATCCATTTCTTTGCCTAATGTTCTGCATGATCTCATCACGTGTTATTCATGAACTTTTTAAAATACGTTTAGAGTAAATTTCACGATTCAAGCAAAAAAAATCTCATATTTTTTGACTAACACATTTTTCTTCCCTCCACTAGCGGGAACTTAACTTTAACACTATCTTACATTTTATCTTATTTATTCGTAATTGACACAAGTCGTCCTGCACTAACCTTAAGCCTAGTATATCTCGGTTATATCCCTTGATCTACCTTCATTCAATCATTACCCTCCGCACCCAAGGAGCATAAGGCCCTCAACAAACACACGCCAAGTCCTTCTGTTACGTGCCATCATCTCAAGTTCTTTCCACGTTCTCCTCATGATTTTCACCTCTGTTTCCAGCTCTCTTCTCTATGTGCTTCTTGGTCTACCTCTGCTTCTCTTGCCCTGGGAGTTCTAGAACATTTATCTACCTTAAGCTATCATAAATGTATTGAACTATCTTAATGCATACCTACTCTGATGTAACCGGCGAAAAAAACAACGATTGCTTTAAATATTTATACAGGGTACAGAAAATAAAACAAACTCTTGGTTTTTTTTTAAATCATAAATGAACGATTACTTTGCGTTCATCCTGCATTCTACATTGTGTTAGGCAAGAATAAGGACAGAAAAAGCACGTTTTAGGAATTAACCAAATACATCCAAAGAAGTAGACAAACATAGTTCCATTAATATTATTGCATGGAATAAACATAGATAGTTATTTACTACAGCGATAACTCTCCGTCCACTTTTATACTTTGCTGTAGACATGAAGGGTCTGGGAGTAAATTCAGCTACTTGGGAAGACGAAGCTGCCAATTACACTAAGTGGGGATGCCCCATACAGCGCCAACTCGTATTGGACAAAAAGAGACTATACAACAAGTAGAAGAGAACAGAACACACTAAGAGGAAAACCTTGCGTAACAAATAGCTGAAGAAATCATCTGAAGGGTGCATTATCCCCATAGTCAGTTAAGACAGTAGGAGGCTATTACAATAAAGTGGATGGGACATTTTTGTTTACTCCATAGTACATTTGGCAACAACAATAACAGTGAATCTCTAAAACGTATGTGTACTTCAAATTACTTTGACTGTTGCTAGATCTATTTCCGGTTTCGAATACATCTCCAATCATAGTTAAGTTAAGACAAAGCTTTACCCATTATGATTTGCCAACTCGTGTAATATACGTCTTACATCATTCCCACTTCCGAGCTGCTATCAATTGTTACACTTGCTGGTTGCCGTGTGTGGGGCACTTTTGCAATCTGATAAGCCTCTTGTAGTGGTCCTGTCTAGTGTAAGAGGCCAAGAGTCTGCTTCTCATGTTTGTGATGCCTAAGGTCGACTTCTGATCTCGAGCAACGTGTCAAATGCAACGGCAACGTATTTACTGATGAATTCGACGAATGAGTTTTTTTTTTTTAATCGAAAAAAGGTGATTCGTCTTACGAGGACAAAACACAAAGAAAATAGCCAACGCTGCGGCCATAAGGCCTTTGTCAGGGATAGGAAAGAAAGTAAGGACTAAGTAGGACATACAATAATCTAAATAAAAATAAATATAAAAACTGGGTACTTCCCTAAAGCTGGCTAATACCTATACGCCCGCCAAATGGAGAGCAAGCCACGAAAAATAAATGAGATGGCTGCTATTTCTTGATGTGCACCGTTGATGCTTAGAAACTATGAAACGAGACTGAACAAGAAACTATCCAAATGGAATAATAATAGAATGAAAGGGAGGCATCAAAGAAGAGTTGGTCACTCGAAATGCAGCAGCTGGGAGACTTTTTCAGGTTATAAATCGAGGATTCCTCAGCAAGAGAGAGGTTGTTAAGAAAACGAAGATGGCTGTATACTGCTCCACCTATGTCACAGTCTAGATATATGGATGCGAGTCATGGGCAATGACTACAAACCACAAAAGCCAGATCCAAACATCAGAAATGAGGTATCTGAGGAAGGTGGTTGAAGTAACAAGAAGAGACATGGTCCGCAACCAGACGATACGTCAAGGCCTAAAATCCCACTCCCTGCAGACCCAAGTAGAACAGTCCCAACTAAGATGGTTTGGCCATGTCTGCAGAATGGGAGACGTTCGGCTACCACGACAAGCATGGGAAACAAAAAGCCATGGATCCAGACCCCCAGGACGACCCAGAGTCCGCTGGGAGGACAACATTAGACAATCTTTGAAGGACCAAATACTTGAATGGAACTAGGCCATGAGGAAGACAGCCGATAGGATAGTCTGGCGCTCTCAAATCCAAACCTCTACACCTCACGGTAGAAGGGGAACGACTAAGTAAGTAAGGAGACCTAAATGCGAAAGTTCGAACACACAATACTTATAACGAAAGAGTAATGGAGAAATGCTGCAGTGGAACAGTAAATTCGAATGGGGACATGTTAATAAGCTTCTCCAGCATTAACAACCTAGTCATTGGAAGAACACTTTTTCCACACAAAGAAGTGCACAAGTTAACATGGGAATCACCAAACGGACGAGACAGAAACCAGGTAGATCACATAATGATCAATGGCAGATGGAGACATGCAATACAAGACGTGAAAGTGTGACAGATTATGATAAATATATCTCATATATCTATTTCCTCATCTACATTTTTTTTACCAAATTGCATCTTCATACTTTTGTTAACTTAAACCTTCCTTATTCTGAGATCTGGCTTTTCTTTGTCTAATTTATCACGCTTTTTTTTAGTGTATGCGTAGTCCCTTTGATGAGAGTTGCCAGCAGACCTGATTAGCATACGCTGAACGGGGTACATGTAATTGTCAACACCAGAGATCGAAATCGGTGTAGAGATCAGACAGTGACCAGATTTGTATATGGGGAACCTAAGTGAGAAATCTAACTTACCTTTCCCTGATCTGTTTCGCCTGTAAGTTAATTATTCACGGTGCGAACCGCCATATCAAAGACGAGCACGCTCATATTGCGTTTATGACCATAGTCTGCAGGCAGTAATAGGGTGATCTGGTAAGACGAAGCACAAGTCGGGTCTATTACATTACGTCGGATCTCAAATGAGTCCGTACGCAACAGAGAGGTCTGGTTTCGCATGGGTGGGAAGAAATTCGTTATATTCGCAGAATGAGAAGGAAATACGTAAATCTGGGCGTAGGAGCTAAATGTATTAAGTCTGGGCTATTTCTTTCATTTCTAATATTTAAACCCCAGCATTTCTAGATCCATCCTCAGTTTCAGATGACATTTCGCTTCATTCTAGAATACCTTGTAGAGTGAAGTTCTTAGCTTCTCGTTAGAGACATCTAGCCGAGTTCTAGAATACCTGTATAAGTGAAGTTCTCAGTTTCGAGGAGATAACCTGTAGGTCTATTTTGGAGGTAATAATATGGACTAGTATGTTGAGTGATTTAAGTTTAAAATCGCCAGTTATATCTTCACTAGATTTTGTGCATATGTGTTTTGCCAGTTAGGCCAGTCATTCTAATTTCTCTAAGTTACTGTGTTACAGTGGATAGCAAAATAAATTATAATTTCTGGATAAAACACCCTTACCTATAAATAAATTTAATTAAATTGCTAGTAACCATTCAGTGAATATTTTAACTAAGTAAATGCACTGATTCATCATTGAGTATTGATGAAATATGTACGTATTTCTAATTCATGATGATTGATTTTTTTTTAAATGACTAGAAGTTATTTCACGGAAGTTTTAAACGACGAGACAAGCGCTAAGCTTATAGTTTCTGATTTAAGTTATATAACTGAATTGAATATAATATTCTACGCGAGAGTAGGAGGTGTGTATAATATTATGATTTAGTATTCTGTATGTTTCTTTTTCTTATTCACCATACTTAGACATAAAAAGAGGTGTCAGACAAGGTTGTGTGCTGTCCCCCTGCCTATTTAATTTATGCACCGAAAAAATTTTCAAACAGATACAGGAAATACCAGGACTGAACATCAGTGGAAGATCAATAAACAACCTTAGATATGCAGATGATACCGTGTTGTTAGCTGAAAGCGAACAGGAGTTACAAGAACTAGTGAAGCAAGTGAACAGTATAAGTCATGAATATGGACTCGACATTAATATTGAGAAAACTAAAACTATGATAATTAGCAAAACAGACGATAAACCCACATTAAAGATAAGCGTAAATGGGAAAATCCTGGAACAAGTCAAGAGCTACGTATATCTTGGTCATATAATAACAGAAGATGGCAGATGTGAAACTGAAATCAAGAAGAGAATAGGAATGGCCAAAGCTACATTCAACAACATGAAACATATACTGACATCCAAACAGTTATCTCATAAAATAAAACTGAGAATCATAAAGTGTTATATATATTATGCATTTCTGTATGGTGCAGAAATAACACATAAGGAAGGGAAACCCGAGGCCTGTAAACAGTAAATTAATATTAGACAAACATAAAGGTATGTTTTCAGGCACTCGTAAGAAATAAAGAAGTAGAACACTTGGACAACAGAAAAACAACAGACGTGAGTGGCGAGAGGAACAACAGAAGTGATTGCGTCATTAAGGGGCTGAGTTGCCCACTGTATACTTCCGGTGTTATCTTGTGTTTCTTACTGATAAATAGCCAGTAAAGCATCTTTTTTTGGGGATGTCTAGCTGGCCGTGGGGTCAGTGTGATTCGCTTGATAGCTAGGCGGAGTTGTCGTACGGAAGGTACGGGGTTCGAACCCTGGGTAAGCCACTCACGTCTGTTGTTTTTCTGTTGTCCAAGTGTTCTACTTCTTTATTTCTTACGAGTGCCTGAAAACATACCTTTATGTTTGTCTAATATTAATTTATGGTGCAGAAACATGGACGATGAATAAGCATTTGGAAGAAAGAATTGAGGCTCTTGAAATGTGGATATATAGAAGAATGGGGCGTATCTCATGGAAAGAGATGAAAACAAATAAGGAGGTCCTAGAAAATCTAGGTATGAAAAGAGAACTAATGAGAGAGGTCAAAGTTCGGCAGGTACAATACTTTGGCCACATAAAAAGGCATAACACCTTGCAGAAGACCATAACAGAAGGGAGAGTTGAAGGCAAACGTGCAAGGGGAAGACAGCGCTATAAGTGGGAAGATAACATCAAGAGATGGACGGGAAAGAGTCTATCAGAGTGTACCACAAAGACAAGAGACAGAAGACGTTGGAGATCCTTTACAGCAAACCTTCGTTGTGGAGATGGCAACTGATGATGATGATGATGTTTCTTTTTCTTTTATACAGCATTTGGGTCAAGCCCAAAATCTACCAGCGGTTTTTCAGTATATATGAGAATAACCTAGAAGAAACATTTTGTATCTTAAATAAGTGAGCTTCCAAGTTACAACCTGTCTGGCAGTGCGTTTGTATCCAGAAGGAGACACAGTACCCATCTCACGAACTTTAATACTAAATGAAGTAACTGGGCTTATCGAGCCAGATTATATTTCTTCTGTGGCGAGAAAAATTACACACAGTAACATTTTCGACGTTTGACCAATTGTGGTGTGACCAATAATTTTATATTGAGAGAAGTTACCAACCTGTCATTTCCTAAGTACTGGAAACCTCGAGATTCTGATATTGTGACCCATTTAAAATTTCTTATCGGAACTGATTCAAGAGACCAAAAACAGTAATTCTAAACTATAGTTGTAAAGTGAACGCTTCCCGGAACATTGGATGAAACCTGTATCTGCAGAGCTGGGGTTCTCTTTATCAAAAAGAACACGAATTTACTGGGGTGTGTGTGTCCTAAAGTTTGCGACTGAAGGGGCAAGACATCAAGTTTGTAGGTAAGAAAGAATGTCAGTGGCCACTGGTGAATGAACAGAGAGAAAGCAGGACTGGGTGTTAAGTGTCAGTTTGTTTTATTGTGCCCTCTTTTCACATCTTCTTATATTTGTGGTCTAAGGGAAGTTACCAGTACCTTTATTTTCTGGGAAAAGGTTGTTTTAGTGGTTGTATCCCCTTGGGCTTACTTGTGTCCAGTTGTATGCCCATATAAGGTTCTGTTCGTAGATTCTCTGGGAACAGTTTCGTGTACATTCCTGGAGTGAACGAACTTAGGTCGAGCTATCGATTTGCGCATGCGCTATGATTTGGGCGAAACGGGAAGTCAGTTGTTTCTTGGGAGAGTCGCCTGTGATTTCGAGCTGACAAGGGGTTCAGCGTTTTTTGCTCTGGCTAAGTGTCTTAAGGGATCAGAGTCTTCTGTGATTAGATTATGTTTAAGATCCCCGTTAATGTGATTCCGGCTTGAAGTTATAAGCCTAGGAAATGGCAATTGTTTTCTGTTGTTTGATTCATGGAAGGCAGAGCAGGTAAAGAAGACCTTTTGAACTTATTTGCATTGCCATGAAACTTTATCTAAGCTCGCTGTCCAAGGCGGCCTATTCTGGCCATAGGTTGTACCAGAGTATCAATGAACTATATCTGTAAGCCCGCTGTTCAGGCGGCCTATGTTTTGCTAAAGGTGTATTGACGTGTGATCACGTCTATGATGATTTGAACATTGGTTCAGATGAATATATATATGACGATGTCAGCGTGTTGTTATATTGTACTGTAATAAATGTTTGGAAACGTCACCAGTCGTTCAACACTTCCTGACTTCATCGTCCTGTATGACTGTGACGTCTGCATGACCTGTTTACAGTAGCCCTGTGTGGGCGATTATGTCAACATATTTACTCCAGTAACAGTACCAACTACCAACAGTGCAGTACACCTATCTTCTACTGTGGTTACACATAAATTTTATACCATCTTCAATCCTCACGTAAACACCACTTACAACAGTGTCGTTGAGGAATATCACATTAACATTATTAGCATCTTCCTGGTACCATCTTGCTCAGTGATGGCCAGCATGGTCCATCGAGTATCATCAAGGAAAGTGTACGTGCAACATTGTTGTACTATATTTGCAACAGTAGGAAGGACCACTGTAGCTTGAAACAGTGGTCACGTTAACACAACTTTCAACAGGACTGTAGCCTTCAACAGTGGTGGCCACCATCAACTGCCCCTTTCAACAGTGGTGCCATACACGTATCAGTGGTCGCCAGTTTCAGGCTGTTACCTTAACGACATTCGCGTCTATAGATCTACAGCATCTACATGAACTACTGTGGAACGTTCCTGTACCATCGTTGTTGCTATTATTTTGGAAGAAGCCAGTACCTGTACCATCGTTGTTACTGTCATTGTGGAAGCCATAACTTGTACCATCGTTGTTACTGTCATGTTGGAATCAAGTTCCTGTGCCATTGTTGCTGTCGTGTCAAACTCAAGTCCGATATCCCTTCAGCGGTGGATCGTCTTAGTGCTGAGAACTTCATTGTTGTTGTTACAGAGGCCAGGAGTTTTTTTCCACAGTATCAGATAAGTGGCTTTATGTTTGTGAACTGGGCCTTTATGTTGTGTCTGATTAAGCCTTCCATAAATTTATATTTTCATATTTAATGTTATATGTATTGTATATGTTATATATGTTTTTGTATTTCTGCGGGTTCGGTTGGGAGGTGACTCCAGTAGGGTACATCCCACTTAACCGAGGGCCTTCTGTGAGCGCTCTTTGGGGACTGTTTTTTTTACTAAGTCTGTCTTCTTAAATATCCCTTATGATAATCACGGGCATACTCTGTTTACGCCAGATTTAGTCATTATTATTTTTGTCCAACATGTGCTAGTGTCGTTTTCGTCTATTTTTCTCCGTTCTTTAGATTTGAGTTGCTTTGTTTGTATTTGTCTTCCTTCCCTTTCCTATCATTTATTTCTATACACCTTTTTGTTTATACACTGTGTTGTCACTGTTTCATCGTATTATTCGCAGTTGTCATTACATTTTTTGTAACATTCTCTTTTAGTTCTGCTTTATTGTTCTTTTGATTTCTGCGAACGTTTTCGTTTGTGATTGATATCTTGTCCTTGTTATTTTTGTATGTATAGTTGATTTTGTCATACACTGTCTATATGCATACTAGGTAATGCTCTATTAATAGTATAATGCACTATAAATAGAGGTGATTATTGTTGATATTGTAATCATGTTATTGTACAAGTTCTTTGATAAAGACTTATCTCCCACTGAGGTTGGGATTAAGAGAGTTTCTGAGATAATATATATTATACAAGGTGTTATAGTATATTATTAGACATAATGTCTACCTTAGATTATTTTATTGGGCAAGGGAAAGCTCTTGGTAAGACTGGAGATAAATTAGAGGATTTTGCTCTTGCAGAATATGCCAAGGCGCAGAAAGCTGAAGAAAAGAGACAAAGGATAGAGGAGAAGAAGTTAGAAGTTCAGCAACAAAGAGAAGCAGATGAGAGAAAAAGAGAAGCAGATGACAGAAAATTCCAGATGGAGATGGAATAAAAAAAAACTAGAAGCTGAAGAAAGAAAACAGAAGCTACAAGCTGAAGTGGAGCAAAGGAAATCAGAAAGAGAAGCTGAAGAAAGAAAAGAAAAACAGAAAATGGAACATGAGGAAAAATGGCAGCTTTCGAGTTGGAGAAATTAAAGTTGGCGAATATGTGTAATTCGCAAAATGATTCAAATAATCAAGCAACTTCTAATAAGACAAATGCTGGTACTTATAAGGTCAAACTACCTACTTTCAACTCTACCTGTGACGATATAACGTTCTATCTAAATAGATTAGAACTTTCATGCGAAACTCATAAGGTAGACAAATTGCAAAATGTTGTACAACTTATAGAGATACTTAAAGGTGACGCATTGAATACTATAAGTATGGTAGAAGGCCCTGACAAATTTAATTATGATGTTGCCAGAGGGGCCTTAATAAAGAAATGTCAGCTTAATGAAGACGGTTATCGACTATGCTACCAGAGACTGGGGTAGAATTTTCAGATTTTATCTCAAAGATACGTCTAACGTTTTCACGTTGGGTCGAGCTGTCAAAGACTGAACACACATATGAAGCACTTATGGACTTATTGCTTCGTGAAAAAGTCATGTCATCAGTTAATGATGTTTTTCTTGCCTTTTTACATGAGCGTAAGCCTACAAACTTAAAGGATATGGAACAATATTGTTGCCAATATGTCACTGCACACCCAGATGTAACTGTTAGTAATTCTAAAGTCAAAGAAGGTTTACCAGTGGCTTCAGCAGCACCATATGATTCTAATTGGCGACGTAGATCTCAAAGTGTTGATCGAAATTTTTATTGGAGAGATAATCGAAATTTTAGACAGAACCAATGGGGTCCATCACATAGTGATTCTCCTTCTTCAAGAAATTGGAGACAATTTAGCGGCCCTCAAAATTTTGGTCCCAACAATTATGAAAATTTTGGGAAGGGTAACTACAATAGAGGTTATCAACCTGATAATATTTTTTCTCGGAGACAACAAAGCCCATAAAATAGATATTTTGATAAAATGAGAAATAATAATCGCAACAATGATTTTGATCAAAGGGGAAATGACAATCGCAACTATGCTAACCGGGGTTCAAATCGGAACAATAATTTCAATAAAGAAAATAACAATGCTTCCAATAGAGATAATAGCCGCGACAGATCGCGATATGACGGTAGATCAAATAACAGATCGCATCGCCAGGCTAACTCGGTTCAACAAGAGCCTCAGGTTGTTAATGATCAAGGTAACAATAATAATAATGTTTCTAATGCTATTGGTTGCTCTGCTTTCGATTTCGAGAGAGCATCTCAGTGCCCGGAGTGCACAACTTTATTCCAACCTACTACTATAACTACCTTGAGTTGCGGTCATCCTCTACCTCCTCTTCCTGCCTTATCGGTGCATGAGGGAAGAGGGTCTCTTTCTCTACATATGGGATTTGTGAATAATAATCTAGTCTCAGTTCACTTTGATTCTGGATGCGCAAATGTTGGAATTAGACAGTCTTTAGTTCATCCATCTGGCGCAACTGGTAATATGGTGAAATGTGTGACATTCGCTGGGACAGTCCAGACTTTCCGACTGCCATAGTCCACATTGCCACACCGTTTTTCACTGGTTATATTCACGCATGTTTGCTCAGAGCACCTATCGCCGACCTTACTGTCGAACAGATACACGGGGTAAAAGTTTGTACGCCGGTACAAATCGCTGCTTGGGAGCGGCAACATAACCTTGCTGCTTCCACCTTAGGGGTTATGCTACGGCCTTATAACAAGGTGCAGTCTGTTGATACAACCTTAATGACTATTCCTAAATCTTCACACGTGATACAATCTTCCAATGTGGTGCAATTTTCAAGTATTGATGATACGAATGTTCGTCATGCTATTGTTGGCGCTTCTTTTGATCCAGTTCGACATACTTCAGTGCGTCGTAACTTTAACTTTAACTCTCCTTTATCTACTATTGTAGAAGAAGATCCTTCGATTTTGTCTGACACTGCCACTAATTCTATCACTACGGCTGAATCTATATCCTGTCACGTAAATTGCAACGTCGTTGCTGCTATGCCCAGCGTTTCCTTTGCTACATGTACGAACCTAGTTGTTAGTACATATCTATACTTCATGAATTTCTATAACTTTCTTATTAGCTCAGTATCTTTGTCCTTTACAAGTTTTTGTTGCACTCACTGCTTTTCTTTACTACTTGTTGCTTTTACATTTTTATTCTATGTTTCTTACTTGTTTCTTTGCTCGGTACACAAGCTATGACTTCACTTCCGCCTGTGAGAGATACGCATTTGTCGAATGCATCTTCTTTGTCTTGAAAAAATCTCAGATTGGTAGGTACCATGACGCTCATGGTAATCACTACCATTATTATATATATATATATATTATATATATATATATATATATATATATATATATATATATATATATATAAAGAGAGAGAGAGAGAGAGAGAAAGAGAGAGAGATAACGAATGAACTTTATTTTCAAAACGTTGAGAACTGTGCACGCAGGCCCGTCTGACATTCTGCCTTTCTTTTCTCTCCCCTTTCATACTGAATTCATTTATTCCCACATGCATGTAACATATCAATGTCAAGAAATTCAACGTTGTAAAGTAAACTAAAATAGCACACTCATCTTAACATTAACTACTTATAAACATGACATAAAATATGTTGAAAAGTACAAACATAGCCTACAGTTGATTTTATAAGACACGATAATCTGATTAGGGGGCAAGTAATCAGAACTAATAAAGTATTCGAAAAGTCTACGATTGTATGTATAGGGACTGGGGTTTTTTCTTTGGTTATATGGAAGACAACTCCAAAGATAAGCAGCAGAGTACTGTTGCGCACATATTCTTTGACGCACAGATTACAAATGTACGATATGACTAGTTGAAATGGAAAAGAGATTACTTTTGTTACAGTCAAAGTTATATCACCCATGATTTGATTTATACTTTTGATTATGTGAGTGATCTCCACGTCATGCTGCACCTATTCAGGCTGCAGATATATTCCAATTCGACAATTTCAAAAAATGGCGATAGACATCATCGGTCCATTTAAAACAAAGTCTGCTAGAGGACACCAATTTATCTTGACGTGTGTTGATATGTGCACACGTTGGCCAGAGGCTATTCCTCTGAAGAGCATAACTACTGCCGATATTGCAGATGCTCTTTGGCTTATATTTTATCGTCTGGGATTCCCAGGAGAAATATTATCAGACCATGGTACCCAACTCATATCGGATACCATGTCTCAAGTAATGTCGACTCTGAAGATAGAGAGATCGCTGAGTAGTATTTATCATCCTATGTCCAATGGGATGGTGGAACGTTTGAATAGAACTCTGAAAAACCTACTAGGTAAGATAACGGAAGATCATCCTCAGGATTGGGATAGGGTTTTACCCGCGGCTCTCTTTGCATATAGAGAGGTCGCCAACGAACATACAGGATTTTCTCCCTTTGAACTTGTCTTTGGCGCGAAACCGCGAGGTCCTATGTCCTTACTTCATGATCTTATAACTGCTGATAATATTGTCGATGACACAAAATCCTCTTATGAATATGTCATCGCACTTAGACACAAGATTATCGAAGCATGCAAATTGGCAACTGCTTCTTCTGAATTTGCGAAACAGAAGGCAAGGGAATTTGCCAATAAAAAGAGATGCTTGCGACAACTTTGTCCAGGTGACAAAGCATTTGTCTTGCTACCTTGTAGGGAAAATAGACTTCTTATTTCTTGGAAAGGTCCGTACGATATAATATCAAAAGTTTCCGATGTTGACTATATCGTCGATATTGACGGGAAGCGTAAAACCTTCCACATCAACATGCTCACGGAATTCCATGAACGTCCTGATTATTTACAACCTGTTTTCCAGGCAACGGACGATTTTCCAGTCCAACATGGACAGTACTCATCTCTGTCAGTAATACAGGATGAGGAAACGAGTTTCTCGGATGTAAATTTACCTTTTCCAATGATTCCTCTTCACTCTAATGAATCATGGAAAGATGTTGCAATTTCTCCCTGAAATTATCTCCAGGAAACAAGAAAAAATTAATTTCCAACCATAGAACAATTTCATGTCCTTACTGACATTCCCATGGTCAAACTGATGTCATCAACATGACATTACAACAACCATAGTCCTACCACCACACCTATACCCTACCTATTGACACCAACCCTATACCCCCAAAACCCTCCCTTAATCTCCCCTCTAATGATCTCATTAAAAAACCCCCATTGAATCCCCCCCCCACATCAGCACAACAACTCCTCATTAACAATAACTCCCCCCCTCCCCACCCACCCCCACTACAAATCTAATTCAACACTCCCCAATCCCCCTAATCCCCCAACCTCAATCATCATCCCACATCCAAACACTCCTCTCACAACCTCTCACACCCCCCAACCCCCCCAAAAACCCCACCCCCACTCAAATACACCTTTCACAATTCCTAACCCAACACACTCCCCCCCCCCCCCCCCCCCCCCCCCCCCATCAAAAACCTCCCACTTTTACACAACCCCCCATTCCAAACATCCAAACTTAAACATCCCTCCCCCCCCCCCCAAATACCTCCATCATCTACTCCACCCCACACACACTCACCTCATACCAATCCACACAATCATCCCACATACCCCCAAAACCTATCACACCAATTCCCTCACCCACACCATTACACCCATCCCCCCAATACACACAACCTCTCTCCACCCCATCCCCCCCCCCCACTCCCTCCATACAATTAAAACTCTCCCACAAAAAACTTCCCCCCCCTATAATTACCATTTAACCACCCCCCCCTCCTCCCCACCACCCCTACCTCACCAACCCCCCCCCAAACACAACACCACCTCCACCCCCCTCCCCTACCTCCTACACAACTTACACCACCCCAAAACATTCC
>JAMPIV010012489.1:0-72500 GCA_024509875.1 Oreohelix idahoensis
TGGGTTTCCCATTGTCGATTGTCACCCTTTTTGAAAATCGGCGTTATGATGGCAATCTCCCAATCCTTTGGTATGGCCTTGTTGCACCACGCTGCCTATAGGACCCTAAGAGTAATAGGTCGCCTGATGCTCCCATGTACTTAACCATTTCTGGTGTTATACCATCATGCCCTGCTGCTTTACCCATCTTGATTTTCTCCAATTTTTTTTATAACCCCCCTCCTTTTAATTAAGTCCTATCTACGGCCATGCCGGCTGTGGTGGTAGTGCTGGGGGGAGGAGGAGGAAGGTCCATTCATCTGGCACTAACAACATACATCATGTTGTCAGCATCAACGGCATTATTGTCGTAAAGTCGTGTGTAAAGCGACTGCTTTATTAAATACACTATGTCGATATACAAATATGCACAGCCAATCCGCGTTTAAGGAGTCACTCAAGATGGCTGGCAGACTCTGAGACAGAATAAATTACACGAAGTCACGGTCACGCAAGATGGTGGCAAACAGAATAAATTAGGCATAAAACACTGTTGGTTCGGAACTCGGTAAAACGAAAAGTACTAAAACGCAACTAACCAATAACAAGCGTGCCCCTGCAATTAAAAAGACTAAAATTCCGCGAACCAATCAAAAGGGTTCCTCACGCAGTTGCATCTACGTGCGTCTACCTATATATATATATATATATATATATATATATATATATATATATATATATATATATATATATATATATATATATATATATATATATATATATATATATATATATATATATATATATATATATGTGCGTGTTTTATTCTACACTGATGGATCCAAGGGTGAAAGTGGGAAACTAGGTGCAGGAGTTGTAATACCACACTGGGGAATTAAAGAACTACAGTGTAACTGAAGGTGCTTCGATTTTTACCGCAGAGATGGTAGCAATTCTTAAAAGTTTAGAAATAATCGAAGATAACCCACCAGAAGCTATTACGATATTTACAGACTCGCTTTCATCACTACAAGCACTAGAACACCCAGGTAAATGTAGCCGGCCAGACATAAAGGAAGAAATTCTAGCAATTAATACATCTCTAGGGATCAGAGGATGTAGTGTGAGCCTAGTGTGGGTTCCAGCACACATATGTATAGCTGGTAACGGGTTGGCAGACCAGAACGTCAAGAATGGAAGAAAAAGTAAAAACAATATAAGAGCAGGACTGGGAAGGTCGGAGATCAAGAGCCAAGTGAAGCTAACTATAAACGAGGAATGGAAGACAACATGGAAGAACAGTAGAAAAGGCAGACACGCGTTCAAACTGCTGAAAGAATCAACAAGGACGTTCCAGGTCAGAGAAGAATTAAAAATACCATCGAACAAAAAACTGTGGCGTCTCCGTCTCGGTGCAGCATACTTTATGACAGAGGAACCACACTGCCAAGAATGTGAGGAAGAGAATGACATAGACCACTACCTGATCCACTGTAAAAAGTACGAACAACAAAGGCTTGAATTAAAAACTTACTATAGAAATCACAATATAGACATGACAGGTGATAAGGTTTTAAGTATAGATGCCCCAGGAGATGCCCAATCAATACTTAAAAGATATATACATAAAACAAAGGAAAGCATATAAGGTTAGTACTTCAGAAAAGACAGTCAACCAAATAGAAATTAAACAACAAGAACTAACAAATCATTAAAAAAAACAACAGAAAAAAAAAAACTTACTAACTACTCATAGGACAAGGAAAGGCAATGAGGCATATAAAAAAAAACTCAAAAAGAACAAATACTAATACAAATTAAAACCAAGTGTAAAGGACAATAATTATCTATAAACAATACAAAAGAGAAAATAAAATGGACAAATACTAATATAAATTAAAATCGGCACTTGCAAAAGACAATAGTTATTTAAAATTAATACTAAATTAGCAAAGAAAATGACACTAAATACCCTAATTATAACCAATTTTCAGGTTGAACAGGGTAGACCAAGATGGAACGAGAAGAGGCAATAACGGTCAGGCTGTTATGTGCCCACTCGCCACCCATCACCTCTTCAAAACAACAACAACAACAACATCTAAAGAAGGCACTTTAGAGGGTAGGTAAACTTACTATAAATAAGAGTGAAACTAATATCACTTTTAGGAGTTTTAATATGACTATATCATGTACAATGATTGTATTTTATAGTATCATTTATAATGATTGTGTATGACTGTTGAAGAAGGAACCCATCTGAAAATAACCTACACCTGTATATAATTAATATCACTATATGATTTTAGTTTTACTATGACTGTATCGTGTATCGTATAATGATTATATTTTATGGAATCAGGTATAATGATTGTATTTCCTGGTATGAGTGCTGAAAAAGAAAACCAATATGAATACAACCTAACAGTCCTTGTTAGGACTCGTATAACTCCAACCTGAATATAACCTAACAGTCCTTGTTAGGACTCATATAACTCCAATCTGAATTCAACCTAACAGTCCTTGTTAGTACTCACATCTCCAACCTGAATATAACCTATGACTATAGCATGTATAATGATTGTATTTTATAGTATCATGTATAATGATTGTGTATGACTGTTGAAGAAGGGAACCACCAGAAAATAGCCTACACCTGTATATATTTAATATAACTTTAGGATTTTAGTTTTACTATGAATGTATCAGGTATAATGATGATATTTTAGGGAATTAGGTATAATAATTGTATTTCCTGGTATGATTGCTGAAGAAGAAAACCAACCTGAATATAACCTAATCGTTCTTGTTAGGACTCATATAACTCCAACCTGAATATAACCTTACAGTCCTTGTTAGGACTCAGATAACTACAACAATATTGTTAGGATATATTTTACCAGCCAGTATAGCACATATCAGAGATGGCGTGGTATATTATAGGTGGAAGGAAACGGTTGTATCATACCTAGGTGTACAAATTATTGGATGTATTCATGTATTGAATTATCAGAAAGAATGTTTTGCAAGCAGACACCTGTCATGTCTCGCTATTGCTAAATCATACCGAGCCATGTTGTCATTCATCCTACATTCAGACACCTGACACACGCTCATCTCATATATACAAGAAATAGGTGGGCTTGATAACAGAAATTAGCCCCTATTTTTCCTTTTTACAGGTTTATTCGTGTCATCCAACCTGAGTTCGTATGTTCAGGTCAATCCTGCTGCCTGGAACTTCGCAGGAGCATAGTGGTTGTATCGGAGCTACATCCTTAGTCCCCCTCAGTCTTGGGTGGGCTAAAGGAACGATCATCAGCGGGTGTTGTGTGCATCAAATTAAGAAGGACAGAACTGTTTTAAGAGATGAGTACACATTAGTACCATTTCCGTCGGCAAGTGTGAGCAATTAACAGTCTATGAAGAAAAAGTGATTAAGCGTAGTGAGAGACAAGATTAACAGCACAGCTGATAAATTTTCTATAATTGATTAACAGCATAGCTGATATAATTTTTTTCCTATAATTGGAAGACTTGTTGAACTATATATATATGTGTATATGTATATATATATATATATATATATATATATATATATATATATATATATATATATATTATATATATATATATATATATATATATATATATATATATATATATATATATATATATATATATATATATATATATATATATATATATATATATATATATATATATATATATATATACATCAACTGTAAACTTACAAATCCATTGCATTCCATCTTCCAACATCCACCCTTCAGCACAAAAGTAGATAGTGTATATACTTAATAAATAAGGAAATTGTATTTGAACGACTTGTCAAGTTTATAATTGTTAAGTGAAATCTGTTTCCTTGTTTTAATATCACAGTTAGTTACCCAGCGGGGTGGCATTTTATGACTGTCTCCACTCTACTAATTTTTCGAGATCAGATCATTCACAGCCGTAACTAATTTGTGATACCAGTAGTTCTCTCATACCCTGGGACTTCACCATTTTCCTGCAGAAATTATATTTTTGTATGGTCAGTACTATACTGATTCTATATACAATAAAAACCTCACGCTACAATTATCATCACTACCTTTTTGTTCGCCGCGGGGCATTGACCTTCTTCAACTGACGTCAAGCACTCATATCATGTGCCGTCTTCTCATTTCCTCTTCAAATCTTTTCCGTTGATCCGTCGGTTGTTATAATTGTAGTAGTATTAGTAGTAGTAGTAGTAGTAGTAGTAGTAGTAGTAGTAGTAGTAGTAGTAGTGGTGGTAGTAGTAGTAGTAGTAGTAGTAGTAGTAGTAGTAGTAGTAGTAGTAGTAGTAGTAGTAGTAGTAGTAGTAGTAGTAGTAGTTGTTGTTGTTGTTGTTGTTGTTGTTGTTGTTGTTGTTGTTGTAGGAGTTGTAGGAGTTGTAGTAGGAGTATTAGTTGTAGTATAAAGAAGTTTTTTTAACGTAAATATGACAGACGTAACATGTGGCCTTACCCTGTAATTTAGAGAAGTAGACCAGGTATGGCAGGGCTTCTTAAACATCTCTGTGCCATATACCCCTTTGATTGTCCGATCAAGGCTTCTTAGAAAAAAAATGTACATAAATGCATAATAAAAATATTGTTCATTTAAATTTCTGGTTATCCACAAGACTCCGTAGAATCCATTCGCTGGCCTTCAAAAGGTCCGTGGACTGCAGGTTATAAGCGGGAACACTAGTATTTCTTGTGCGCTTGGTAAAGCTAATACTGTGATTTACCGCCTTTATTTATTTGCTTTCAACAATAGATAAACAAAGAACTTGCATCATGTTCTAATTGAATAGATTTATTTGCAGCATGCATAGAACTAATTATCTTCCGCCACACTGCGTATGTAGAACACAGTTCACTTCCGTCAGACTGCGTGCATAACACAATTACCTTCCTTCATTTCCATGTCGTGCAGATACAGTTAATGAGCGAATTTGCAGCTTGATGTCGCCCTCACAAATATTGTTGTCGCTACACCTCGGTCGCTCGTCTACATGTCTAGTTCCATGGATGTTGAGACAAGCAATCATAAGCAATTACTTAGATTTACAAACACCCAGAACGAAATGTCAACGCGATCAAGCTGTTTTACTCACCAAAGTCGAGCGTCGCAGATTCTGAACTGCTTCAAATGTGCTCAACATGGGGAACAGAGAAAGCGCATATGGTCAGCACCAGGGACATTCCTTGAAAAACTACGGAGATACCAACAGCCTCAAGTTGACGTCTGCTTTCTTTGAACATATTCAAGTTGACGTCTGAGGGTGAACGAAGAAGAAGAAGAAGATATCACACATTTAGTTGATAGCTAATTAGAACTTGGTGCCCTGCGTAGTTGCTGTGAGTTTGTGTGACGGTAAAGATGAAGTATTAAGATTACTGCTCACTCAGGCATGCCGTTAGAAGTGACTATTGTGAGCAAATGCATATGGCTGGCAACTTAATTATGTAAAACAAATAGT
This sequence comes from Oreohelix idahoensis, assembly GCA_024509875.1. Classification (NCBI taxonomy): domain Eukaryota; kingdom Metazoa; phylum Mollusca; class Gastropoda; order Stylommatophora; family Oreohelicidae; genus Oreohelix; species Oreohelix idahoensis. The sequence continues at coordinate 5,495 of JAMPIV010012489.1, forward strand.
TGCAGAAACCACTGTTGAAAGTGCATAGAGTGTTTTATCACAGACTTCCTGCGAGGATACCAGCTACAATGATGACGCCATGCTCCGCAGTAAGAACAACAATTTGTAACAGTGAATTAACATGTGAACCTTTGACTTTGGTAGCCTCTCTAGGAAGGGTGTGAAATAACATTAACGACTACCCTTAAAACGTGTGACTAATCTCAACATGTTATTCTAGTCGCTTTAAATCACAGCATAATTAGATAATGCCTGATCTTTGAAAGAATTATAGCTAGTAGTGGGAATACTTAAAACATATTTGTTATATCTATTTAATCTTTTGTTTGTATGTTGTTAGTTTGCTTTGTTTGTTTGTTTGTTTTTTCATGTTTTTTGCGTTCTAAAATTTTTCTTACAACCCTTAATATAGCAGACAATAGAAGGATCAGTTACAATTTTAGATTACTTAACAAAGCTTCTTAATTACTTGTGTTATGTCTAACCAAATTATTATTTTTTTTTTTTTTGTTATAGTATTTAGTACATATGCATACGTTTAACATTTGATTAATATCACACATTTTTGTGTTCCAATGAATTCTGACATTAAATGATTTTGGGGGTCTATTTTTTTTTAGAAAGACACAGCATTTCGGATTACATCAAAAACTTTTTCACCCTTTACGTGAAAAATAAATAGCTGTTCTTAACTTTTCAATTTAACCACGACAAAAATAATAATAATCATAATAGCATTAACAAATCATTTCTACGAAGAAGATCACTGACATATAATCACGGAACTCATTTATGGTTTACCACTTAACAACGGAAATAATTCAGGAAATGCTGCGTCAGTGTTAGTGTATTCCAAGTCTCAGAGATTCAGAAAACCTGGTCTGGTGTAAACTAATATGCTTACTTAGAAACGGGTGTTGGGGACAAACCAATTTTATGGGTTATTATAGACCTCTAAGAACTGACATCCTTCAAGCGCTTTAATTGTAATGGATGTGATGTCAGGAAAATTTGCCAGCAACCTGGAGACAACGATTAAGTACAAAACAGACGGAGAAGGTAAGGTCAAGGAGAGGAGTACAAGTTTGCAAGCTCGAAGAAGAATACACGAAAAGAGAGAGATAGGACATGACAGTGATTGTGGTTGCAGTAGTGAGCCTCTGTGCTTGGAAAAGCTGTAGCAAATAGTTACATTTGAATTAGTAGTGGTAGTACTAATTGCAGTAGTTGTAGTAGTAGTACTAATAGTAGTAGTAGTTGTAGTAGAAGTACTAATAATAGTAGCAGTAGAAGAAGTAGCAGTAGTAATAGTAGTTGTAGTTGTAGTACTAAAAGTAGTAGTAGTTGTAGCAGTAGTACTAGTAGTAGTAGTATTAGTACTAATTGTAGTAGTTGTAATAGAAGTACTAATAGTAGTAGTAGTAGAAGAAGTAGCAGTAGTAATAGTAGTTGTAGTACTAAAAGTAGTAGTAGTTGTAGCAGTAGTACTAGTAGTAGTAGTAGTATTAGTACTAATTGTAGTAGTTGTAGTAGAAGTACTAATAGTAGTAGTAGTAGAAGAAGTAGCAGTAGTAATAGCAGTTGTAGTACTAAAAGTAGTAGTAGTTGTAGCAGTAGTACTAGAAGTAGTAGTAGTAGTAGTAATTTCAGTAGTTGTAGTAGTAGTACTAATAGTAGTAGTAGAAGAAGAAGTAGCAGTATTAGTAGTAATTGTAGTATTAGAAAATAAAAAAAAGCCCCATAGCAGATACTGCCGTAGAGAGTGAAGTGTTAGAGACTTCACATTACAAGTTCCAGCTTTATGAGGTGGGATGACCACTTCCCTTCCTCGATGCATTTGCCTCCACTAACTCAATAGTCAGGTACCCATTTACAGCTGGGTAGACTGGAGCGTAACACCACCAAGTTTCGATCCCGGAAACCGGTAACTGTGCCGCTAGAGGAAAGCGCTCTAGCCGCTTAGCCAATCGGATGCCGTAGTTGTAGTAGTAGAAGTAGTAGTAATAGCAGTAGTAGTAGTAGGAATAGTAGTAGTAGTAATGGTGTGATAGTAGAGTAGTAATAGTAATAGTAGCCGCAATAGTAGTAACACTACCAGTAGTAGATGCAGTAGCAGTATGACATTGTGAGAGAAGTTGCATTAATGGTGGTTGTTTGAGTAGTTGTTGTAGTAATGAGAATAGTGTTGGTATCCGTAGTTGTAGCAGTTATAATGGTAGTTGTAGTATGAGCATCTGTAGTAGTAATAGTAACAATAATACAGAAGTATTTCCGGCTAATGAACTTTCTCGAAACGTTAAATTTGAAGACCAGAAACCACAAAACTTTTTTGCCTGTTGGTCCATAGACTAGCGTCATGGGGTAGAATGATTACACACGATTATTTCTCGACGCAAAGTTCCCGAGTTTGAACCCTGATAGTGTCACGCTCCAGTCTACTCAGCTGTCAATGGGTACCTAACCCTGCTCTTGAGCTAGGGAAGGCAAACTCTCGATGAATGGAACCAGTCACTCCACCTTGTTAAGCTGAGATATAGCGTTGTGAAGTCTCGAACACTTCACTCCCGTATCTGCAGTATGTGCTTTAATTACTCAGACCAGAATCAGGTAATCATTGTAACATCAGAGTAGACTGGATTTTGACGTCACCAGGTTTTAAACCTGATCTCTTTGCTCGAGAAACAAGCTTTCTAACCACGATAATCGGATGCACAAGTTCAAGTTTTACCACAAGCAAAAATAGTGCTGCATTTTCGTGACTACAACAATTTTATAAAACATATAAATGTTATAAAGAAGCAAAAGCCACTAACAAAACTTTTAAACAACTGGCACCGACTGTAGTACACGTGTATTGCCGGGGGTAAAAGAGGAACAAAGAATAGTAACATCCCCCCCCCCCCAAACATGTAGTAAAAGCGACTAAAGAAGCTGAGCATGGGGCCGGGTGCCCCATCATGTAGAAATTTTAAGCCACAAAAACTTCATAAAAAATATGGACAAGTCAGATAAAACGTAAGTTTTTTGGGGAGCTGAAAGTTAATAAAGGAATGAATGAAATAAATGTTTATAAGCAGTAACAAACTTCTATAGAGGGTCGGAGTGGCTAAGAGGTACGGTGTCCACCTCTAATTCTAAAGGTACCGGGTTCGATCCCAGCACAAGGGAATATAAGTGATGATAATTTTATTTTTCAGAATTAATGGGTCTTAATAATGTATTACTCTCCCCTGATCTCATGGATAGTGAGATTGGATGCCTAGCCTTCTAGGATAAGGGCGAAAAAGTACGAAGTCCCGTGTGCAAGTTGCGCACGTTAAAAATCCCTCAGCAGTTGGAAATCGTAAAGAGTAGTCCATACGGCCGCTGCCCTGGCAAAATAAAAAATTAGGAAACCTACCCACCACAAAAATATTTATAGAATGTGTGATAGAATGTATACACACACTGGGATCCTCACCGGTGCTACTGAGTTTGTGCACTGTGCTGAGATCCTCCTAGTGTGATCTAAGGGAGGAGACCGGATCACTTATTGAGCTGTCCTTGCACAGATCAAACCAAACAAACTCCTACACCAGTGTATCTCAAGCGGTGTGCCGTGGCACACTAATGGGCCACCGCGCCTATCAAAGTGTGCCGCAACAATTTTGAAAATTTACTAAATGAAGTATATTTTTAGTGATCATGTAATATAAAACTATTTCAACTGATCGCAGTCGTAAAAAAAAAACGCTCTGGGATACCCCTTGTGGAATTCTGTATTTCTGTTAAAGACAAGTATTCTGTTATTGCACAACGAGCTTTAATTATTTACATGAAGTTTTCTACGTCATATTTATGTAAACTGAGATTTTCAACACTTTCAAGCATTAAATGCAAAAATAAATAAATAAATAAAAGGGAAAGACTTTGTGACAGTACGGACTGTTACGTCGGATTAACACTAAGGTGCTGCCACTTAATTATAGTTAGGGTAAGAATACTTAGCAAGATTAAACACTAAGTATTTGAACGTGTCTAGTTAGTGTAATAACACTAGTCACATATACTATGAGTGATTTAATTAAGGTTAAGAAATGACGTCATCGAACTTGGGGTAGAATTGCCCAGTAGTTAGGACGGAAGTGATGGTTTGAGAGAAGGGGGTTAAGTGAGTTGGTTTTAGGCACGAGACGAGCGAGGCAGTGATTTTTGGGGTTTTGGACCATCTTGTAAGTTCGATGGCTGTGTGTTATTTCTTGGGATGACTGGTTTGTATACCACAGAAGCACATGTATTTATGAACTATTATGAAGTTGTCAGAGTGTGCAGACACTTAATAAAGGTGTTCATTCATATTTAATCCAGCTTGAACTTATTTCCTTAACGTCAGTAGGAAGTGTCGTTTGTTTACATCAGGTAATTGAGAAAAGAATATTACCATATTTTCGACGATCATGCAGCCTAAAACATAAACACAGTTACGAGTCTCCAAAAGAATCACCTGGGTTATGTTCCTATTCTGTAATCACCATCTCTGGCAGTCGCCAGTAAAACAACAGATGAACATTGATAAAAGATTCCACCCCATTCTCACCCTGTCACACTAGACTTGATTTGTCACCGTGACCAAGCCCGGTCACATCTAACTTGATTTGGTGCAGTTCCCGTCCACTCCCCCGGCCACATAACTTGATTTGGTGCCCGTGACCAGCTCGTAACTGTTTTTTTTATGATGGATTCACCCATTCAACAGCTAGAGCATCAGGTATACTTGTTACAACAGCAAAATCAACTGCTTCAACAGCAATTGTCACAACAACAGGCAGCGAGTAAAACTTTACCTGATTCTCCGGATACTTTATCTAACACATTACAGTCCATTGCAAATACGCTCAGCTCCGTAATACAGAGTGCCAATTACCAAAACATTAATAACATTGTCAAGCCGTTTCACGGTGATGCTTCTCACTTTAGACAATGGCTTGTTGATATTGACAAGTTTGTGTCTTTGATCCCCTCGGCAACCGATGAGGACCGAAAGCGTGTTGCATTCTTCTCCTCCCAGTCATTGGTAACTGATTTCTTGCGCCGTCGTGCACAACTTTTCCCTACAGAAACTTACGCTTCACTGAAGAAGGCACTGGTCAGTCGCTATTCATCCATAACTGACTGTCAGCACGCGTGGACTCTTCTTCGTAGGGTACACCAAGACAGACAGGAACCTGTACAATTTTATGCAGACAGACTGTTAAACTTGGCTGAAGATGCCTTCATTGATTCGTCTTCCACATCTGCAGATATTGATCGGCAGCTTGTTGGTATTTTCATTGATGGTTTGTCATCCGACGCACTTAAGTTGCATCTGATCCGCAAGGATCCTCAGACAGTCACAGATGCAATACAACAGGCCATCACAGAGGACAACGTGAAGAAACGCTTTACCAACCGTCTTGGTCGCGAGCCTCGTCTTGAACACCAATATGATGACGAACCGATGGACGTTAGCCATTGCCGCCACTCTTGGCAGCAACCTTCAAGGTCACCAATGCCTTGTAATAATGCTTCCAATTATCAGTACCAGACTCGATGCCTTCACCATCCACCAGCGCCACAGGTCCATCAAATAGCTTCAATAATATGTTACACTTGTGGGCAAAGGGGACACGTCTCGCGCAGCTGTTTTCAGCGGCTACAAAGCAGTCCACAGCCTCACAGTAATCCCGTGCCACAACCATTACATTATCAGAACAGACAGCAACAAACAGCTGCTGGAAGGGCACACTGGAACAGTCTCAATAAAAGACACTGTCGCATTGCAGTAAGAAACGTTATCAATATAATAAAACAAGGAAAGATAATTGAAATAAATAATGTTACGAGTGACAAAGAAAGATGTATGATAACGACAGAAAATGGACTAAGAGCATATATAAAGCCAGTAACACAGTGGAGAAAAACCTTTAACAGACGTTATCATTCCTGTTCCACCGCTGAGGTTCATATCCCTCTTCCTGAGCTGTACTCACGTATCCACTCCCGTGACGCTCGCTTGGCTGAGTTACCCTCCGTTACTCCAGGCCCCTCTCATGCTTTGCCTCAGCATGATATTATTGTACCTCCTATTACTGCCGCAACTCCTGTCCATACCTCCCTTCCTCCCCCTGTTCACCTCTCTTCTGATTCCACTTTTCCTCCCCCTGTTCACCTCTCTTCTGACCCCGCTTTTCCTCCCTCTGTTCACCTCCCTTCAGACCCCGCTTTTCCTCCCTCTGTTCATCTCTCTTCTGACCCCGCTTTTCCTCCTTATGGTTATTTTCCTCCGCCTCCCTCCGACCTTGATACAGAACACGAGTCTGACTCTTCAGATGTTGAACCTTGTCTTTCTCCTTATGGATATTTTCCTCCGCCTCCCTCCGACCTTGATACAGAACATGAGTCTGACTCTTCAGATGTTGAACCTTCTCTTTCTCCTTATGGTTATTTTCCTCCGCCTCCCTCCGACCTTGATACAGAACATGAGACTGACTCTTCAGATGTTGAACCTTCTCTTTCTCCTTATGGTTATTTTCCTCCGCCTCCCTCCGACCTTGATACAAAACATGAGACTGACTCTTCAGATGTTGAACCTTCTCTTTCTCCTTATGGTTATTTTCCTCCGCCTCCCTCCGACCTTGATACAGAACATGAGACTGACTCTTCAGATGTTGAACCTTCTCTTCCTCCTTATGGTTATTTTCCTCCACCTCCCTCCGGTTATTTTTCTCCCCCTTCCTCTGATCTTGACTCTTCCCCCGATTATTCTTCTTTTGATATTGGGCCTGATGTTCCCCTTCCCTCAGCTCGTTTTCTCTTTAGACGTCGTCATCCAAAATTCATTTACGATTCTGTTCCCTTTTCTAAGCCCCTTCACCAGCCCATGTACGAACCCGTTTTCGTCACTCCCGTGGTTCTATTCATTCTCCTAACCGTAGTCCCTCTCCTCCGCCTCTCCCTCCCCCTGTCACACCTCCGTCCCGTAGATTGCGTGTTCCCCTCCGTTATCCTCATACCAGTCCGCAGCCTCCACCCCGACCCTCCCGTTGTTTCCCGTAGTCCATGCCATTGTTCCTACATCCCAACCTACACAGTACGATCCTCGCCTGTTATTGTAAGCCATTGAAAGATTGGAAGCAATGAACATTTTTGCAAAGATGTTTACAAATTGAACTGCACTTACCTCCAGATGCCGTCTCCGGTCAGGTTGACATTTCCTGCCCTGCTATTATTTTTAGCATGAAGTCGACCCTGCTTCTCGTGTCTTCCGATGCAGGTCTCCTACACAATACCCTCCTGCTGAATTGCTTGATCCTGATGCTACCTTGAAGTCCAATCGTTACGCATCCTTGAACATCTGGGTAATACACTTTACGCACATTTCCAGTTCAGATAGGAAAGTGCAACAGCCGTTATTTATGGAGAGCTGTTACATTTTCGTCCGCAAGAAAGACATTGCTGAATCTACCGGTACATGAACAGTTCCCTCACGACATCCTTTCGACCACTGCTGATGGAGATCCACCATCTCAGACGATCTCTGCAGTCTTGATATATTGTAGTTGATGCAGTTCCCTTTTACACGCGTTAGCGTCATTATGTCACATTATTTTTGACTGATGTAATATTTGACCATCTTGTGTACCCCTATGATTTTTTTTTGTGTTTTTCTTTTTGCCATGTTTCTGACGCAAGATGTAGCCCAGATTTTGTTTAAGGTTTACATCGTTCTGTTGTACCAAATAAAAGTGATTAACTAATGTACATCTTCACCCGCCACTAATGTTGGCATCATTCACGATTCATTATGATGATGACACCATATTGCATTATGATTGTTTGAATTTTCGGTTATTGTTACACCGACATTCATACATGTGATTTAACTATTTGCCCATTTATATATTCTATACCATTGTCCGTTGATTACCATGTTTCCATTCCATTCATTGTTTTCGGTTATTGTTACACCGGCAAAGTCATTTTTTTAAATGAGACTTACCCATTTTACCCATACTTTGCCACCAAGTTTTGTGGTTCTATGTCCATTTGTTCCATTCATATTTTTTTTTCATCACCCACTTCAGTGAAGTGTGGTTTGACAGCCATTTTGGGCATCCGCTATATTTTATGTGCACCCACCATATTTTTTTTTTTTTGCCAGTTTTTTTTTTCCTTGCGACGTTCTTCTGCTTCTTCTTCTTGCGATCGCATCTTTGATGATTACACCGTCAGACGAGTTCTCATGATGAATTCGACTGTTGTTTGAAGTTTCTCTTTAACTCCATATAGCTTTGAGTTTAGTGTTGAGTCATTGGGCTAGTATATCTTTCTTAACTGGTCATACAGAGGACATTCCTGTAGAACATGCTCAGCAGTTTGTTCGTTTAATCCACATGTGCACATGTGGTGAAGCAGACAATCGTAGCTTGTGCATGTGTTTATTCAGTTTGTTATGCCCTGTCCTGAGTCGAAAAAATAGTTATCTGTCCCTGCCGGTCGAGAGTGTGATAGTCGTCTTTGGGTTGGTTCTGTTCTCTTCTGATAGTCTGGATAGCTCTCTTTTTCTCAGAGTATGTGACTTCATTATCTTCTTGTTCACATTCTCCTCCCTTTTTTGCAAGTTTATCTGCCTTTTCATTTCCGGGTACACCACAATGAGATGGTACCCAGTGAAGTATGGTTCTCTTTTTGGCAGCTACCTTGTTTAGTTCATTTCTCAGATGCGGGAGTTTACCACCCTTGAGAGCTTGCAGGACAGACAGTGCATCTGTGAGGATGACTACCTGGTGGCAGTCAGAGTTGGTGTTATAAATCATATTTGCAGCTTGCTCTAGGCTTGAACCTCAGCTGTATAGTTGGAACAGAATTTACCAGTGGGAATGTGCCTAGTCTCATAGTGGTTGTCAGGATATGAGATAAAGATACCGGCACCTCCATTCCTAACAGCATTAGTTGCTGATCCATCTGTATAGGCATGTATCCATGATTGATCGGGATAGCTTTCTTGGATCATACTCAATGTAGCAGTTCGTTTTTTTGCAGATCATTATACTCACATCCACTTGTGAGACCACTGACTGATGTATTAATTTGGAGGGCACTGCTGGCCTGCTCCCATGGTACAGGGTATAGGGTGGGCTTCAGTGGTGTTGTCTTCATGGATAGGTCTTCTTGATGCTGTCTTATAAGTCTTTTCCCCCGATGCACATAGCTGCTACGCTTTAGACGTCCCAATGCCAGATCATCTAGTCTTGCCTTCATTGGGTGCATTGGCATACTGTTGTACTTTTCCATCTGGATCATGGTTTTTGTGTCTCTTCTATGGGACAATGTCTGTAATCCAGCAACCTTCTGCATGTCTGTTATTGGTGTAGTTTTCATGGCTCCTGTAATGAGCCTGAGAGCTTGATTTTGCACCTTGTCCAAAGACTGCAGATGTGAGTTAGCAGCTGATGACCATGCTGCTGAGCTAAACTCTAAGTGTGGTCTTATTACTCCATTATAAATCTGCTTTAGATTTCGTTCATTTGCTCCCCAGTTGGTACCTGCTAATTTTCTGAGTATGCCTAGTCGTCTTCGGGCCTTTCCTTCTGCATTTTCAATATGCTTATTCCATGTAAGCCTTTGGTCAAATGTCACCCCAAGATAGGTGGGGTAGCTTTCTTCCTTGATCACGGTTGTCCCTAGGTGTATGTTAGCTGATTTGTCCTTGGGGGCGAGGGAGAACAGTGTTGTGGAGGTTTTGTCTGTGTTTATTGTGATAAGCCATTTCTCTGCCCATGACACTAGCATGTCTGCTGCCCGCTGCATTCTATAATTTGCTGTGGTGACATTTTCATCAGCGCACCAGAGTACTAGGTCATCTGCATATAAGGCAGCTTTCACTCCTGCAGGGAGATCTTTCACCAGGTCATTGATGTAAACAAGGAAGAGTGTTGGGGAAATTACTCCTCCTTGAGGTACCCCCTGATGGAGCAACACTTTTCTGCTCTGCAGACCGTCAAGAGTGACTCTAGTTCTCCTGTTATGCAAGTATGACTGGAATCCATTTCATCATGTTGCCTTGGATTCCACTTCTCCTAAGTTTTGCAATGAGGCCATCTTTCCACACCTTGTCAAAGGCCTGCTTGAAGTCGACCCAGATCGTTTAGGACCTTTTTCTTCTCCTGGAAGGCATCTTCTATTGCTTGAGACAAGTAAGTAACTTGGTCTTCTATACTGTAGCATTCTCTAAATCCAGCTTGTTCCGGCACCAGGATCTGCTCAGACTTAAATACCATTTCAATCTGTGGTTGACTATTCGCTCCATAGTCTTCCCAACACAGCTTGTGAGACTGATTGGCCGGTAACTTGCAGCCTCGGTCTTACATTTCCTTTCTTTAGTATGGGTATTGTGATGGCTTCTCTCCATACTTGGGGTACCGTTAATTTATGATTCGCACAAGTGTGAGAGATATTGATGACTATAAACCCGTAAAGCGTTTTGTTAGTTCGTTGATGATTGTTAGTTACTGTTCTATTTTGCCCATATATTTTTTTTGCCACTTATTAGTACTATTTGTAGCTACCATAACCTCCATAGTTTTTTTTTGTTTTTTTTTCCATGTGTCCCTCGTTTATGTTATGTCCATCAGTCCCTACCCCTTCATGATCGATTTTTTTGTGTGAAATGTTAATGGTGTTATTTCATCCATCATTCCCATCTATTGTTTATTGTAGTCCTTCTGACATGATTTATGGTGGGATACATGAATCCCAATAATTTTGTTTTAGAGTTAGTAAATTTTTTCTAGGGAATAAAGTGTCTCCTACGGGATACACTTTAGTGGCCCCGGGCGTATGTGACAGTACGGACTGTTACGTCGGATTAACACTAAGGTGCTGCCACTTAATTATAGTTAGGGTAAGAATACTTAGCAAGATTAAACACTAAGTATTTGAACGTGTCTAGTTAGTGTAATAACACTAGTCACATATACTATGAGTGATTTAATCAAGGTTAAGAAATGACGTCATCGAACTTGGGGTAGAATTGCCCAGTAGTTAGGACGGAAGTGATGGTTTGAGAGAAGGGGGTTAAGTGAGTTGGTTTTAGGCACGAGACGAGCGAGGCAGTGATTTTTGGGGTTTTGGACCATCTTGTAAGTTCGATGGCTGTGTGTTATTTCTTGGGATGACTGGTTTGTATACCACAGAAGCATATGTATTTATGAACTATTATGAAGTTGTCAGAGTGTGCAGACACTTAATAAAGGAGTTCATTCATATTTAATCCAGCTTGAACTTATTTCCTGAACGTCAGTAAGAAGTGTCGTTTGTTTACATCAGGTAATTGAGAAAAGAATATTACCATATTTTCGACGATCATGCAGCCTAAAACATAAACACAGTTACGAGTCTCCAAAAGAATCACCTGGGTTATGTTCCTATTCTGTAATCACCATCTCTGGCAGTCGCCAGTAAAACAACAGATGAACATTGATAAAAGATTCCACCCCATTCTCACCCTGTCACACTAGACTTGATTTGTCACCGTGACCAAGCCCGGTCACATCTAACTTGATTTGGTGCAGTTCCCGTCCACTCCCCCGGCCACAACTTCTTTGTGTTGGATGAAATAAGAGTTTACTTATCTCAGATATGCCCTAATATCCAAGAAATTACTCAAAAGCATCAAGCCACAGCATCGCATTAGGACCACAAGGTTTGTATGAAAAACATTTTTTTCGGTGAAATATATGTTCTAATTATTTTAAACAATTAAAAGAAAATCGAATTGAGAGTTTTCTTTATTCTGAAGTACCCACAAATTATTGTATTTAAATTAGTATATATCACTGTAATTGTTTATTCAGGCGCGGGGTCAGATAGGTGTGCCGCAAATTTTTTAAAAATTGAACGGTGTGCCGTGAACACAAAAAGGTTGAGAAACACTGTTCTAGACAAAAATATAAAACAAACAAACAAACAAAATACGCACGCACACATGGACAGGTCAAAACCACATTTTGACTGAAATGTACATATATCAAATGACATGAACACTTTTTCCCTCTTCTTTCACGTGCATGTTAAATCTCTTTTTATTTCGTCAGAATATAGCAGCTTTGTTACAAAACCTGCTACCTGTACATTACGTATGTCAAGTCTGACAAGACTTTTATATCGATCGACAATAGCCAAACTCATCGAACAAAAGCTTAGCAGCAGAAATGCCACACATGTCAGTGTGAAGGACAAGAATCCGGACGAGGGCAATTAATTTGACGAAAAAACAATCCGAAAAATCTCCGGTTAGATCGAAGTTTTCTACGTCTGGACATTCTTGAGTATCTGGGATCGAAGAATACCTTCACCTTATCAAGAGGCGACGCTCCAGTAAATGGGTACCTGACTCTGTAAAACTAATTGAGTACAGAATCAAATAAAGCAAGGAAAGGAATTTGTGACTCCAAAATGGAGGACCAAAAAAAAAAAAAAAAAAATAACTTCCATGACTACGCAATTAGTTTGCACCCCGTGCCGTAATTTTAATTCGTGATAGACTAAAAACAACGCTCAGAGAGTTGTTTTGGCACGGGTGTCAAATCTGACCAACGCTCTGAGCGTTGTTCCGGAGTCAAAGAGTTAATATGCGTGTGCTTGCCCATAATCTCTGTCGCCTCTCTTATCGCTCCTTATGGAGCATGGAGTTGCTACTACAGTTGGTCCCCTAGCGTGAAGCCTTCACCAAAGCACTCATGCTCTCGTACATTACAGCATTCATCTTGTGATTTCTGTAGCACTAAAAACACCTGATGAGTTGTTTTGCCACGGGTTGTCAGTGTGCAACCTCATGAGCGTTGTTCCGGAGTCAAAGCAGTTAATATGCGTGTATTGCCCGGAATCTCTTTGCCTCTACATGCCCTTAGAAAATAGAGCAGATAGTTCTTCAGGATCAAACGAAGTCTTCACTATGCGAGATACAGATTTGTGCTTCAACAAATCAACTTGCCCGTTCTCCAGTCGCTCTTATGACAGAATAAATTATACTGTTCACGCGTTGGTTCACGCAAGATGGCGGAAGCCTTCACCAAAGCACTCATGCTCTCGTACATTACAGCATTCATCTTGTGATTTCTGTAGCAATCTGTTTCACCTGATGAATTTGCCACCTCAGTGTGCAACCTCATATTAGTTGCCACTTACGACATGCTTGGGAGAGCAGTATTCTTATTGTTTCTTTCTTTCCACGGAGACCTTTGGAACTACAAGAGGCCTTTCGCAGGCATATAAGTTGGTATTTGAATGGACACCTGCATTTAAGATAGTATGATGAAAGGTCACCACGTGTCGAACTGATGGAATGATAATTCCAAACTGGACAAACGTCCCTTGTTAGGACTCAAACTTTATCTATTTTCATAAAAATAATTAATAATAATAATAGCCCCTTCAGTCATAACTGACTATGGGGAATGCAACCCTGAGGTGACAGCCCTCAGCTGCTTTTTTTCCTGGTGTTTCTTTCGACATTTCTCCTCTCTTCTACTTTCGGTTAGAGCTTCTTTTCACTCAATCTGAGATGGCGCCGAAGAGAGCATTGCCACTTAGCGCGATCGGCAGCTTCATCCTCCCAGGTTGCTGGATTTATGTCCAGTGCTCTCATCTCTCCCTTGCACACATCTTTGAACTTCAGCTGCGGTCGCCAAACTGTTCTTTTGTATCTGGCAGTTGTCCGTAGAAAATATCTTTCGAGATGCGACAATCTTCCATGCGGCGGACAGGGCTAAGTTAGCGCAGTCTGCGCTATCTGCGCTGTCTAATTAATGTATGCGTGCATTGAAGGCCAGCACGTGACAACACCTCGAAATTTGTCATGTACCGACACCAATAGGGTGAAGCTGGAGTGTCCTCTCCAGAGCGCGAACGTGGGAACAGTTATATGGAGTTCAAGCTGTTGCCTATGCAGCATGTTCTCCCACTCAATGCAGCGGTAGGTCCAAAGGAACAGCAGCAGCCGATACAGTTTGGTACCGGCCACGTCGTTGGAGTTGCCAGAAGAATGTCGAATCAACATTAGACTGTCTTAGGGATTAATCCTCTGGGTTTACTCCCGAAGCCTTTCCCGTAAAAGGATATTCCCGCAAGGCAGCGGTGGTCTGGATTCAGAGTGTTACCTTCTCCTAGATAAGTTACCAACCAAGGATCATGTGCCCTATCTGTCCTAACCTGCTTGTTTTAAGGCGCCAGTTTAGGAGTTGGGTACGCAGGCCCGTCTAACATTCTGCCCTACCTCTCTCTCTCTCTCTCTCTCTCTCTCTCTCTCTCTCTCTCTCTCTCTCTCCCTCTCTATCTCTCTCTCTCTCTCACTCATCTTGCATGCTGTATCCTGTCATTCCCATATGTACTTTACAAATTATTGTTAATGGTATGCAAAATTAAATAGGTAATGTAACAGGATACATTTGTAGTATCCAATCATAATAAAAAATTAAGTATATTTTAAAAAAAAAATGAAAGTAATGGCAAAAAAAAGAAAAACAACAAAAACAAAAGCAAAAAAAAAAAAAACACAGCTACAAAATAAAACACAAATCCAAAACATCTATACGGTATATCAGACAATAATTAGAAACATAATCAGATTAGGGTGGGATACAATCAGAACTCATGCAATATTTGAACAGTCTGCTATTGAATGAAGATGAACTTGGCGTGTTTCTCGTGGTATGTGGAAGATTATACCAGAAATGACTAGCTTGGAGTGCCATAGTAGATACTGTCGTAGGGCGTGAATTGTTAAAGCCTTCACTTTACTAGGTCCAGTTTTATCAGGTGGGGTAACCAGTTCACTTCATCGTCGTCTTTGCCCTCCCTAACTCAAGAGCAGAATAATATAGATAGATAGACAGACAGACAGACAGACAGACATATAAGATAAGATAGATAGATAGATAGATAGATAGATAGATAGATAGATAGATAGATAGATAGATAGATAGATAGATAGATAGATAGATAGATAGATAGATAGATAGATAGATAGATAGATAGATAGATAGGTAGGTAGATAGATAGATAGATAGATAGATAGATAGATAGATAGATAGATAGATAGATAGATAGATAGATAGATAGATAGATAGATAGATAGATAGATAGATAGATAGATAGATAGATAAGTAGATAAGTAGATAAGTAGATAAGTAGATAAGTAGATAAGTAGATAAGTAGATAGGTAGGTAGGTAGGTAGGTAGGTAGGTAGGTAGGTAGGTACGTAGGGAGGTAGACAGGCAGGCAGATAGATAGATAGATAGATAGATAGATAGATAGATAGATAGATAGATAGATAGATAGATAGATAGATAGATAGATAGATAGATAGATAGATAGATAGATAGATAGATAGATAGATAGATAGATAGATAGATAGATAGATAACTTTATTTTTAATAGAGTTCAGAATTGGGCACACAGGTCTGTCTGACAGCCTGCTGATTGTCTTTCATCACAGGCAAAAGAGGAACAACAGATGAAGGTTTAATATTGGCAGCGGATAGGATGAACGGTACAATGCAATCCTTTGTCCATAGATACGGGAGTAGAAGAAAACAAGGGATATCCAACAACACGAAGAGAAGAAAGCTGGCGATAGACATTAAGAAGAAAAGAAGACGTAAGGAGAACTTGAGCGGTTGTCACAGGACAGGAGGACGTGGTGTCATGAACTAGCCACAAACCTGGGGTTCAGAGAGGGCTGAATGTTAGACTGAGTGAAAGAGTGGAGAGCAAGACTATTGGTCAAAACATTAATGAGTACGCAATACAATGTGAAGTAATGTTAAAAGCTTTACTAACAACATTAACTTACACTTCCACACACACATACAATCACAAAAAGAGAAGACCGCAAAATTACTGTTATACCAGACCAAAAGGTCTTTTATATTTGCACGTGCGCCCTAAAATAACCGACGGTCCTTGTGTTTAAGTTGAACGAATCGCGCTTCGCAAGAACGATGCAAAACTCGTATTTAATAGAAAACTGAAATTCTTCGAAGGCATGATTCCTTTCCTTAAAAAAACATAACAGAATATTTTTTGGGGGGGGGGTGGGGGGTGAAAACCAGTGAAAAAAACATCAACGTCTCGTTTTACACGTGTATGATTGTTGGAAGAACGTGCTTCTTTCATTAATACTGTGACATAATTTGTGCGCTCTCTTTTCCTCTCCGGCAGTATTGAACTACATTTGTTGTGCGTACTGAATTATGTGCATTATTCTGTTGTTAGCACTCTCTTTTTTCCCTTCTGTCATTGTTCACGTTTCACGCTTCGATGCATGACAGGGCCAGACAAGCGTGTCGCCCATCCCTGAGAGATTAATTGAGTCGCTAAAACGTGATAATACCACATTAACTCTAAATGAGGGCACGTAGTGTTTGCTTAAGACTGCATAATTACTTCTGACTCGACAGGAAAAATGTAAGAAGTTGTAACATAAACATTGACAACATTTGTCGGATGTAGCAACTCCATATACGGAAGAAAAATTTTCAAAAGCATGAGTCAAACAGAATACTGCATGAGGAAAAGTTTTTATAACATGAACTTTGAATGTATTGCCTTGCTTCTGAGACGCCAGTAAACAGCCGCGCTGATTGGGAGTTTGTCAGAAATCGCCAGGTGGAAGCGTGGGCCGAGAGCTACGATATAACATAGAACATCTAGCATATGACACTGCATTCCTGAAGTAGACAGCTCAGACCTTGCCACAGAAAAAATAGTCAGGATTCTGAATTTTTTGGAGCATCTTTTATCCAATGGAAAAGAAAACTCGTCAATATTAATACGGAACCGGACACTTATAGAAACTACTCACAAGTCACAGAGGAATTATAGAATAAGAAATAATATCCCAGACGTGTTTTCGAGGCATCTGTGTTAAGTTGCCAAGACTATTTACATGAGCAAGACTTCTAAGATTTGCCTAGTTACTAAGGTGAGTTGTACACATTTTTTACTTTGAATTTTACTGGTTTATACTAGCTAGTAGTGTTAAAGATTCATACAAGGCTGGCAACCTCAGCATTTGAAAAGGATACATTCATGAACCACCACAGCAATCGCTGGTGATTGCTTCGTGCTAGTTCTCACGGAAGAATCAAAAGCAGAGGTAATCCCAGTCTCCAAGTGGAGAAAGGAAGTGGATGATGATGAAATCATATGTATATTATCATTTCTAATGAGTTGTATGTATGTATGTTTAAAGATGTTCCTTCAGGCGCAAAACACTTGCTGCTGTTCAGTTGAAATTCTTTTATTACATTAACTAAACGAAAGGTGATTTTTCATCACATCCCCTGAGGTATATGATACACACTTAGGGAGAGTACAAATTCTGATTTTTAAAATTGGTGACGGACAGCGGGGAAAGACGCCTGATCTAGATCAGGAAATCAAATATTTAGCAGCGGAATGTGTTCTTTTATTCCCTCTAAAGTTGGTGGTACGGATTGGAGAGACCATTTGATGTTCTACCCACGTTACCAGCTGTTCTAGTCTGTGGTTCGAAGCTTGAGATCGACACGTGAAACCTACATCCCACGGGCGGTGAAGATCCCTGCCTTGTCCAGAAGCGGTTACCTCCTGAATCCTTTGGAGAAGTGCCCTTGCCACAGAGACGAAGTGACAGAACAAGCAGCAAAACAACATTTCAACAATTTGGAAGCTAAATTTTAAGTTTAGCAGGCCACCTCAAAAGACTATATTTTCATCTCCCAAACAAAGATCTACGATGAACCATAATGTCTCATCATTACCATTTCATACTTATTTACATTTGTTTCAAAGTAATTGATCATTAAATTTGTATATGTTGATTTTGACAAATTCATAGTTGAATTACTCATTACAGAGAGAAAGGCATATGTATGATCCAGAACTTCTAGTATATATTCATTAATATATATAGATATTTATATCAAGATCCCTTTATTAAGGGAATTTCACTGAATTAAATCAGCTTGGGGCTTGAACGAGCTAATCATTTATATCCATCTTCACAGCATTGTTCTTGACTTCTGAAATATCTTGTGAACACTCCCTCGAGGTAGAAGCACCATTATCCTTCTATCTACAACTCTGCCAAGAGTAATCTTGTGCGAAGGTAGACATCTTTGAAGACCTACATTAGATACTCTAGGTTTTGGCCACTGTTGGACCACTACTGCAGAGCAAGGGGAAGCAACCTGTGACAAATACCAACAATCAATTAACGCTCGCATATTTTTGGAATTACGCGGTCCAACTTTACCTAGTTCAGTATTGGTGAACAATCCCAACCCCTCTATCCCATGGGTCAGCAATCTGTCGATCCCGCTCTACGATAGATCCCAATCGATGAATTGGTAGATCTTTAGGTGACTGTGGAGGGGAAAAAGGAAGACTTTTTAAACTAGGAAATTTTCCTGACTAGGCCTCTGCCACCGGTATTTAAAATGACGGTTCCACAGGATCACAAGTACTTTCTCCGCATTCCGAATGAAAATTCTAGAGTTGGCTACTAACATATATTCTTAAACTGTACGATATAGAAACACTGTGTTCTTTATAAAAGTTCATCACTACCACTCAAGCTTAAAATCAGACACACACACAGACACAGACACACACACACACACACACACACACACACACACACACACACACATATATATATATATATATATATATATATATATATATATATATATATATATATACGGTAGATCTTTAAGAAGGCTAGATGGTACTAAAGTATATCTCAATAGTTTCTTAGTTGCCAACCCCTGCTCTATCTTATTCAAGCACCCATTTACTGTAGCTCTTGTAAGTCTGTAACTTCTTAGTTGTCTTAATGATAGTAGAAGCAGAGTATTATGAGATGAGCGACAGTCAGACACGCAGACGATCAAAACGACTAAACTAATATAAAAGAAACCTGGCAGGATGAGACGCCAAAGATAGGTTGAGAGAAATGAATATTTTGATCGATTTTTGATAGCCCCGCTGGTAAAAAAAAGAATGGATAAATAGAGTCTGGACGAAATCTGACGTTGAAAGATGGTTGAGGAGGAAGGTCAGTGGAGATCATTACTTTACTGTTTTCCTCCTCATTTCACTATCTTGATACTCGTTCATTTTTTTTACGCAATTTTGTAAAAAGATTTTCATTAGATCCAAGAGTAAATATTTGTAAACAATAACTGTATTCTTCTTATAAAACACAAAGACAGAGAGACCACCTTATAAAACACAAAGAGACCACCTTATAAAACACAATGACAGAGAGACCACCTTATAAAACACAGAGAGACCACCTTATAAAACACAAAGACAAAGAGACCACCTTATGAAACACAAAGACAGAGAGACCACCTTATAAAACACAAAGACAAAGAGACCACCTTATAAAACACAAAGACAGAGAGACCACCTTATAAAACACAAAGACAGAGAGACCACCTTATAAAACACAAAGACAGAGAGACCACCTTATAAAACACAAAGACAGAGAGACCACCTTATAAAACACAAAGACAGAGAGACCACCTTATAAAACACAGTGAGACCACCTTATAAAACACAATGACATAGAGACCACCTTATAAAACACAGAGAGACCACCTTATAAAACACAATGACAGAGAGACCACCTTATAAAACACAGAGAGACCACCTTATAAAACACAAAGACAGAGAGACCCCCTTATAAAACACAAAGATAGAGAGACCACCTTATAAAACACAAAGACAGAGAGACCACCTTATAAAACACAAAGACAGAGAGACCACCTTATAAAACACAAAGACAGAGAGACCACCTTATAAAACACAAAGACAGAGAGACCACCTTATAAAACACAGAGAGACCACCTTATAAAACACAATGACAGAGAGACCACCTTATAAAACACAGAGAGACCACCTTATAAAACACAATGACAGAGAGACCACCTTATAAAACACAGAGAGACCACCTTATAAAACACAAAGACAGAGAGACCACCTTATAAAACACAAAGACAGAGAGACCACCTTATAAAACACAATGACAGAGAGATCACCTTATAAAACACAAAGACAGAGAGATCACCTTATAAAACACAAAGACAGAGAGACCCCCTTATAAAACACAAAGACAGAGAGACCACCTTATAAAACACAAAGACAGAGAGACCACCTTATAAAACACAAAGACAGAGAGATCATCTTATAAAACACAAAGACAGAGAGACCACCTTATAAAACACAGAGAGACCACCTTATAAAACACAATGACAGAGAGACCACCTTATAAAACACAGAGAGACCACCTTATAAAACACAAAGACAGAGAGATCACCTTATAGAACACAAAGACAGAGAGATCACCTTATAAAACACAAAGACAGAGAGACCACCTTATAAAACACAAAGACAGAGAGACCACCTTATAAAACACAAAGACAGAGAGACCACCTTATAAAACACAAAGACAGAGAGACCACCTTATAAAACACAAAGATAGAGAGACCACCTTATAAAACACAGACAGTGTCACGGGTTGCCTCCCCTGCTTTGCGGTAGTGGTCCAACATTGGCCAAAACTCAAGAGTATCTAATGGATGTCTTCGAAGATATCTACCTTCACTCAAGATTACTCTTGGCAAATTGGTAAATAGAAGGATGATGATGCTTCTATCTTGAGGAAGTATTCACAAGATATTCAGAAGTCAAGAACAATGCTGAATGAGTCTTAGCAATGTTAACTTTTTGTCTGCCCGCCGCCTTTTGTGAAAGATTATTCTGTAATTTATTATTAGCTCGTACTGATTTAACAGTAAAATGCTACTTTATTAGCTTGTTTATCGATGGAAAATACTGGTTCATACGTGTGCACTTCTTTCTGTAATAATTAAATCAGCTATGAATCTGTAAAAAACATAATATATTTAATGATCAATTATCTTTCAACAAAGGTAAAATAAATAAATGATTGATGAGTTAATATTGTTCTCTTCACTGAAACTCCGCAGGAAATGTACTGTTAAAGTGTACATTTGGGTCTGGTCTAATAAGTTTAACTTAGCTGTCAGACTGATGAAGTGTTTCTGTTGGCTACTGACTGCTCCGTCGATCTACGATGTCTGTGGCGAGGGCACGTCCCAAAAACGTGAGTGCTGTGGTAACTGCTTCTGTGGTCAATTGCGAGTATCTCCACAGGTCGTTGAAGGTAGGCGTCTCGTGTCGACTACAAGTTAAGAACCACAAATTTGTCTTTAAAACTGGTATCGTAGACTGGTACCACAAATGGTCTTGCAGACAAGTACCACAAACTTTAGAGGAAAACAAAGTCCTCTGCTAAGTTTTATGTTCTCTGATACTAATCAGGCGTCTTCCCGCTGTTTCTTCCAACGATTCTTTTTCTCTGCAATTTCTACCCCCTCTGAGTATACAGTACAGCTCATTGGATATGATAAAAATTCACCATTACTTTCAGTTAGTCTGAGCTAAACGTATGTCTGTACAGCGAAGAACCTGGGCGAATATGTCTAAGTATGCATATAACTTATTACAAATGATAATAAATACTCGTATATACAGATGATTTCATCATCATCCACTCCTCGCTCCATTCGGAGTCTGGGGTTACGTCTGCTTTGTGTTCCCTGTGAGAATTAGCACGAAGCAATCACCAGCGCTTTGCTGTGGTTGTTCATGAAAATATCCTTTTCACACGCTGAGGTTGCCAGCCTCGTAAGGACCTGTATAACTACCATCAGTTGAAACATGTCAAATTAAAAGTATAAAATATATGTTACAACTCACCCCAATAACTTTCGGGAACTCTAGGCTCCTTGCTCAGTTGAATAGTCTTGGCAGCTTGATAAAGATGCCCCGAAAACGCGTCTGGAGAATTAGTTCTATCTAGAATCCCTCTGTGACTTGTGAGTGGTTCTGTAGAATCCGGTTTTGATATTAATATTGACGATTTTCTCCTATGGCTCAGCAGATGCTCTAATAAGTTATGTTCAGTCCTATAAGTTCAGAATCTTGACTCTATTCTTCCCTGATTTTGTCTGGTTTGTCTACTCTGAGTATCTTGCAATGCAGTGCCATATGTCTAAAATGTGCTATGTTATATCGCAGCTTTTGGCCCAAGCTTCCTCATGGCGTTTCCGACCAAACTTCCAATCAGAACGAATGTATACTCGCATCCTAAATGTCAGCCAATAGCATATAAAGTGCGTGTTATAATAACGTTCCTCATGGAATTTTCTGCATGACTCATACGTTTGTGAAATTCAAAGTCCCTTTCTTTATAAGGAGTTGTTATTTCCGTCGAATATCTGTCATGTTCCTATTATCACATTTTAAACTCACTTCTTTAAATGTCTCTCATGATTGAGATTATCTGCACTTAATATCACGGGTAATTTCGGAGGTCTGGGTACATAGCTTATCAGAAACTCCCAATCGCTTGCCTTAACGCGGAGCGATACAAATCCGTTTGCCCGTCTAGACAGACATGGTTATGCAACTAAACCCGTGTTTCAAGTTCGTCTTGAATCTGGTTATTATCCCGTTTAGTGATTCAATTAATCTTTCGGGATGGTTAATTACGCCTTAACCTGATATGAATCGAAGTGCGAAAATATAAACAGTGACGGAAGTAAGGATTTCTGGGCTCCGAAAATGAGAAATAGTTAAAGAATGGGGGAGAGAGAGAAAATATGTAAAAAAGAACGATCAAATTTTGTAACAGTGAGACCTTCTTATAAAACACATATATGGAGAGACCTTCTTATAAAGCATAAAGACGGAGAGACGTTATAAAACACAAATACCGAGAGACCTTTTATAAAAAGCAAAGATGGAGAGACCTTTTATAAAATACAACGACGGAGAGACCGTCTTAAAAAACACATGTTCGGAGAGACATTCCTATAAAACACAGACGGAGAGACTTTTTTTTATAAAAAGCAGGGACCTAAGACGCGTCAACAGTGAGGAATGCAGTTAGCGACCCATAGCTAGACTGCCTGCGTCAGGGTCAGCGAACCAGAGCTGACCAAGACCCTTCTCCACCTCCAAGTGGTGGTCCTGGAAACAGGCTGCATCACTGCAGTTTTGCTGAGTGAGTAGGGATCAAAGAGGGAAGGCTAACCCGGTCCCAAAAATGCCGTGCTGAAGTCAGATGTGTCGGCCGAAAGGCGCAAATATCGCAGCTTCGCTGTAAACGGACACAACGCAACCAACGTCCTTTTCAGGACGAACGAAGAAGAAGAAAAAAAAGCAAAGATGGAGAGACCTTTTATAAAACACAAAGACGACGAGACCTTAAAAAACACAAAGACGGAGAGACCTTGTTATAAAACACATATACGGAGAGACCTTCTTATAAAGCACAAGGACGGAGAGACCTTCTTATAAAACACAAAGATCGAGAGACTTTTATAAAACACAGAGACGGAGAGACCTTCTTAAAAACACAAAGACGGAGAGACCTTTTTAAAAACTGAAAGATGGAGATACCTTTTATAAAACACAAGACGGAGAGACCTTCTTAAAAAACACAAAGACGGAGGGACCTTCTATACAACACACAGATGGAGAGACCTTTTATAAAACACAAAGACGGAGAGATCTTCTTAAAAACTTAAAGATGGAGAGACCTTCTTAAAACAACATGAAAACGGAGAGACCTTTTATAAAACACAAAGATGGAGAGACCTTCTTCAAAAACACAAAGATGGAGAGACCTTCTTCAAAAACACAAAGACGGAGAGACATTTTATAAACGCAAGGATGGAAAGACCTTTTATAAAACACAATAACGGAGAGACCTTCTAAAAACACAAAGAAAGACCTCTTATTAAACACAAAGATGGAGAGACATTTTATAAAACACAAAGAGGGAAAGACCATCTTACAAAAGGCAAAGACGGAGAGAGTTTCTTATTAAAACACAAAGACAGAAAGACCTTACAAAAATGCGAAGACGGAGAGACCTTCTTTCAAAACACACAGACGGAGAGACCTTCTTATAAAACACATGTACGGAGAGACCTTCTTATAAAACACATGTACGGAGAGACCTTTTTATAAAACATATATACGGAGAGACCTTCTTATAAAACAAAAAGACAGAGAGACCTTCTTATAAAACACAAATACGTAGAGACCTTCTTATAAAACACATATACGGAGAGAACTTCTTATAAAACACATATACGGAGAGACCTTCTTATAAAACGCAATAACAGAGAGACCTTCTTATAAAGCACAAAGACGGAGAGACCTTCTTATAAAAGACAAAGACGGAGAGACCTTATGAAACACAAAGACGGAGAGACATCAGACACAGAGACGGATAGACCTTCTTATAAATCACAAAGACGGGGAGACCTTCTTATAAAATACAAAGACGGAAAGACCTTCTTATAAAGCACAAAGACGGAGAGATCTTCTTATAAAAGACAAAGACAGAGAGACCTTATAAAACACAAAGACAGAGAGACCTTCTTATAAAACACATATACGGAGAGATCTTATAAAACACAAAGACGGAGAGACATCATAAAACTCAAAGACAGAGAGACCTTCTTATATACCACAAAGACAGAGATACATCATAAAACACAAAGACGGAGAGTTCTTATAAAACACAAAGACAGACAGACCTTCTTATAAAACACAAATAGAGATAGACCTTGTTATAAAACACAAAGACCGAGAGACATCATAAAACACAAAGACAGAGAGACCTTCTTATAAATCACAAAGACAGAGAGACCTTATAAAACACAAAGACAGAGAGACCTTCTTATAAAACACATATACGCAGAGACCTTATAAACCACAAAGACGGAGAGACATCATAAAAGACAGAGAGACCTTCTTATAAACCATAAAGACGGAGATACATCATAAAACACAAAGACGGGGAGATCTTATAAAGCACAAAGACAGAGAGACCTAGTTATAAAATATAAATAGAGATAGACCTTCTTATAAAACACGAAGACCGAGAGACATCATAAAATGCAAAGACAGAGAGACCTTCTTATAAAACACAAAGCAGAGAGACCTTCTTATAACACACAAAGACAGAGAGACCTTATAAAACACAAAGACAGAGAGACCTTCTTATAAACCACAAATATACATCATGAAACACAAAGACGGAGAGATAAAACACAAAGACAGAGAGACCTCCTTATAAAACACAAATAGAGATAGACCTTCTTATAAAACATAAAAACCGAGAGACATCAGAAAACACAAAGACAGAGAGACCTTCTTATAAAACACAAAGACAGAGAGACCCTTTAAAACACAAAGATCGAAAGACATCATAAAACACAAAGCAGAGAGAGATCTTCTTATAACACACAAAGACAGAGAGACCTTAGAAAACACAAAGACAGAGAGACCTTATAATACACACAGACAAGAGACTTTCTTATAAAACACAAAGACAGAGAGACAGATGGTTAGGCACATAGATGTAGCTAGAGAGATAGACATCCTTACAGACAAACAGACTGATGTCAGAACACGACAGAGGCCTGGACGGAACTATCCCATTCGAGCAGGATGATCGTTTGATGTTACTTAATTGCGCTGTGGCGATATTTGAGGGTGTCCTTTTACATTTTATCTTTCTCTCCTACATTATCCATTTATTTCTTCATTTTTCGCACATGAATTCGTGCCATTGGCACCACCTAAATTGCTAATACCCTTTCTCATACTGTAATAGTACTATCTCATGGGTAATTGACTATCTTAAAGATTAATTGCAATCGCTTAAGTGGCCGCGCCAGCTTGAATGCAGACAGTAAACGAGAAAGTAATGGTTGACTTTGACGTTACTCATTTCCGACCCAGACAGAGCAGGCGGGTGACCACCTGTGCTTCGCGGTCGGTCACTGCGTCTCCCGGCACCTCGGCGGGAGGGACATAGGAAGCCATATTGTATGTCTGAGGGAGCCGGCTGTGGTCTGCGTACGACAGGGATTATCTATCTGGCGGAAGATTTGAGTACGCGTGATAATCACTTTATCATTTTTGTCCAGACATTATCGGCGTCTTTATTACCGATAAAACATGTCCGAAGAGACATTATGAGCAAGGTAATCATTAGGGATGAGATCGCAGATGTGTTGGCACGTCTGTGTAATAGCAACGGAAGTAATCACGCCATATTTGAAAGAAAGGTCATGGGTTTAAATTTTAATGTGATAATTTTAAACACGCGGGGAAGAATTAAAATTAACACCCAAACTCCCTAGTTCTAAGAGCAGGATTTGTTCAATCGAGAGCAGGAAATAAACAACAGCTCTGATTGATTGGTTGGTTTGTCGGAAACACAATGTGGGAGCTAGGAGGAAGAAATGAGAATATAACCTAGCAAATTCGGAGACTAAGACTGCATTACAACGTCAAAAGAGTGACTCCAAGAGCCAGAGAAGAATCGGACAGAATTCCAAATTAAATAGGACAGGACTAAAGTATTTGGGCATTTTTGAAACTTAAAAGAAAACCAGCATTTTTAAATACCAAGACTATATACCTAGGAATCAAAGCACCCGTCATAAGAGGGATTCTAAATTTACCCCAGACCAAGTGTTCGAAGCATCTAATATAAGTTGTTGTGTCCAGTCATCTGTGTCAGAAGATTGTAGATCTCAAGTTGGTTCGTGGTAGGAGACCAGTTGGTAGTAAGAGTTTCTACGCCACTTGTTTGTAATTCAAGAGCTGGGATTCGACACTAACCACCTACATTGGGCGAATTGTGTAGAGAAGTGTCCCCATCACAAACGACTTGACGAAACACCTGCGGCAGCACTCAATCATGTGAAGAGCTAAGTGCTTATTAAAAGGCGAACGCAACGGACTTTTATAATACCCCTATCAAGTCTCTATGAAGACACTTTTAATCTAAGTTTCACCCATCATTCATATTTATTTTAACTGTTAAAGAATAATTGATTATTAAATTTGTCACGTGTTATTTTACAAATTCATAGTTGATTCAATGATTATAGTTATGAGAGCGTACGTATGTATCAGACTTTTAAATATATATTTACATCTATAGAGCCAATAAATAATAATAAGAATGTCGCTGTATTAACTCAGCTGGGGGCTTGAAAGAGCTAATTATTGCATAACCCATCTTCACAAAAGGCGGCGGGTCAGATACTAAAGTTAACATTGCTCCGCCTCATGCAGCATTGTTCTTGACATCTGAAATATCTTGTGGAACGCCCTTGAGGTAGAAGCATCATTATCCTTCAACTTACAACTCTGCCAAGAGTAATCTTGTGCGAAGGTAGACACCTTTGAAGACCCACATCCGATACTCTAAGTTTTGGCCACTGTTGGACCACTACTGCTGAGCAAAGGGGAGGCAACCCGCGACATGCACCTCGATAAATAATAGATGGCTTTAAACCTTGCAGGACTGCGACATGGAGTACCACAGAAGAGAATGTGTGGTGTATCTATATTTTGTACATATACATATTATAGTCTCCACAAATCGCGCCTCAAGAATAATCTTGACGATATGTAAAAAAAAAAACAATGATTAAAACCTGGAGGGCTGTCATAAAGATTAGGAATTTTAAAAACCTGCAAGAGAGAAAGATGGTACAAAGATATGAAAAAAATCATAGTCAATTATGAGAAGTATCGTCATCATTTTCTGTTTCGTTCCTTATGGAAATAGGTGCCACCATTGCCAGCTAGTCCCCTTGCAGGAAGCCAGCACTCACATGCTCGTGCAGCAGTGGTTTTTGTTGCTGTCGGTTTTACATGAAGAGGTTGCCAGCCCGAGGCATAACCTCATATTAATGACATTGTACGATACCTGACGAAGTAGTAGCCATGTTCTTTCTTTGTCTTCTCTATGCCCCCCCCCCCCCCCGGGAACTACGTGGGACACGGAGAAGTATAGGGGCACGTGAGCATTCTAACGTATGTCCTAACAATCCACTATAGGCTACAGTGTGCATATGTTTCGTTGACTCTTTTTGTGTTCATTTTGACTCATTTGCACGATCCGTCACTGCTGAACAGTAAAGAAAATGACAGGGGAATTGTTGGATAATAAATACAAGCTCATTAAAGAATACGTCTTGAATGGTGATACATTTTCCAACTGTATATGAACGAAAGGACAAACATAACAGTTTTGCTTAATGTGATTGAAATGACATGCAGGCGGTTCTTCGGCGCTAAACTACTAGAAATAGATAGCATCACGGTAACCGTTCTTTCTCTCTGTGTTACTTTTTAAAATAACCCATTGAGAATTATCAAAAGGAACGACGTCATTAAAAAAAAAAAATTAACTAAAATGTTAGTTGGTAAAGTCCAGTCAAACTTTCTTGTGTAAGACATATCTTATACTTAGCGAAACTAAACACAGCAGTCGCTATCAAAGTCGTGGTGAATACATTTAGACCATGGGTTCTTAACCTGTGTTGTGTCTGTGGACCCCTTTGATTGTCCAGTGAAGGCTATAAATACCTTCTTAGAAAACATGCATATAAACGCTCACTTAAAATTGTACATATATATTTAGGTTATGCATTAAAGGATCCCCAAAGGATCAGTAAAACAGTTTAAGAAACCCTAAAATATAAGATGGGATGGGGGGGGGGGGGGGAGGGAGAATTACAACACAAGACCACAAGGTCCTTTATATTTGGACATGTGCTCTGATACAACAGACGGACTTTATGTTGAGGTTTAACAGGGCGCCCCTCACCAAAACTTATATTAACAATTAAAAGAACACACATACAAAGAATACACACATACACAAACAACCACGTACCACATTGCAGTACTTTTCTGATACAGCATTGAACAGGTGGTAAGTTGCCATAATTCCCAATGGGGAAGATGGAAATTAAGTAAAGAAACCCTTCCCTGATATCTGTTTATGCGACCCTGGTGACACACTCGCAGATACTAAATTTCTGCGAATGTTCTATGCTCCACCAGGAACAGAATGATAGACATAAAGAAACCCGTCATTGATGGCTGTTTTGTGGTGGCTGTCATATTGCTGACGACATTTACAACGCTTCTTGACAAGTTCGGTTGCTCTGTAACTGCGCTTAAATCATTTTTTTTTTTGTATATGTTGTTTCAATAGTGTATTCGCCTTCATGTGGCCAGGCATGCTTCTTTCAAACTGTCGCGGATTGCCTCCCTTAATATGCCATAGTGGTCCAGGAATTGCCGGACAGTTTGAGTAAAAGGATGAATGTTCCAAAGGTAGCAACCTTCACTCCAGATTACTCTTGGCAGTGATACAAATAGAAGGGTTATGCGCCTATTTTAGAGTGTGTCACAGGGATTTTAGGACGACAATTACCAATTCTCGGTTCTTTTAAAATGTTTATCCCCTGCCCACTTCTGTGAGATAAGTATTTTTGTCACGATGTGACAAAAGACTCGTATTTAATTATCCCCGGGCCGAAATGTTAATCTATTTAGTTCTGTATACTGTATAAGTATTTTAAAATGAGTCATACGGTTGCAGACACCAACTTCCAGTCAACCGAGTAATTAACTCCAACTAAGGATTTACACATACACACACACACACACATATATATATATATATATATATATATATATATATATATATATATATATATATATATATATATATATATATATATATATATATATATATATCACCCGTGTGTTACCGGGGCCTGAAAGGGGAGCAAAAATTAGTAACACTGTTCCCTGCCAAGCATGTCGTAGAAAGCGACTAAGGAGGATTGGGCTTGGGGCTGCTTACCCCATCCTGTAAAAAAATTTTAAACCACAAAAAACTTCAACAAATATGGACAAGTCAAATAAAGAAAATAAAACACAGCCATCCAAGACAGGGGAAGGTCCTCTCGCAGGGAGGCGTATGACGCAACACAGAGAAAGCCGAAAGGAGTCTGTGTTGCTGACTAACCTTCTTTCTTCTAGGAGAACTTCCAGATTTGGCACCTGTAATGTTCGGACATTGAACGAACAAGGGAAAATGCCGCAAGTAGCAGCAGAAATGAGGGAATACAAAATCGAAGTTCTGGGAATGTGTGAAACAAAGTCGAAGGGGGTAGACAGGAAGAAACTCATCACAGGTGAATTGGTGCTGTCCTCAGGACATGAAGACGAAAGTTCACACCACAGTGAAGGGTAGCTCTTATGTTATCTAAAGAAGCACAGAAAGCACTCATTGAATGGAAAGCTGTTGGACCCAGAATAATAACAGGTACTTTCAAAACAGCTAAAAAGAAAATTCATGTAAATGTCATCCAATGTTATGCACCAACTAATGACAAAGAAGAGTCTGTGAAAGAAGCATTTTATACTAGACTACAGGACATTATGGATAAAGTAAAAAGAAGAGACATCACAATTTTGATGGGTGACATGAATGCAAAGATAGGTACAGTCAACACCGGATTTGAAGAAGTCATGGGAAAACATGGGCTAGGAATAATGAATGAAAATGGGGAACTATTCTTAAACTTCTGTGCTTCAAATCAACTGGCTACAGGAGGAAGCATGTTTCCACATAAGAGAATACACAAGGCAACATGGATATCACCAGACCATAGAACAGAAAATCAGATTGATCATATATGCATAAACAAGAAGTTTAGATCATCATTGCAGGATGTAAAGGTATATAGA
The DNA here is from genome assembly GCA_024509875.1 of Oreohelix idahoensis. Lineage (NCBI taxonomy): Eukaryota > Metazoa > Mollusca > Gastropoda > Stylommatophora > Oreohelicidae > Oreohelix > Oreohelix idahoensis. The sequence continues at coordinate 36,243 of JAMPIV010012489.1, forward strand.
GGAGCAGATGTGGCATCCGATCACCACTTTCTGATAGCCAAAGTAAAAATGAAACTCAAGAGATATGCAACAAAGCAAAATTAAAGACAACAGTTTAATGTAGGATAGCTAAGAAATCAAGAAACAAGAGACAAATTTGCGGTCACAGTATCCAACAAATTCCAAGTGCTCCAACAGCTGGAAGAGGTAGAGAATACAGAAGACTATTGGCAGCAGGTCAAAACTGTATGGAGGGAGACATGTGAAGAAATACTGGGGAAAAGGGAAAGACAACAAAAAGCATGGATAACAACAGAAACCATCAATTAGATAAAAAACAGAAAAAACAAGAAAGCAGATTTAAACACAAGCAAAACCAGAAGTTCCAAAGCCAAGGCTCAAGAAGTGTACACAGAAGCAAACAAAGAAGTAAAAAGAAGTATCAAAAGAGACAAGAGGAAGTATATTGAGGAGTTGGCAAGAGAGGAAGAAGATGCTGCAGCCAAAGGAAATAGGAGAGAACTGTATAGCAGCACAAAGAGGCTAACAGGGAAATACAAGCAAACAAGTTGCCTCATAAAAGACAAGAATGGGAAACTGCTCAGCAATATACAAGAGCAAATGAAGAGGTGGACAGAATATTTTGAGGACCTTCTCAATAGACCAGCTCCACAAAACCCGCCGGACATTCAGCCAGCAGAAGAAGAGCTACAAATTAACGGTGAAAGACCAACGAAGGAAGAAATAAAGAAAGCCATAAAGCTTCTAAGAGATGGAAAAGCGTCTGGACCTGATGGCATTCCAGCAGAGGCCATCAAAGCAGATGTCGACACGGCTACAGAGATGATATATAAATTACTTGGTAAAGTCTGGGAAAAGGAAGAGATACCAGCAGAATGGAAGGAAGGATATCTGGTTAAGTTGCCTAAAAGGGAAATTTACAAGAGTGCACAAATTATAGAGGAATAATGTTACTATCAGTGCCAGGAAAAGTATTAAACAGGATTTATCCTTGAGAGATTAAAAGATTCCATAGACAAGAAACTGAGAGATGAACAAGCAGGTTTTCGACAAAACAGATCATGTACAGACCAGATAGCCACTTTGAGAATAATAGTTGAACAAAGTCTGGAATGGAATTCACCACTATACATCGGATTTGTGGACTACGAAAAGGCATTTGACAGTGTAGACAGAGAATTACTTTGGAAATTGATAAGGCATTATGGAGTTCCCCTGAAGATCATTAATTTAATAATGAAAACATATGAATACATGACATGCAGAGTTCTTCATGAAGGACAGCTTACAGAACCGTTTGGGATAAGAACAGGAATGCGACAGGGATGCCTCTTGTCTCCATTTCTTTTCTTACTAGCAATAGACTGGGTTATGAGATCATCGACAACACACAACAGAAATGGAATCCAGAGGACTCTGACTAAGCAGTTGGATGATCTGGATTTTGCTGATGACTTGGCTCTTCTGTCCCATAACCGTAATCAGATGCAGGACAAATTGAAAACACTCGATGAGAGGACACAGCAATTGGGTCTGAAAATACACAGGGAAAAGACAAAAATAATGAGAATAAATGCAGGTAATAATAACAGGGTTGAACTTGAAGAAACACCAATACAAGATGTAGAATCGTACACATATCTTGGCAGTAATATAGACAAAGTTGGAGGGACAGACAGCGATATCAAAATAAGAATACAAAAGGCAAGAGGCGCTTTCATTGCATTGGGAAATATATGGAGAACAAGAGAAATAGGATCCAACACGAAAATAAGAATCTTCAACTCAAATGTGAAGTCAGTCCTATTGTATGGCTCGGAGACATGGAGAACAACAAAGACAACAACCAAAAAAGCTACAGACTTTCATAAATGGGTGCTTGCATAGAATAATAATAATAAATAATAATAAATTCTTTAAGCGCCAAACACGGCGCATAAGGCAGAAACCAGTGCTCTCCAGGTTGTTCGTTGTGACGCCACTCCTCTTAGCTCTTGCACATTATTTAGACCCAACGTTCTTCCTTCTCTTATTATTGTTCTTCTGAGTGTTTCTTTTGGTCTTCCTTTTTTCCGCTTACCCTCAGGAACCCAAGTGAGCGCCTGTAGTGGTATTCTGTTGTTTTGCATTCGTAGGACATGACCGATATATGACCATCGTCTTTCCTCCTTATATAGTCGGAGACATATTTCTGCCTAGAGTCTTCTCTTATTTGTCGATTAGTCTTGAATTCTTTCCAACTGATGTTCATGAGTTTTCTAAGACATTTGTTCTCGAATGTATTCAGCTTGTTCTCCAATGATTTTGTTATTTTCCAACTCTCACAGCCGTATGTTAACACTGAGATAACATTTGAATTAAACAGACGAAGCTTGGTATGTATATTCAATGATCGTAATTTCCAAATGTTAGATAATCTATTGAAGGCGCTAGCTGCCAAAGCAATTCTAGTATGGATTTCTCTTGTTGTGTCACCATCCTGAGTCATTTTACTGCCTAAATAATTGAAACTTTCAACTTTCTGTAGTTTTTCCCCGTTCAAGATGATATCAAAGGTCTCGTTAGAAAAGTTCATAGCTTTAGTTTTAGAGGCATTTATTTGGAGACCAATTTTAACCGAGAGATGACACAAATTATTTATTGCTTCTTGGGATTGTCTTGGTGTTGAACTTAAGAATGCTACATCATCTGCGAAATCCAGCATAGAATAGAGGGATTAAAATGGTATGACATGGTTACCAACGTGGAACTGATGACAAGAACTAGACAAGTGCCAGTGGAACAAGAGATGAGAAGAAGACGATGGCGATGGATAGGACACACAATGAGGAAACCTGTTGATAGCATTACAAGGCAGTCCTTGTTCTGGAACCCCCAGGGCAAGAGAGGCAGAGGTAGACCAAGAAGCACATGGAGAAGAGAGCTGGAAACAGAGGTGAAAATGATGAGGAGAACATGGAAAGAACTTGAGATGATGGCACGTGACAGGAGGACTTGGCATGTGTTTGTTGAAGGCCTATGCTCCTTTGGGTGTGGAGGGTTATGAATTAATATATATATATATATATATATATATATATATATATATATATATATATATATATATATATATATATATATATATATATATATATATATATATATATATATATATATATATATATATATATATATATATATATATATATATATATATATATATATATATATATTCATTTATGAAATATTTTGGAAAACAAGGTTAAAATTGGAAACTGTTGATTGTAACAAAAAACTAATACAGTAATTTAGTATCTTATGAACAGTAATTTTCTTCCTTGGATGTTATTCTAGTTCGGTAAAGGGGAGAGTAGTGTCCGTGAACTGTTGCTGATTTGCACTTAACTGGCCAGGTGAAGACTTTGGGTTGTCGCTGGAGTTTGATGTAGTTTCTCAATAAAGTAGGGACTTTTCCTTCTCACGTCAGTCGATTGACTTTTTTCGTAGCAAAAGTAAATCTCACAAGGTTTGCCGCTTTGAATGCCCTTTAGACCCGTCTCTTATGGTTGGTGTGCAGAGCTGAGTACTAGTAACTAGTACCAGAAACTGAGAGAAATACAAAATAGCATCTCCCGTAAATCTTGTGTCTCCTGATGTAGGCATCAAGAGACTTCCTCTTTCCTCAAGCATTTCATCTTCCTATGAATATTCTCGATGCCCTTGATCATGAATCTCAGACCATCAAGGCAGTTGAAAGTGTGTTAGAAGAGCAAAAGAGTGCAAATGAATCATAGTACATCATACATCAAATCTGAATAACAGTATTGACAACAAAAATGTATCCTATGATGTCATCATAACCCTTTCTCTGCTTCCTATAGAGCATAGGACTACCTCTGCTATTGGTTCCTTGCAAGAAAAACCGCACGAAGCGGTCACCAGCTCTTGCAGTGGTGGTTTATGTGACATATTAGTTTAGATTATGAGGTTGCCAGCCCCATATACACAACTTCACATGAATATGCATATCTATACATATAAATACACATATAAAAATAAAAAATGTACATTATAAGACTTACCCCTTCGTGAAGGGTAGGTATCTAATCGCTTTTTGCAGAGTTTGGTCGATAGTTTTACTTCAGCCGTATATACGCAGTCATCCAAGATGATCTAATCATAGTTGTTATTCTACAATTTATAGCTTTAACACATGGGTGTGGAAGATTCCCTGGAAATGTGATATAATTATTTTGATAGATGTTTTACAATTTTAATTTTATAAGTTACTTCTTAATATTTATCACGTCTTTGCAAAATATAGATATATTTCATATCTGGCATCTGCTATTTCTCTCTCTCTCTTTCTCTTTCTTTCTCTCTCTCTCTCTCTCTCTCTCTCTCTCTCTCTCTCTCTCTTTCTCTCTCTCTGAGTGATGAAAATGGAATTAGAACTCGAGTCTTATAGCCAGAAATTTAGTTTATTTTTTAAACTAATCACTAGTGTAGGGTATCTTCGTTTTGTATAGTTCACCTGCGCATCCTTTCTTATTGGGAAGGGTCGTTCTTTAAAATAGATGGGTAGTTTTGCCAATTACTGGCCTCGCCGGGAGTGATTATGTGATAAGGCCTGCTCTAATTCCCAAATATGTGTTGGTGTGTTCTTTCCACCTCTGTTTATTAAGATAAGAGACCTCACCAGACATAATTACGTTAGTCATGAGGATCGGCAATATTTTCCAGGTCACTACAGCAAGGTTAAACAACAATTTATCTGAAACGAATCTAATTTCGACAACATTTGTTTTCAGTCTCATTTACCAGCTGGGTGGAAACAAATACGTAGTCAAAATGTGTTGTCAGACAACTTAATTCGTATCTTGTCATACACGACGGTCGAACGTCTGTGATTAAGATAAGTGAGAGACCAAGAATGTAATCTCCTTACTCTGTTGTAAAAGCGTCGCTGAACAGACTGGCCATAATTTTAAAAATATACGTGCCAGAAGTGGTTAAGCAGGTGACATATGAGCTGTTCTCGGGAAGTGTACGCCCAACAAAAAAGATACTAAACGGCGATTAATCAGGTAGAGGAAGATAGCAAAAGATGGACAGACAAAATGAATAAGCGAATATATGACGTTCTGACACTACCGCTGATGTAAATCATTCGATTGTATCACAGTACAATTACTAATCGAAAAGAAAGACAGGCAGGCAGACAGAAAGTAAGAAAGACAGACAGACGGAAAGTTAGAAAGAAAGAACATAGAAAGTATGATAAAAGCACCGGTCCTGAACTCAAGTGCAGCATTATAAACACAAAGGTCCGATAATACTTGTTAGTGTCTGTCAAATAGAAAGATGAAGCCCCGAAAAAGACTATTAGAAATTGCTCATCATTGACATAACAAATAAAACAGCACAAAGATACAAGACGCAACCAAAAGAAAAGTTACTAAGTGAAATTTTAGAGGACCTCCTTCCAACTATAATCAACAAAATCTTCTATCAGCTGAAACTATGGAAGACGACACAATCAGTAGACACCATAGATAAACACTGACTGAACAAACAAAAACACACATAGATCCACATTTCAGCTAGCAGTCCTTTTAAGAACTCGCCCTTTTCATGGCTGACAGCAAACTAGCGAGAACTTGCGGGTGGGGGAACTTACTGAAGGACCCACAATTAAGAAAAAGTATACGACGTGGCGAATCCAGACTCCCAAATCACAATCCTTTTCATGACCAGCCCTTTTTAGGGCTATCATCAGACTAGAATAAAAATTGAATAAATTGCACAATATACCCCACTTGTGTCTGGATGGGCCCACCTCAGGTCAGGTTGAACAGTTTATTTCAGTTCTACAATGAAGTAAAATAAAGAAAAACAAACAAACACACAAATACGAGGAATCATTCCACTACGAGGAACACTGGCGAAAGATGTTGCAAGTTAGAAGTGTAATACCTACCGCATTTTGTTAAGTAAAAATTGAGCGCATATCCTCGCTTTGCCTGATAGCAAAAAAGTTGAAAGATTTTTTTTTTTTTTTGCAGTGAGAGTGAAAACGCATAGCAGTAGTGTTTGTTTTGTTTCATCGCTTTTGTTTTGGCAACTGCTAAAATGAATGCCAAAATGAATAAAACTTTGTAATGTTCAAATATGCCAGGGAACTGCGAAAAGTGTACTTTAAATATAACAAAGAAAAACAACACACAGAGAAGACAAAGAAAATAATTAAACAAAACAAATAATGTCAGACAAAAGTGGTGGTTAGAAAGAAAATGGATGGAGCAGAAAGGAATCGTGCATATTTGTGTTTGCAATGAGAGCCTGCTTTGGAAGCATGAAGATGTGGTAGTCTGGTATCGCTAAGTAAATTTAGATGGTCACATACGTCATGGAAGACTTCCGGCTCGGTATAAAGTGTTTTTGTGCGCTAGAAAAACGGGATAGAGGTATGATGAAGGCCTTGAAATATACTGGAGAAATTAATGTATAAATAAGAAATTTGGACTCGCTATTGCGCAAGCTATTCAAGTAATGCTATCGAATCTTCGTCATAAAGTTTAATTGTAACAGGGAGACAAAAAGGGAGATCAATCAGCAATAACGTAAAATATGTTAGTATCTGTCGCAAGAGTTATCACCGCTTCTATACAGATTTTCTTCTCCATTATCTCCCATTCCAGTAACTTCCTGTCAGCCATGTTCCTCTTACTTTTGTGAAAGTATTTGCAATTTCATCCTTTTGGGCTTGGGTTTTTTCAGTGTCTGCCTTTTATTCACATGCTCTTTTCGGCGCTACTCTGCAATAATTGTTCATCTATACACATGTAACACAGAAGAAGAACGCGTATCTCGCTTTCTTTCATTAGTGTCAGCTACTAAGTATGTTCAAACACTGACGTAAGCTGAAAAACTTCGATACAATCTCCATTACTACTTATAGAATAACTCGTCGTAACAAAATGCACTACATGAGCCATAGGAATGTACAACTTCTGGTCCAACATCATTCTTACAACTATCAACTCACAAGATCACATGGCCGTTTATGTTTAGAAATGCGCCTTAATAAAACCGACGGACCTTGTGTTTTGGCTGAACGAGGGGCGCTTCATCACAACGAGGCAACATACCTATTTCAGATGTCTGCCACAAACTTAAAAAGTAATTTACTTATATGACGGCCACATAGAATCACTAGCGTTATTCAATATGTTCTAGAATAAAACATGGTAATCTAATGACATCACACTCTCGGCGAAGGAAATCATCATAACTGTAGCGAGAGGAAAGATAATAAGATGATGATAATATCCTGGACAAATAGATGTATCAGATGATACCAGGATAGTGCCAGATAAGAGACTGGTCTTACAAGAAATACCCCATTCTCTGATAAGAGTAATGGTGTATCGACATCAAAGTATAGTCAAGCTGTATAGGTTCCTAGATGAGATGGTAATGTACTATCTTAAGTTTCTATGATGCCCCTCTCCAGACTAACCTTAAATTATGACTCTGCTAGGGGTAATTAACTATCCAACAAGAACTATGAACCAAACTTAAATAATTCAATAAAGACTGTTGGTACAATTTATAATTTATCTATGTATAAGATCTTTCTTTGTTTTGTTAGATAATTTGGAAATAAAATCACTTTGATTCCAAAAATATAAAAGGTGTCACTTTCAATTATTTACATTACATTTACAGTTCATCTTCATCTGTTAACTTGATCCTTTATGACAACTATCTTTCCTCTGTGCTGAACTTGAACAATGTTAATATTATTATTTCACAAAGTATAAAGACTGTTACTATGTTCTTACACCACAATATTATAAGTTGTCACGAAAGGGCTGTTGTTATTTAAGAATAAGGTTATCCTGGACAAAAAAAGCTGTATCAGGTGATACCAGGATAGTGCCAAGTAAGAGACTGATCTTACGAGAAATAACCCCTTTTCTGAAAGAATAAGGGTGTATTGACATCAAAGGTTAGGATCAGCTGTATAAACCTCCAGGTGTGATGAAAGTGAATGTCCTGAAAGTCTATTTGCTCCCTTTCAAGATCCGCCAAAGATATTATGTATTATTATTTGATAATGTTGGCTAATTTTGCTAGGGGTATTAATTTATGATCTATCTCTATAACTATAATATGTATCAAACAAAACTTGTAACTCAATGTAAATAATGTCAGCAAGTCTGATAGTAAGATGGTTTGGCCATGTCTGCAGAATGGGAGAAGATCGGCTACCACGACAAGCATGGGAAACAAAGAGCCAGGGATCCAGACCTCCAGGACGACCCAGAGTCCGCTGGGAGGACAATATTAGACAATCTTTGAAGGACCGAGGACTAGAATGGAACCAGGCCAGGAAAAAGACAGCCGATAGGATAGTCTGGCGCTCTCTCTTCCAAACCTCTACACCTCACGGTAGAAGAGGAACGACTAAGTAAGTAAGTAAGTCTGATAGTACATATTTACAATTTTATTTAACCTATACCGGTTCTCTTTTCGGTTAGGTAATTTAAAGAACTTCAAAGATATTTACAGCATAAAATAAATGAACATAGAAACTTTAATTATCAAACAGATATTTATATAACATATCTGTAGCAGTGTCGATATCTGCTTTGATGGCCTCTGCTGCAATGCCATCATGTCCAGACGCTTTTCCATCTCTTAGAAGCTTTATGGCTTTCTTTATTTCTTCCTTCGTTGGTCTTTCACCGTTAATTTGTAGCTCTTCTTCTGCTAGCTGGATGTCCGGCGGGTTTTGTGGAGCTGGTCTATTGAGAAGGTCCTCAAAATATTCTGTCCACCTCTTCATTTGCTCTTGTATATTGCTGAGCAGTTTTCCATTCTTGTCTTTTATGAGGCAACTTGTTTGCTTGTATTTCCCTGTTAGCTTCTTTGTGCTGATATACAGTTCTCTCATATTTCCTTTGGCTGCAGCATCTTCTGCCTCTCTTGCCAACTCCTCAATATACTTCATCTTGTCTCTTTTGATACTTCTTTTTACTTCTTTGTTTGCTTCTGTGTACACTTCTTGAGCCTTGGCTTTGGAACTTCTGGTTTTGCTTGTGTTTAAATCTGCTTTCTTGTTTTTTCTGTCTTTTATCTTACTGATGGTTTCAGTTGTTATCCATGCTTTTTGTTGTCGTTCCCTTTTCCCCAGTATTTCTTCACATGTCTCATTCCATACAGTTTTGATTTGCTGCCAATAGTCTTCTGTATTCTCTACATCTTCCAGCTGTTGGAGCACTTGGAATTTGTTGGATGTTGTGACCGCAAATTTGTCTCTTGTTTCTTGATTTCTTAGATGTCCGACATTAAATTGTTGTCTATAATTTTGCATTGGTGCATGTCTCTTGAGTTTCATTTTTACTTTGGCTATCAGAAGGTGGTGATCTGATGCCACATCTGCTCCTCTATATACCTTTACATCCTGCAATGATGATCTAAACTTCTTGTTTATGCATATATGATCAATCTGATTTTCTGTTCTATGGTCTGGTGATATCCATGTTGCCTTGTGTATTCTCTTATGCGGAAACATGCTTCCTCCTATAGCCAGTTGATTTGAAGCAAAGAAGTTTGAGAATAGTTCCCCATTGTCATTCATTATTCCTAGCCCATGTTTTCCCATGACTTCTTCATTTCAATGAGTGCTTTCTGTGCTTCTTTAGATATCATAAGAGCTACCCCTTCACTGTGGTGTGAACTTTCGTCTTTATGTCATGAGGACAGCACCAATTCACCTGTGTTGAGTTTCTTCTTGTCTACCCCCTTCCACTTTGTTTCACACATTCCCAGAACCTCGATTTTATATTCCCTCATTACTGCTGCTACTTGTGCCACTTTCCCTTGTTCGTTTAATGTCCGAACATTCCAGGTGCCAAATCTGGAAGTTCTCCTAGAAGAAAGAAGGTTAGTCAGTAACACAGACTCCTTTCGGCTTTCTCTGTGTTGCATCATACGCCTCCCTGCGAGAGGACCTTCCCCTGTCTTGGTTGGCTGTGTTTTATTTTCTTTAATTGACTTGTCCATGTTTGTTGAAGTTTTTTGTGGTTAAAATTTTTTACAGGATGGGGTAACCAGCCCCAAGCCCAACCCTCCTTAGTCGCTTTCTACGACATGCATGGAAGGGAACAGTGTTACTATTCTTTGCACCCCTTTCGGGCCCCGGTAACACACGGGTGATGACGATGTTTACCTTGTCTAATCCTTTTTTTTTGCAAGCTATTATTCCCATATTCTCAGAATTTATTTTTTTAATGTAAAATTCCCTAGCAAGTTGACGGGGCCCAATAAAGTGGTCTACAAGCTCTCATGGATTAATCCAGCCGATTATTTTTAATGGGGATATTTAAAGGTTAGGGTATGTGGTTAAAAATACCAAACGAGTAATGATGTCCGCAAAGAGGCCAATGCGCAAAGGAAACTTATTTCACAAGTTATAAAGAAGCAATCAGCTTTTTTTTTTGGGGGGGTGGGGGGGGGGGGGGGGGGGGGGGGGGGGGGGTTATGACAAGAGGAAAGCTGGAATATATCGTAACAACAGGTAAGATTGAAGGAAAAAGAGATAGGGGTTGACAAAGAGAGCAAATATTTGACAGTATGACATCATGGTGGAAAGAAGTCAACAACAGAATTGATAAATAGTACTGGAGGCATGGCACTTGAAGAAGAAGAAGAAGAAGAAGAATATGTTCGGAAATCTGAAACCTTGATCGGATGGCACATCAGGAGGGTTCCGCGTGAAATGATTAAAACACCTATGCTCCAGAGAAAGCTAATGGGTAACGTTGATACTTCCTCACCTTGCAGTACGCCAAGAAGCACAGACCTTCAACAAACTTATTTGAAGTCTTGCTGTCTCGTGCCATCAGCTCAAGGTCATCTGTTTGTTGAAGTTGTTGTGGTTTAAAATTTCCTACAGGGTGGGGGTGACCGACCCCATGCCCAACCCTCCTTAGTCGCTTTATACGACATGTGTGGAAGGTTACATTCTTTACTCCCCTTTCAGGCCCTGGTAAAACACGGGTAACATGACGAGAGTGTATACCCATCGAAAACAACGAGGGATAACTGGAAGTAGCAACGAGAGATATCGAACTTTAGAAGCATGAAATTTGAAAATAGAAAGTCACTTTACAAAAATATTGGTATTTTGTTTGAATTGTGTAGTTGCATACTGTTCAGGAACAAACTACGCGCTTGCTGGATGCTTATGTCTGAGACTGACGATAAAGCCAAATTTAACCTGTTCTATACAAATGGAAATTAAGGTAAGAAGGTGGGGATGGATAGGACATACACTCAGAAGAGAACAATCAAGCGTAGCCAGAGGTGTCATTGACTGTAACCCACAAGGGAAAAGAAGAGTGGGGAGGCCAAGGAGAACTTGGAGAAGAACAGTGGAAGAGCAGGCTAAAGAAATTGGAATAACTTGGCACAGCTGAAAAAGACAGCCCAGAATAGAAATCAATGGAGAGCAACTGTTTCAGCCCTATGCTCCACGAAGAACGGAAAGGAATGATGATGATGCAGGTGGGAGAGCAAGGTAGTAGAGTGGTTAGAGCTCTTTATTCTCGAGGCAATATTGCCGGGTTCCATACCTGGTATTGCAGGTAATCTTTATCTTTAGTGCCGTCGAGGATGTATAATATGTGTATTGAGTTAGGGTTAGGATTAGGGTTATGGTTAGGGTTAGGGTTAACACTATCCCCAACCCCAACCATAACACTAAACCTAACCTCAACCCTAACTCTAAATGGTACGTAAATACACATATTATAATACTCTACGGCACTAAAGGTAAAGATTACCAGGTTGCACATGGGGGCTGGCAAACTCATCATGTAAAATTAATTGGTACACAAACCACTACTGCATACCTAACATCATATTCCCAATATGCCTCAATAGGCGTGTAACGGGATCCTTTACCTTTTGTTTTTCTACAAGCATTAAACTAATGTGGCCCATATTTTCTTGACCATCAGTGTCACGGATTGCCTCCCCTGCTTTGCACTAGTAGTCCAACAGTGGCCAAAACTCAAGAGTATCTAAATGGATCGTCAAAGGTGTCTACCTTCGCACAAGATTACTCTTGGCATTATTTGTTCCGTGGTCTTATCCCAAGTCTAGGGAAGACACGGCCATGAAGTTAATATTGATCATCTGAGAGATGATGATGTTATTCTTGAGCGAGTTATGCAAGAATCTTTTATCGCCAATAATTAGCCAGAACCGGCTCGTTGAAGTATCTAGCCTCAGATACTTATTCTCCTGTACCGTTACTGCAGAGCTTCAGCCTGATCAGCTATGTCGGCTGTTAGTGCGTTCAGTCAACGCTAGGAGATATTTTGGATCGTTATTATAAATATATGCTCAATGCTATTAACATGGTCATTTTTGTAAACCCATGCATCCTACCAACTCGTTGCCGTAGAGCTTCCGCTAACCTTGATGTGACCGCGGCTAGTGCGGTCGGTCAACGTCCGTAATGACTGTTATTTACCATGTATATCTTGCCATAACCATGCTGATGAAAATGTCCGTAATACTGATGTCAAAGTCTCGTCAAAATAAATATGTCTCGTCACTAACTTCTGCAACAAGTCCAGTATATCTACGTTGCCAGTTGGTCACACTGTTTTGACCCATTCACCATCGTTACCTCTTCTCATTGCCATTTGTCGGACCATCATACACGACAAAGTAACGGCCCAAAATACATTCGCATTATCAGGTCATCATCTAGAAGTACGCCGACTACATAAGCAGGCCCGACAGACCAATGTAGTCAATACTATTGACAATATGAGAGACGTAGCGGTAACAATTAGATATTTCCGAAGTCAAGAACAATGCGGCATTGGCTGGGCAATTGTTAACTTATTATCGATCCACCGCCTTTTATGAAGAATTAAGCAATGCTTATAGCCCGTTCAAGCGCCCAGCTGGTGTAAATCCATCGAAATTCCCTTTTACAAGAAGGAGCTCTATTGATGTAAATATATCTCTAAATGTGTGTGAGTGTGTGTGTATATATATATATATATATATATATATATATATATATATATATATATATATATATATATATATATGTGTGTGTGTGTGTGTGTGTGTGTGTGTGTGTGTGTGTGTGTGTGTGTGTATTAGAAAAGTCTTGCTAATACGTTGCTTTCACACCTATAATAACTGAATCAACTAAGATTATTATGTTTTAAGATAACATGTAACACATTTAATAATCAATTAGTTTTAACAGGTTAAAATAAATAGAATGCTGGTGACTTTTAGATGAAAATAAAATATCTCGTCATCGAGATTTGGTTTGAAGATTTAAATTTAAAATTAATATTTAATTTTGATGTCCGTTTGCCGGTGCCTTTTTACAAGCACATAGCTGGTATGAGTGAATCCTGCAGCCTTGGTTTCGTCACTTCTTTTGTGATGATGACACTTCACAGTCTGACAACTTCGTTCCTCGAACGGTCTGATAGCTTAGTACCACGATCTTTTAGACAAAATAAAAACAAATGCCTCTGCTAAGTACATTTGTGGGCTGCAAATTAACAGGCGCATTGTCTCGCTGTGCCCCCACCAATGTTGTTCTCTTGGAATAATTATTCTTGAGTATACACAGCGTAACTCAGGGAAGATGATTAGAAATCACCCATGTTCTTCTGGGTATTAAATTGGGAAAATATGTGCTTGGACAGCACGAACAATGATTTGTGCCTGAACTAACATTAACAAGTTACAAATATCTACCAAAATGAAATGCTACACTTGAGGCACATGTGATGTAATCATCACTCATCACTGCTCCAGTCGGAGTCTGGGGTCACCTCTGCTGTGGTTTTCTGTACGACTAGCAAGAAGAAATCACCAGCGCTTGCTGTAGTGGTTTATGAATATACTATTTTCATATGTTGAGGTTGCCAGCCTCATCTATAACCACTTAGCAAGAAAAACATGTCAAATTCACATTTGTTAAAAAAATGTTTACACTTACCCCAAAATTTGGGAACACAATCTCCTCGCCTAGTTTAGAATGGACACAGCACTTAATTAGATGCTTCGAATCACTTGGTCTGGGAAATTTTAGTAATCCTCTTATGGTGGGTGTTCTGCGAATCACCTTGGTCTGAGAAACTTTAGTAATCCTCTTATGATGCTGATCAGCGATTTATCTGATCCTTAGGTATCCAGACTTCGTATTTAAAATGTGGGTTTACTTTTAAGCTTCAGAGTTGCCCAAATACTGTCCTGGTCCTTTAAGTTTCCAGTCTTTGTATTTAAAAATGCGGGTTTACTTTTAAGTTTTAAAGTTGCCCAAATACTTTCAATCTGTCACTTCAATCATTCAATACCCTTTAGCTTCCCGAGGAGCATAGGCCTTCAACAAACACATGCCAAGTCTTGCTGTCGCATGCCATCCGCTCAAGTTCTTTCCATGTTTTCCTCATCATTTTCACCTCTGTATCCAGCTCTCTTTTGTTTTTGTCTACCTCTGCCTCTCTTTCCCTGTGGATTCCAGAACAAGGACTACCTTGTAATGCTATCAACATGTTTCCTCAATGTATGACCTATCCATCGCCAGCGTCTTCTTCTCAGCTGTTGTTCTACTGGCACTTGTCTGGTTCTTGTCATCAATTCCACATTTGTGACTTTGTCATACCATTTCAGTCCTTCTATTCTACGCAAGCACACGTTTATAAAAGTCTGTAGCATTTTAGTTGTTGTTTTTGTTGCTCACCATGTCTCAGCGCCATACAATAGGACTGACTTCACATTTGAGTTGAAGATTCTTATTTTCGTGTTGGACTTGATTTCTCTTGACCTCCATATGTTTCCCAATGCAACGAAAGCGCCTCTTGCTTTATGTATTCATATTTTGATATCATTGTCTGTCCCTCCAACTTTTTCTTTATTACTACCAAGATATGTGTACGATTCTACATCCGTTAGTGATGTTTCTTCAACCTTGTTATTTTTTCTTGAATTTATTCTCATAATCGATGTCTTTTCCCTGTGTATTTTCAGGCCCACTTCTTGTGAGCTCTCATCGAGAATTTCATTCTCTCTTGCATCTGATTATGGTTATAGGACGATCTGTCACTTATAATTTAGGAATTCTTAGTCCGATCCTTCTCTCTCTGGCTTCTGGAAGTTGTTAGTTTGACGTTGTGATGCAGTCTG
This sequence comes from Oreohelix idahoensis, assembly GCA_024509875.1. Classification (NCBI taxonomy): domain Eukaryota; kingdom Metazoa; phylum Mollusca; class Gastropoda; order Stylommatophora; family Oreohelicidae; genus Oreohelix; species Oreohelix idahoensis. The sequence continues at coordinate 51,465 of JAMPIV010012489.1, forward strand.
ATTTGTGACTCCAATTTCGCTATATTATATCTCTCATTCTAAGCTCGAATCCCAGACAATCCAATCGAAAGATCTGGGCGTTATTGGTAGGGATGTTTAATTTAATTCTCCCCCGCGTGTTTTAAAATATTTCATTTTAAAATTCCATAGCGTGACATCTTTCAATATGTTGTAATGCTTCCGCCAACTCACAAACAAATCTGTGAACTTATTTGATGTCCAGATGCTACCTTCCAATATTGCCTCCCCCAGACAGATTATCTGTAATAATCGTGATACAAGGATGGTCCCGGAAGTAATTATCTCATTATTTTCTGGGCCCTCGCCCCTCTCAGACATCTTCCCCAGACAGACAATATGGTATTCTATTTAACCGATTGTGCACGACCAGCTTGTGTCAATAGAAATCGACTCTGTCAAAGGTTGCTGGACCGACTCAAAGAGATAAACGTATTACCGCTGACCGGTGTAATTAACCTCGATAATACCACAGTTCACCTGATGGAACGTAAATAAGTCTGGCAGTGGTCACAGCAAAAAGAATGTAAGGGCAATAAATATGCCCAATAATAGGACGATGAAAGAGAGAAATAAAGAAATGAAGTGATACTGCCGGAGTGAAAGAGAGAGTGGCACAAAAGTATATGAATAAACCAATTTTGTCACAATCGGCATACTATGGGTGATGTGGTCAGCATCACGTCGGCCACCTTAATCATCCCAGAGTTACTCTGGCACCCAATTCCTGAAGCTGGGTCTACCAAGGAGCCGTTTGCAGTCCCAAAAAAATCTCACCTCAACTGGGGACCGAACCATGGACCAACCGACTAGGAAGCCGCACTAACCACTGCGCTAACGCGGCTCTTATAAAAGTAGAGATAGAATACAAATGTATCTCACGTGTTTCTTGGCGTAGCTTGTCTTTGTTCAGTATTCTAAGCCGGAGAATGCACTTCAACATTGTTAAGTTTGCACCCACTCATCTTGGTTATCTGATGTCAGGCGGCAGTGTTTTTGGGTTCAAGACTATTTTCATGTAGAAATATACGAGCTCTCAGATGTAAGTAGATCTCAATGCTGACAGCCTTGCCAAGGCAATCAGCTGACGCAGGTGAATCTCAAACAGCATAAAGTAAAGCAGATCCTCGACCTCGGCAGTTGCTTTATACGTTCTTATTTTTATATTTACTTTTGTTTTAATAAACGCAGTTCTGTAAACATAGCTTTCCACAATCCTGTGCTTTTGTTAGGGGTTTTTTTTATTTTTAAATAAGCAACTTGCAGAAACTACATTACAACAAGTCCTATGGTTCGGATAGAGAAGAAAAACAGAGAGGTCATATAATAGCTAGGAATGAAAAGAAAAAAAAAATGAAGAAGATCAAAGTGAGACAGGTAAAATATTTTAGCCATATTAAACGACATTAACACCTTGCTGAAAACAATAATGGAAGGAAGAGCTGAAGACAAACGTGCAAGAGTGGGAAGATATCATCAAGAAATGATAGACAGAAAATGTTTCATAGAAAGAGTCTATCAGAATGCACCACCTAGACAAGAGACAAAAGACGTTTGAAATCCATTGCAGCAGATCTTCTATGTGAAGATGGCAGCTGATGATGCTGATGGTTTGTCATTTTATGTTAAACAATTGGTTTTAATCAGGCAGAAAAACTACGGTCCATACAACTCAAATTCTGGAAAACTTTATGAGTTGTGTATATGTCAACATCATACAATGGCCCTTAAATAAAATACCTGGGGGGATATGGGGGGGGGGGGGGAGGGGGGAGATGAATGTGTATCGAACTTTAACTATGAAACCATGAGTCCGCAACTCCCTCTACATTATTAATATAGTGAATTTATTAACCACCTACAACTTAGTAATTGAATGATAGCGGCAATCAGAAAATGGTGCTGCACAAATTATAACTGGTCATCAGTCGCTTGACAATAGGATTAAGAAGGCTGGCTTACAGCAAACTAAGTTCTAGAGTGATGTCATTCAGGCAGCTTCGTTGAAAAAAACTAACAAACAAATAACCCAAAAAATAACATAAATGGCAACGCGACCACTTACTTAGTTGTTTCTCTTCTACCGTGAGGTGTAGAGATTTGGAAAAGAGAGCGCCATACTATCCTATCGGCTGTCTTCCTCCTGACCTGGTTCCATTCTAGTCCTCGGTCCTTCAGTGATTGTCTAATGTTTTCCTTCCAGAGGACGCTAGGTCGTCCTGGAGGTCTGGATCGCTGGCTCTTAGCCTCCCATACCTGTCGTGGCAGCCGATCTTCTCCCATTCTGCAGACATGGCCAAACCATATTATTTAGGACTGTTCTACTTGGATCTGCAGGGGTTGGGTTTTTTAGGCCTTGACCTATAACAGCTGTCTGGTTGCGGAGCACGTCTTTTCTTGTTACTTCAACCACCTTTCTCAGATAACTCATTTCTGAGGTTTAGATCTGATTTTTTGTGGATTGTAGCAACGTGAACACAACAGTACATAATTCTCTTCTTTATGTACTAAAATTAATGACAGACATACAAAAATTGCTACGTACTAATAGATGTGTTATATTATGTATATTCTTGTGATATTTGTTTGCACGTACTTACGAATGTTCTTAACAAAAAGAGTTGAGCCAATTGTGTCTTCGCATTAGGGATGTTTCGATGAGTTTATGCGCAAATATTGCGCACAGAAATAATATATTTAAACATCAATGATGTCTAGCAGTCTCAGTGAGAACTTATTCCCAGCCTTACAAATGAATATTGATCCTGAAGTGGTGATGGTAAAATACAGGTCTTTACCTAGAAGGGATCCGGGCCCTGCCCAACGTCCCAGCTGCAACAAGAGTGCCATGCGACCTGACATCGTCAGATTTTGTCCAACTCTTGAGACACGGGAAGCAAAGCCACTAAAACCCAGTAGAAATTTAGAACCGCTGTGCTGGGGAAAATCATGAAGGCATAGGATGCAGGACGTGACACAGCCACAGCAAAAGCTCAGCCACAGAACGAAGAAATGAGGCCTGCATCATGAGCGCTTGTGACTAGCGGGGAATGCATCTCTGTGAACCCCACCTGAACCCCCAAAGGGAAGTGATCTTTAGAGCCAAAAAGGTGAGTGGCCAAGCAAATCAACCCAATACTCATGGAGGAAGACATACCCATTGCACTCTTTGGGAGGGAGATGTCTGCAGTAAACACCCAATACCTCCAATGCCAGTCAAACAACATATTCCATACGAGCTCGGGCGTCGCCTCGGTTACCAAAGCCCGCGCAAGAGAGATAAATCCCCTGCTCCTTTTGAAAAGTCAGCGAAGGGGAACCTTATCATTTTACAGCTAAATATAGCTGGACTACAGAACAAGACAATTGAGCTTACAAAAATACTACACGAACATCAAGTACAAGTAGCCCTTCTGCAGGAAACAAAACTCCCACGGAGACAAATTAACATCATGGGTTATACACAGTACAAATATGAATGCCTGAAGTGCAAAGGCATCATGACCTTAATCAGAAATGATACCTAAGCCACAATAACCAACAACCCTGCGGCGGATATCGACCACTAAATAATAAAGCTATGGGGCAAAGATAACACCAAGTACACACTACTCAACATTTACTGTTCCCCGACCTCATCAAAAGATCTGCCTGAGTTTGAACCCATACTAAAGAAAACTGTCGTAGCTGGTGATTTTAATGCTCACATTCCTGCTCTAGGATATCGGCGGTTTAACAGTAGAGGCCTAGAGGTTGAGGAGCTGTGCAGCAGTACCAACTTAATGCTACTGTAGAATTTGGAAACTCCACCAACACTCCTTCACAGGGCACACGGCTCGACCAGCCGGCCAGATCTGACATAGCAGAAAATAGTATCATCAAAGTCTTAGAAGATGTGGGAAGTGACCACCGCCCTGTTTTAACAACTATTTTAACACCACAGATGACGCAGAAGTCCCTGGGTAAACCATCCTGGAACTTCAGGAAATCAGACTGGGACCGCTATGGCCGAGAAACTGACGCTGGGTTCAGTTAAAATCATTATAACTGATAACATTAATACTACATACAACAAAATATGTACCACAATCCTAACAGCTGCCAAAAAGTGCATCCCAAGGGGGAAGCATAAGAAGTATAAACCTTACTGGACATCCGAACTATCTGAAGCAGTCAAAGAGAGGAGAGAGGCTAGAAAGAAGGCTGAAAAATACCTTACAGAGTACAACAGGTGGGCAGCAAAAGTAAGATATGTCACCAAGAAGAATAAGCGGGAGACGTGGAAAGAAAATTGCAACAAACTAGATCTAAAAAGAGAAGGGAACAAGGTTTGGAGACTCCTCAGTAATCTCGAGGGAAGCAAGAAAAAGACAAACCCAACACCTATGGTGGATGGAAGTGGTGATGAAGTAACATCAAGCAGCAAGAAAGCCGATGTCTTCAACAATTTTTATACCAGTGTAAATAAAACACAACAGAGAAAAAAACTAGACGAAGTGCTCCTAAAGAACACATCCACGCGTAACATAGATCAGACCAATATAGCTGCGTTCGATGATCCGTTCCGTACACAAGAACTGAGAATGGCACTACGGAAACTGACCAAAAATAAAGCTCCTGGACCAGATAAAATTAAAAATGAGATGATTTGTCAACTAGGGCCAAAGGCAAAAGAGACACTTCTATGGTTCACACCAATAGAAAGTGGAACGAGGGACAGTTATCATCAGCATGGATGACTGTCGCGAGAGGTTTTAATTATTTACATACAAGATTTCCTGGACATAAAGGTGTATCAGATGATACCAGGATAGTGCCAGATAAGAGACTGGTCTTATAAGAAATACCCCATTCTCTGAAAAGAGTAATGGTGTATAGTAGTCCAAGGTTAATGTCAGTTGTATAGATCACTAGGTGAGGTGGTACTGCGCAATCCTAGTTATCTAAAGTGCTCCTCTCACAGACCTGCCCAAGACTATGACTAGGATAATAATTATGATTAAATTTATGACTCAGCTAGGGGTAATCTAATAACTAACCAACAAGAACTTAGAACTGAACTTAAATAAGTCAATAAAGACTGTTGGTACAATTTACAATTTATTATATACAAGATTTTCTTGTGTTCTTTTAGTAATTTCACTTGAACTCAAATTGGTTCAACAACAACAACATTTTTATATGTATAGTTCACTTTCACTATCTCACAAATTTACAGTTCTTATAATTTTATAATGACAGTTCATCTTGTCCTCTGTAACCTTGATCTTGATGTAGACTGTCTTTGTTTGGAGCTATTAGTAATACTTTCACTGTTATTAACTGATATGTCTTTACTGACCACAATGATTTATCATCACTACAAATCTGTCATTTGGGTTGTGGTAATTTTTGTGTAACTGAAAAGTAGCCCAAAACTAGGCCACTTAGCTTATAATTCTCCTCTGAAGGCTTGAACAACAGTTACTGGAGAGAATCCTACAGATGAGGTTCTTCCAAAGGTAAGGGTGGCCCTGTTGATGTCCCTCTGTAACTACATGGGGCTTTGACAACAAGGGTCTCCAGCTGATTGTTTGGCTCTTCAGATAGAGTACACCCTTCAGATCAGGATGTAACCTGGAATTGAATAGTTAACCTACATGGTATTGGCTCACTATCTCCTTATCTAGTCAGTAGATTCTTCTTCTTCTTTCGTTCGCTTGAACTATATTGTCTATATCTGCAATGTTGTTTCTTGTATAAACTTCACTGTCTTTTGTAGTTCATACAGAGGTCCATATAGTTTTGCTTCCAGTGTTGTTTCTCTGGGCCAGTGGGTTTGCCTCAATATATCATATTCGGGGCAATCTTGAAGTACATGCTCCGCAGTCTGGGGTGCCTGTCCACATGTACACATGGCTGAATTGCCAATCTTGAATTTTGTATACATGTGGCTGCGGAGGCGGTTGTGTCCTGTTCTGAGGCGCAGAATGACAATTTGTTCTGATCTGTTCATTGCTTGGTAGTCATCCTGTGTTGGTGTTGGTGGCGTTCTGATGGATTTGATCATCTTTTTCTTCTGATGGTACGTAACTGGTACATCCGGTTGCTCGTCTGCAGCACCTTCTTTAGCCAGGCCGTCTGCTCTCTCGTTTCCTGGTATTCCACAATGAGACGGTATCCACTGCATGGCGACCCTGCGCTGGTTGCATAGTTCAGAAAGTATGGCTTGTATACCTGGCAATTTTCTGGACTGAAGTGCTTGGACTGCTGATCTTGCATCTGTCAGGAATACTGCAAGCTGTGGACCTAGTCAGTAAATGATATTAGACAGTTCCGACAATATGCAGTTAGTCGCAAGAGACATAACAAGTCAGTGATAACACAATTATTTCACTATGTAGCACAATATTCTAGTAATTTATTTTGTACAGCTCTGTCCATGATTTGCTTTTATACATTAATTAGGCCTTGTGGAAAACACTATGTAATACCTTAATCAATACAATAAATCAATTACTTTCTTTTTTTCCTTTGTTCCCAGTTGGTAGTGCATTCCATCAAGAAATAATTCTTTAAAAGCATTTCAAAAACTTCGAACACACTTTCATTTTTTATTCGTTTCCATTTTCAATTTATTTGATTAAACATAGGCTTGAATTCCTTCCAATAATTACAGTGATTCGAAACACAATTATCCACTTTCTAAGGCCCATTCTGATTAATGAATATTATATATATATATATATATATATATATATATATATATATATATATATATATATATATATATATATATATATATATATATATATATATATATATATATATATATATATGTGTAAATACATTCTCGCTTACCCTCAGTAATATACAGACGAGCTCACAATGGTCAAACTTTCTGCCCACAGCTGCAGATGGCAATGAAAGCTTGTGACAATAACTGCTGCTCTAGTCTGTCAGTTTAAATTTTGAGCGAGTCCTAGACTTCCATACGCTCCTCCTTATATAGGTCACAGGCGTACCCATTGGAAAGCACTGACGTCACAGATATTAGCTTCCTCAAAACCGTGTAATTGTAGACAATGTGTGCATGTATGGAAAATCCAAAATAATTCTAGTTGGCTTTTTTCCCTGCGGATTTCCTCCATCTTGGTCTTATTGTAAGTCTATGATTATTCTTTATTTATTACGATAACTATCTTTTTCCTAGCTTCATCCGGCATTTCACTGGAGCAGCCTAAACAGCGGTTATCACTACTAGGTTCATGTAACGCAGCATCCGATTTAGAATTAACTCGGCATTATACCACTCCCAGTGAAAGTCTAGTCATCTACTTACAGATAAGGATCCCTAATATTGAATTTTGTCCATCATCCCTGAGGTACTCCGTCCTTAAGCAGACACTGCCTGTCCACACTTTCCTTGGTTACACAGATTTGCGGTCCACCATATTGAATGCCAAGCATATTGTAAACAGTTCGTGAATGAGATGCTTTCCCATTGGCTGACCTGTATGCCGAATTTGTGTACAGTGTCTCGTTTTCGAATGAGGCCAAGAAATGATCCAGAAATTTCATCACACTGACAGCAACCATCATACCTATTTTGAAGAAAGGGAAACCACCGGGAACACCAAAAAGCTATAGGCCTATATCCCTCACTTCATGCTTGGGTAAGTGTCGTGAGACGTTTGTTTCACATCACGCATTCGAATAACCATGTTCATATTTACCGCTCAAAATAATAGGATAAAACGGACCTATATAACAACCATGTCCTCAGAAGAGACCCCGATGCCATCACAAGAACAGCTATGCTTTGGACCCCTGAAGGAAAACGAAAGAGAGGCCGACCAAAAACAACCTGGCGGAGAACTGTGGAGGCTGAGATGCAAAGAATGAACCAGAGTTGGGGCACTGTACAAAGGATGGCCGCCGACCGAGCAAAGTGGAATCAATTTGTTGTTGCCCTACAAGACGCCACTAGGCGTGATGGCCACTGACTGCTTTGACGGTCGGCGGCTAAGGATCAAAGAAGAAGAAGATATAACAACCAATGAGAACGCTTCTTTTTCTGATATGTATAAGGAAACTTTTTATGCTTGACAGAGAGGCCTATTTTGTGTAAACGATAGGAAGGAGTTATTTAATTTCTTAAAGACTAAAGATAGTTAAACGAAAGTTATAGCTAGTTTAAACAACGGGGATAGTACTTAAGAGATAAGTGTAAAGACTTCTTCACATAGTATGTTATTCTAAGAGAAAAATCGTTTTAATTGACATTTATACATCAGGGTAGTCCCCAATTTGGTTAGCTAAGTCTGCATAGATTTAAATGCACTTTGCTAACTAAACAATTAATAGATAGAAAGATAGATATGAATTCACTGTACAAATATAACTTTAAATGATTAAAATCGGTCCAGAAATAAGAAATATACATAATATTAAAAATTATGCACATTGTACGGGAAGGCAGAAAAACGTTTAGGTTTTAGATTCTTAACACCGGTTTTGACCGAGTCTCCGATTGGGAGGGCACGGTGCTATATAAGACCTTGAACTTGGCGGATTTACGCCACTACTTTTTCAAAAATCAAGCTGAACTTTGAAGAGCGCAAAACATATGCTGTAAAATGCTTTGCCGTTGTATCTAGCAGCAGACCTAGATGGCCATTTAAAGCCTGTATCAGCTTATGTGTTTTTGCCTGAGGGTAAGATATATATATATATATATATTTGTATATTAATTATGTTATTTGCCTGTGTATATCCACTTGTGTGTTCGATGATGTGTTAAAAGGAAAAACTACAAGACGAATGTGCTGCCGGCTTGCTTGCAAGCATGTGTGATTTTAGAGACGAAAGCCAGCATTTGGAAAGGTGTAGAATATTTGTTAATTATGGCAGAATCTACGACTGTAAGTTTGATAATGTATTTGAGTGAATATTTCATACTGGAACGACACACTGTTCACGAACATAAGATAGGATGACAGGATTTGTTAACATGATGTAATCAAGATGTCACTTACTATTTTGTACTTAACCAAATCATTGTATGGAAGTCAATCATGGGCAAATGGATCGAACTTTGTATGTATTAAGGAAAAGAGTAATCACATTGAACTGGCTGTAGGGTACTGAGGTAAATTGTCTTGTGCAAACTGTTAGCACAATGTCTGAATTTTGTTTATACGTATTGTTGTGGGTGTATGTATGGAATAGTGCTGGACCATACAAGGATTGCGATTATTATATATTTCCTGGTTTCATCCTGTTATTACCACGAGTTGACGAAACATTCAGTTGAGAGGAATCCTGTTGGTGCATAAAGTTCTCTATACACGTAGAACTCGACCAAGATTTCCCAGCCTGGAGTTACAGTCACTGTGTGTTCCGGGATATAGTGGATGCTCCTTATTTGTCACAGATAAGTGGACGGTTAGTTCCACTGATCAGATTATCCAGCCACAAATATTAAAATAAAGAAACCACCCATATAAAAAACATTATAATGATGACTCACTAAGGACTATATCCAATAGTATTACTTTACAAGCCAGTGAAAGTGATACTACTTCTGTGAAAGAAAGAAATTGACATTATAACTACAAATTTATCATAGTACTATTATGGAGAAGAATATTCCATATTTATTTATTTGATTGTGTATATAACATTGGAATTCATTTTAATTTTCCTAACCGAAAAGAGAAACGGTATAGAATCAAAAAATTGTAAATACTTTCACTCAGACTTACGTAATTATTCTAATTGAGTTAATGTTCTGTTTGTTAGAAATTACATATTAATACTTAATCTATCCCTAGACAATTAGCCACAAAAACAAATATATAACCATTATTCAAGGTGCGATCTGGAGAGGTAGCAGATAGATCTTCAGTAACCAACACTATCATCATACTTGAAGGTTTACATAGATTGACCCCACTTTTGATGTCGATACACCCTTACTCTTTTCAGAGAAGGGGGTATTTCTTATAAGACTAGTCTCTTATCTGGCACTATCCTGGTATCATCTGATACACCTTTGTGTCCAGGATAGCCTTCATTTTAATAACATCTGAACCTCTCGCGACATTTGGGGTTTTGTCCGGGATTTCACTTACTACCCTGGGCTCTCGCGACATCTGGTGTCTCCTTCCGGGATTTCATTAATACCCTGGGGTCTTCACTTTGAGACAGTTAGTTGTAAAAGTAAAAAGTAGGAATAAAGTAAATATAAATAAGATAAAGAAAGTCAATAAATAAACATAAGCAAAGTGTGGTGACTGGATAAGCTGACGGTGGTTGTAGTTAATTAAGTTTGTTTGTTAGTTAAGTTGATCTCTTAGTTAAGTTGATAATTTGTATAGTGATAAGATTGCAAGAGAATGGCAGACTTGGCAAAATTTAGGTCTGCTATAGTACAGTCGGCAAAAGAATTTGGACTAAGTGGGGAGGATCTTATTAAATATGTCACCTACTGAATGTGATAAGTTTATAGACAGAGAAGATAAGAAATTAGAAACAGATAGAAGATTACAATTAGAATCTGAAACTAAGAGATTACAACTAGAAGCTAATAGGGAAGCTAGGAAATTAGAAGCTGATAGGGATGCTAGGAAATTAGAAGCTGATAGGGAAGCTGAGGTTAGGAAATTAGAAGCTGATAGGGAAGAAAAGAGGGTACTTGTGTCTTTTATCACCCACAGATTAAAATTGTTGAAGTTTTGAAGCCAAACGGAGCACCGTACTTTGTCTTAAATTTTTTTTCTTAAATTCGCGCGAAAAATGTAACACTGTCTTCACGCGGCAAATCTCTCTCACAGTTCGCCAAGATCGTTAAAAATGTCGTCTTGGCTACTTGTGCGCTTTCTCTTTCTCTACGGCAATGTACTTGTGCGCTCTCTCTTTCTCTACGGCAATGTACTTGTGCGCTGTCTCTTTCTCTGCGGCGATGTACTTGTGCGCTGTCTCTTTCTCTACGGCAATGTACTTGTGCGCTGTCTTTTCTCTACGGCAATGTACTTGTGCGCTGTCTCTTTCTCTACGGCAATGTACTTGTGCGCTCTCTCTTTCTCTATGGCAATGTACTTGTGCGCAGTCTCTTTCTCTACGGCAATGCACTTGTGCACTCTCTCTTCCTCTATGGCAATGTACTTGTGCGCTCTCTCTTTCTCCACGGCAATGTACTTATGCGCTCTCTCTTCCTCTACGGCAATGCACTTCTGCGCTCTCACTTTCACTAAGGCAATTTATCCATCCGGTTGTGTGGCAGGACATCAAAGGGATTATTCGTCTGGTTGGGTGATGGTGGTGGTAAGAGTCTCTCTTCTGTGGATTGAAGTGACGTCGATTTGTAGCAATGTAATTTATATGGTCCTGTGTAGGGAATGAAACAGCTCGATCGTTCTGTGATCTACATCAATTCGAAGTGTATGGGATTTTGCGAAGGTTGCTTACTCTACATCTTTGCAACCTGGGTTGATCTTGTATAACTAAAATTACAGTGTTCCTCGTGGGGCTACATTTTTCCTTAGGAGACTGTGTATTCCGATAGGCTTATATAATGATCTCTTGATCAACCATATCTGGGTATTTAAACTGATAATCGATTTCTGGTTGTCTTCGTGTTCGATATTTGCAGGTATTCTGATAATATTCTGTGCCATCCGTGTATACCATTTCTCTTTTCGGTGCTTTCAGGTATCCTCCGGGCAATTGTTTAGCTTGTTTTGAACTCTCCGTCTTTCTCCATGGGGGTATTATGGTGTGTCGAAGCACTTGCACTGAACCTTGGGGGCGGCGGGGGGTGTATTGTGTTGTCTGACGCGGGGACTGATGGGTATGGTTCTGAGAAGTGATGTTTTGTTTATGAAACCTCCTATCTCGATCAGTCTTACCTCTAGACCTAAAGTGCCATGCAGCAGAGTCAATGGGGTGGCGGGGGATGTATTGTGTGGTCTGATGCGGGGGCGGGGATTGATGGGTATGACTCTCGCCTGCATTATATCGGTCAGTGTTACCTTGTTTAGTTTTGTAGGTGTCTCGTATGGAGGATGATTGTACTTGAACTATGATAGCACCTCTAGCAATGGTTGTCGTTTTACCAGATGTGTTGACTATCATAACCGGGAAGTCTCTGTTTGTTGTGACTTCTGCTATTCCTTCCGTAATAAACAGCATTGGGTCTTCATTTGTATCTTCTCCCGGTACGGGTTCCACGTGAATAATTTGTCCAGGTTTTATATATTGTGGCGCTTTGATCCTACCCTTGGCTATGACTAATGAATTTGGTAAGAGGGTAACCGGGGCTGTTAAACAAATCAATGATGCAATATGGATGTCATCTTGGAGTTCTACATATTCTTCATTTATTCTTATTTTCCGTAGATCAAAATATATCCGGGCTTGGTGTTTTGACAGAAAATTTCTTCCTAGGATAAAATTTCTACTCATGCCTCTAGTGATAACGAATGCACGTGTGATTAAAAAGTTGTTCCCTTATGAGGCTTACAGATGCTCTTGTATGTATGAGCGCTCTGTAATTCCTGTTCTCAATGGTGATTAGACAGGAACTTGGGTCGGGATGTATGGTGACTTCATTTTGAGTGCTATTATTGTAAATTAATGGTGGTTCTTTTGTTATTGTGTGGAGTTCATTCAGTTTTCCTCGCTTTTCATGTTGTATATGGGACCTATGGTTGGAGCTTTTGTTGTTGCTACCCCTGCTTCGGACACGGCTAGAGATCCCTCCTAATGCGTGCCAAATCCGTTCCCCTGCATTGGACGACCTCTGGAGAAACTGTGCTGGGTATTGTGTCTTTGTTGGGCCCAGAAAACTCACAAAACTGCACCATGGTCCTTTTTAGGGCCCAGAAATCCCACAAAACTGCACCCACCACGGTCCTTTTTAGGGCCCACAAAACCAACAAAACTGTACCCTGGCAAGAAATCCTTTATTTGTTTTCGCCGCTGGGTGGAGAGGGCTGGGTGGGGAGGGGGATCCCCTCGCTACGCACTGATCCTTGTCAAATATTGACCTAATCAGAGCCGGATTAACGTAGTAGCAAAAGTAGCATATGCTACGAGCCCCGCGCTTTTAGGGCCCCGCGCCAATAAATATGTACATAATTTTTTGGTCATCGTCTAATACGAGCGTTAAACCAATGATCTTGTGTTTTATGCCATCTTTAGCGCCTTTTTATTTGGTGTCACGAAATTGTGAGAGAAAGAGCATAAGAGGGTGACTTAGTGTGACTCTTCATTATTTTTATTTTGCGGACGGAAGCAATCATTTTCTTTGGATTTGTTGAAAGCGTGTACACCTTCTTTTCTGCTTCTACTTACCGGTGGGGTCTCCTTTCTACTGCATTAAGTGCTGGCGGTACTCATAATAAGTCCCATTTGCCCTTTGTGAAAAGACTGTCAGATACCAGGTGGTCCGCTCGGGCAGATGCAACAAAAGCACTTTTACACATCTTTTCTGCAACAAAACAAGTCTTGGATGATATTTCACATAACAATGATCAGAAGGCAGAGTGTTGTCAACAGGCTCGTGGTCTACATTCAACCATGATGAAGTTAGAAACAGGAATAATAATCATACTGTGGGAACAAGTATTACAGCGTTTTCAAATGACCAGTGCTTCTTTGCAATCTTCTGACCAAGATTTGAATACAACTTGTGCACTCTATGAATCCCTGCGGGGGTATATTCAAGCTATGCGGTCTACATATTGCCAGAGAGAACCAGAAAACAACGATACATATTGCCGGAGAGAACCAGAGAACAACGATACATATTGCCGGAGAGAACCAGAGAGCAACGATACATATTGCCGGAGAGAACCAGAGAACAACGATACATATTGCCGGAGAGAACCAGAGAACAACGATACATATTGCCGGAGAGAACCAGAGAACAATGATACATATTACAGGAGAGAACCAGAGAACAATGATACATATTGCCGGAGAGAACCAGAGAGCAACGATACATATTGCCGGAGAGAACCAGAGAGCAACGATACATATTGCCGGAGAGAACCAGAGAGCAACGATACATATTGCCGGAGAGAACCAGAGAACAACGATACATATTGCCGGAGAGAACCAGAGAGCAACGATACATATTGCCGGAGAGAACCCCTACTTGCGATATACATAATAGACTTACCCAGCGTAGACACAATTTTCTTCCTGCCACCCCTACCTGCGAATCTCGAACTAGATTAGCCGCGCAGGGAAATGTACGGAAGCCGGTGTGGTCATTGAATTTTAGAATGGGTGATAAAAGACACAAGAACCGAAAAGAGATTACAAATAGAGGCTGAGGAAAGAAGACAGGTTGCTGAAAGGGAGGCTGAGGAAGGAAGACAGGTTGCTGAAAGGGAGGCTGAGGAAAGAAGACAGGTTGCTGAAAGAGAGGAAAAGAGGTTACAAAGGGAACATGAATTGAGGTTGAAAGAGCTTGAACTTCAAGGACATGTTTCAGGAAATGGAAGTAGCCCAACTACCTCTGATATGAGTGCAAGTCAAAGCACCTCAAATGGAGCCATGAATTTTCACTTGGATCCATTTGTGGAGAAAGAAGATGACATTGAGTCTTATCTCAGTAGGTACGAGAGATTAGCTACTAATTATGGCCTAGAGAAAGAGAAGTGGAGCCTTAAGTTATCACAAGGTTTGAGAGAAGCCTCTTATGAAGTTTTTGCAAAACTGGGCAAAGAAGACCAAGAAGATTATGAACTCTTGAAGCAGGCATTGTTAGTCCGGTATGAAAAGAATGCAGAATTTTATAGAAAGAAGTTTAGAACTAACAAGCTACTTTCTGGAGAAACTTACCACCAATTCTCTGCAAGATTAGAAACCTACTTGGAAAAGTGGACTACTCTTGGAAAAACCCAAGAAATAAAAGAAATTGTCATGATGGAGCAAGTAAGAGAGTCTATGCCTCCAGACATGAGAAAATTTCTTATGGAACAAGGTGCAGAGAGATTGGGGGAGATTCGGTTCTTGTGTCTTTGTTCACCCATTCTGAAATTAAATGACCACACCGTATTCCGTACATTTGCCTGCGAACAGTTAGTCTAATTGCAATTCGCAGGTAGGGGTGGCAGGACGAGCGCGGGGTTAGTCTATTATGCATTTAGCAGGTAGGGGTGGCAGCATGGCACAAGAATGTATTAAGCATAGCTTTATGATGCATTGGAGTGAAGTGTTACAGACTTCACTACAGTAAGACCAGCTTTATGATGCATTGTAGTGAAGTGTTACAGACTTCACTACAGTAAGACCAGTTTTATGATGCATTGGAGTGAAGTGTTACAGACTTCACTACAGTAAGACCAGCTTTATGATGCATTGGAGTGAAGTGTTACAGACTTCACTACAGTAAGACCAACTTTGTGATGCATTGGAGTGAAGTGTTACAGACTTCACTACAGTAAGACCAGCTTTATGATGCATTGGAGTGAAGTGTTAGAGACTTCACTACAGTAAGACCAGCTTTATGATACAGGGGAGTGAAGTGTTAGAGATTTCACTGCAGTGAGACCAGCTGTATGATACAGGGGAGTAAAGTGTTAGAGAATTCACTACAGAAAGACAAGCTGTATCATACAGGGGAGTGAAGCGTTAGAGACTTCACTACAGTAAGACCAGCTGTATGATGCAGGGGAGTGAAGTGTTAGAGACTTCACTACATGTTTGACTTTTTGTGGCGACATATCGGAATAAAGTTCTTCAGTCAGACCCGTTTGACAGTATCCTTCTTGACATTACAGAATTTTGGCCTCCTCTTTAAATTGTGCTGCTAAGAACGAACATGTGTATGTCCTGATATGTGCATAGCTTCAGCGATCCTTGGTAATCTGTTCCCCTCACAGTCCTTTTTAGGGCCTAGAAAACCAACAAAACTGCAATCACCACGGTCCTTTTTACGGCCCACAAAACCCACAAAACTGTACCACGATCCTTTTTAGGGCCCAGAAAACTGCACCACGGGCTTTTTAGGGCCCTCAAAACTGCGCCACGGTCCTGTTTAGGGCCCACAAAACCAACAAAACTGTACCCTGGTAAGAAATCAACCGCATAGCTTGAAGTGTAAAAGTGCTTTTGTTGCATCTGCCCGAGCGGACCACCTGGTATCTGACAGTCTTTTCACAAAGGGCAAATGGGACTTATTATGAGTACCGCCAGCACTTAATGCAGTAGAAAGGAGACCCCACCGGTAAGTAGAAGCAGAAAAGAAGGTGTACAGGCTTTCAACAAATCCAAAGAAAATGATTGCGTCCGTCCGCAAAATAAAAATAATGAAGAGTCTCACTAAGTCACCCTTTTATGCTCTTTCTCTCACAATTTCGTGACACCAAATGAAAAGGCGCTAAAGATGGCATAAAACACAAGATCATTGGTTTAACGCTCGTATTAGACGATGACCAAAAAATTATGTACATATTTATTGGCGCGGGGCTCTAAAAGCGCGGGGCTCGTAGCATATGCTACTTTTGCTACTACGTTAATCCGGCTCTGATTAGGTCAATATTTGACAAGGATCAGTGCGTAGCGAGGGGATCCCCCTCCCCACCCAGCCCTCTCCACCCAGCGGCGAAAACAAATAAAGGATTTCTTGCCAGGGTACAGTTTTGTTGGTTTTGTGGGCCCTAAAAAGGACCGTGGTGCATTTTTGTGGGTTTTGTGGGCCCTAAAAAGGACCGTGGTGGGTGCAGTTTTGTGGGATTTCTGGGCCCTAAAAAGGACCATGGTGCAGTTTTGTGAGTTTTCTGGGCCCAACAAAGACACAATACCAAGCACAGTTTCTCCAGAGGTCGTCCAATGCAGGGGAACGGATTTGGCACGCGTTAGGGGGGGATCTCTAGCCGTGTCCGAAGCAGGGGTAGCAACAACAAAAGCTCCAACCATAGGTCCCATATACAACATGAAAAGCGAGGAAAACTGAATGAACTCCACACAATAACAAAAGAATCACCATTAGTTTACAATAATAGCACTCAAAATGAAGTCACCATACATCCCGACCCAAGTTCCTGTCTAATCACCATTGAGAACAGGAATTACAGAGCGCTCATACATACAAGAGCATCTGTAAGCCTCATAAGGGAACAACTTTTTAAGCAAATAAAGAAATGCGCACAGTTCCAGCATTCCAGAACATATATGGCCTCTGTAACTGGGGAAGAATTGAAATCCTTAGGCATTGCCCATGTCACATTTAAGATTGGCAGCCAGACAATCACACGTGCATTCGTTATCACTAGAGGCATGAGTAGAAATTTTATCCTAGGAAGAAATTTTCTGTCAAAACACCAAGCCCGGATATATTTGATCTACGGAAAATAAGAATAAATGAAGAATATGTAGAACTCCAAGATGACATCCATATTGCATCATTGATTCGTTTAACAGCCCCGGTTACCCTCTCACCAAATTCATTAGTCATAGCCAAGGGTAGGATCAAAGCGCCACAATATATAAAACCTGGACAAATTATTCACGTGGAACCCGTACCGGGAGAAGATACAAATGAAGACCCAATGCTATTTATTACGGAAGGAATAGCAGAAGTCACAAAAAACAGAGACTTCCCGGTTATGATAGTCAACACATCTGGTAAAACGACAACCATTGCTAGAGGTGCTATCATAGCTCAAGTACAATCATCCTCCACACGAGACACCTACAAAACTAAACAAGGTAACACTAACCGACATAATGCAGGCGAGAGTCATACCCATCAATCCCCGCCCTCGCATCAGACCACACAATACACCCCCCGCCACCCCATTGACTCTGCTGCATGGCACGTTAGGTCTAGAGGTAAGACTGATCGAGATAGGAGGTTTCGTAAACAAAACATCACTTAGCAGAACCATACCCATCAGTCCCCGCGTCAGACAACACAATACACCCCCCGCCGCCCCCAAGGTTCAGTGCAAGTGCTTCGACACACCATAATACCACCATGGAGAAAGACGGAGAGTTCAAAACAAGCTAAACAATTGCCCGGAGGATACCTGGAAGCACCGAAAAGAGAAATGGTATACACGGATGGCACAGAATATTATCAGAATCCCTGCAAATATCGAACACGATCATTATAGAAGCCTATCGGAGTACACAGTCTCCTATGCCTAAGGAAAAACGTAGCCCCACGAGGAACACTGGCGAACTGTGAGAGAGATTTGTCGCGCAATGACATTTTCCGCGCTAATGTAAGAAAACAATGTAAGAAAAAGTACGGTGCTCCGTTTGGCTTCAAAATTTCAACAATTTTAATCTGTGGGTGAATAAAGACACAAGTACCGGAGATTCTAACAGTTGCTGAGAGATATCAAGCAGCCCAGTAAGAAATAGCTGGAGTTAAGAGGAAACCAGTAGAAAATAATAGACCACCCCAAACCAAGATGAGTAATGATAATAGGGACCAACAACACAGATACACACAAGGTTATGACAGGCTTAAATATGACCAAAGAGACAGGAACACTCAGGTACAAGATAATAAACCCCACAGACAGGGAAATAAGTGGTGCAAAATTTGCAAAATGAGGATATATATATATATATATATATATATATATATATATATATATATATATATATATATATATATATATTATATATATATATATATATATATATATTCCGTTTTAATTTAATTGTTTTTCCGCAAGTAAATATTGCAACGTTGACTACGGGAGACAATTATTAAAATAGTTCAGATTTAACAAAACCCCGCATATTCTAAGGCGTGTCAGTTATTTAGTATAAACATTTGCTTTTTAAGCAAAATTTTAGTAGAAGATGAAAGGATGAAGAAAATTGAAATTAAAGAGCTGAATGCAGCAGTAATTAAGCTGTTTTTAAAACAATACACAAAAATTAGGCACCATAATTCGCTACAGTCATTTCTGAAAATTCTTTGCTACTAACTAAATATTTATCAGTGATTGTGATTTTGCCCTGTAAGCAAAGGTTGTAGACAAATCTAAAGACATAATCTCAACAAAACGTAAAGCACTAGAGTACATAGAACAATATATACATAATAGCTTAACTATATACAGAAGGGTCAAAAGAAGAAGATGGGCAATTAGGAGCGGGAATAGCAATACCAAAATTAAAAATTTACAAAAGATATCAAGTAAGAGGTAATACATCTTTAGGTAGGTACTACATCTTTACAGCAGAATTAGTGGCAATCATCTTTACAGCAGAATTAGTGGCAATCATCTTTACAACAGAATTAGTGGCAATCATAAAAGCTTTAGAAATAGTTGCAGAAAACCCACGAAATAAAGCAACCACTCACAGATTCCCTTTCATCGGTACTAGCTACCAGAAACAGAATTGAATGCAGCAGGCCAGATATAATAGAGGAAATACTGCAGGTCAATACATTTCTACACACCGCAGGATGCAGTGTCACACTAACATGGATACCATCACATGTGGGGATAGCAGGAAATGAGCTAGCGGACAAAGAAGCCATAGGGGGGAGAACTAGTTATAACAAAATTTAAGTAGGCTTAGGGAAATGTGAAATTAAGAGCTTAATTGCTCAAGCAATAACTAAAGAATGGATGCCTGCATGGGACCAAAGCTAAAACGGAGACGATACTTTAAAAATCCTGAAAAAAAACCAAGCAAAACATGCCAATTACAAGAAGAACTAAATATACCAAGTAATTAAAAATTGCAAATGCTCAAGCTTGGAACTGGGTATTTCATGATTGAGGAACCCACGTGTGAAGAGTGCCAAGAACCAAACACAATTGGACACTTTCTGGTGGACTGCAAAATAATATGACCAGCAGAGGCAAAACATTAAGACATACTGCAATAACCACAAGATAGAAATGAGTGTAGAATATCTCATAGGCACTAAGACCTCACCAGAAACACAAAAGTTAATAAAACATTATTTTACAAAAACAAAAGCTAACATATAAAAACAAATAAATAAATAAGGATGCGAATCAGTAGTCTACAGTGGTGGTAGATTCCCCCTAGATAAATACAGATGGACTAAATAATTCTCCAGTCAACATTAAATGCTTACCAGTATAAACAATATTGAACAATAAAACAATATGAACTATAACTAAATAGTAAAAATACAGACTAGTATAAAATATAAAATGAATACAAACAAGAAAATATTACAAAAAATGAAACGCGTTCTGATATAACCAGCTGTTCCATGTATATGATAGATGGTTGAAAAGGGCGTGCTACAAAGAAAAGAAGCAAACACCTTAAAAAACATATTTATCAGCAGAGACTTGTCCCTTTATTTATAATAATAAAACGTGACTCTGTATTGTCCACATCTCATAATAATATATATCGTATAATATAATGTCACAAAAGAAAAGTTAGTACATCAGGGGGAAAATGTTGGAACAGATAAATAAACGTGAAGAATAAACTTGGTGTTTTTAACGGCTGTTAAGAATAAACTTGGTGTTTTTAACGAAAACAGAATTGTGCAATTTTTTACTTCCAGGTGGTTCTTGCTTGAAATGTTACTTGTACGTTGTTCTGTATTGCCTTTTACAGTAGATGAGCGTTCGGTAACGTATCGATCCCCACTTACCGGTAAATCCCGTTGGATGATTTAGTAGATCTTAAGACGACGGAGGAGGGGGAGGGGTTAAAAAAAGTCTTTTTTTCGAACTATAGCTCTCCTGTCAGCATTTAAAATCGCAGTGTCCCCGGTATCAAATATACAAGATGCAGCAATAGTGAATGCAGTCAGCGACTCATAGCTTGACTGCTTGCGTCAGGACCAGCGAACCAGAGCTGGTCAAGACCGCACTCCACCTCCACGTGGTGGTCCTGGAAACAGTCTTCAGCAGTGCAGGCTGGCTGAGCGAGTGTGGATCGCAATGGGAAGGCAAACCCGGTCCTAAAAAATGCCGTGCAGAAGTCGGATGTGTCGACCGAAAGGTGCAGATATCACAGCTTAGGCGTAAATAGACACAACGCAACCACCGTCCTTTT